>JAODLL010000015.1:717248-729014 GCA_026546735.1 Forbesichthys agassizii
CCAGTGTTTATCTCATATTTGCATATTTGAGTGTTGCTTCCTATGTCACACACAAACATTTGACTCTCCGCGCCCGGGCCCTGTCCGGTGCTGTGTGTGTGTGTGTGTGTGTGTGTGTGTGTGTGTGTGTGTGTGTGTGTGTGTGCGTGCATTCCTGCCAGGGGGCGGGGGAATAAAGAGCCGCCCCCAGATGGCTGGATATCACTCCTGCCTCGCGCCTTCATTGATTAATTTCATCCCTGATTGGTTGTGATTACTGATAAATAAAACATGATCTGCAGATCACATGCAAATGAGCTTCCCTGTGTGTGTGTGTGTGTGTGTGTGTGTGTGTGTGTGTGTGTGTGTGAAAGGGGTGGAGGTGGGCAGTGTGGCAAGGAGGGGGAGGAGGGGGCAGTTGTGGTGGAAATGTTGATTGCTTTTTAAAAAGTATGTTTATTTCTTGCCCCAATGCCCCCAAACCTCGGATTGGACGGGGGGCCGTGAAGCCCAGATGAGCGTTTTTGCATTTTTTGCCATCCTACTTTAGGGATGAGAAAGCAGCTGAGATGTTCCAGAGGCCAGCACGTCTAGCGTGCAACCTTTCCATCTGGTGCACAATATCTACCTTGTTCACTGAAGCCTTTCCTAACCACTCTGTGATGTCATGAATGTGACATCGCGCATGCAATGGCAGCCACCCAATCAAAAATGTTGGGGACTATGTTGCTACTGAAAATGGAGAATTTTACAAAAGTAATTGAGCATTGTTCAGGTTCAGACATAAACACCAGACTCTGGAATTCCCTTCCCCTGCACATACGACATGCTAACACAGTCACCTCGCTTGCTAAACTCCTTAAAACACATCTATTTAAGGTTGCTCGTGACATTGTTGCACTGTGACATGTCCTCCAAACAAGCATGAAATATTATTAGATTTTGTTTATTTTGGATACATTTTTCAAATCCTTTTATAATATATGTGTCTTGTTTCTAGAATGTATATTTCTGCCTTGGTGAAATGTCCTACTATAGTATATGTCTCAGCCAAATGTTTTATTTCTTGGTATTTGCCTATTTGCAATGTAAAATGTCCTTGTATGTTTAGAAAGGCATCCTAAATGCATTATTAGTAATAATAATAAGGTGCTTGGATTTCAGCAGCTACAGTAATAGTTGTGCCAGCTCTGGGGTGCTAAACATGGGGTTTGTTGTCTGTCTGTCTGTCTGTCTGTCTGTCTGTAGATCTACACCCCTCTTTACAGTTTAACACCACACCCCCTCTTGCACCTGCGTCTCCATGGCATCACAGTGTGTTGAGTTCAGTAGGTGGTTGTGAAGAATTGCACATTCAGACAGATCTCCTCACGCAGGTTCAATGTGCAAGAGCAGCCAATTGCGGCAATGTGCATAGACAAATCTCTTTGTCCGCCAGGTTTAAACTAAGATCACCTCTTTGTGTCCACCTGAACTATGATATGCAACGAACTAGCATCTGTCTGTGCTTTCAAGACACGTTGTTGTTACAACAAAGTAGATTTACTTCATTTGGGCCCACGGAGGTTGATGGAAGGGTTCAGTGGTTCACCGTGGCAACCGCCTGACGTGGTCAAACACTGTGACAACCGAGAAGAGCAAGGAGGTGTGGAGGTCTAGCCTGAGGCAGAGAAGAGAGAAGACTTGATTCCAGAGGTGAGGAATAGTAAAATGTCATTGGAAACATCTTGGAGAAGAGACATGGGGATGGGGTCAAGTCGGCAGGGGGCTGCCCAGTTTGGCTCAAAGCAGAAGGCCACGATATGCCCGCTCAGGTGAAATAAGCAGAAAAGCAGTTACCGTCGCTGTGCGCTACGTTTCAATGGAGGCCAGCCAGTGAAGAGACTCAAACTGAGTGTATAGACAGAAGAAGATGTTTTTTGTTTTTTTGACGGCCAACTGGCCTGTTGTGGGTACATGGGTACACCAGATAGGATCTGATGGAGAGAGCTGTGTCTGAGGAAGCTCGAGCCAACACATGCTGTCTAACTGTTGCTTTAGATCAGCATAATTAACTTCATAATTGGGATAACAAAAGCCCTGAGTGAAAGGTTCTTTAACAATACTATTTATATTTACAACAGTGATCATCACTTTAGCCTCACTTAAAATATACAAATGAAAACAGTATTTTACAACAAATGTCTTCGATTTAAAAATAAATAAAGTTTTATAAATATATGAAAATAAGTGGTTTTGTTATTCTAGTCCTTTAGTGTATCCCTTCGGTGTGCATGTGCATGTTTCTGTTACCTACTGTGACAGTATGTACATGGAGAAATTGACACAATCACATCATTTGACTGTGAAAATAACGAGAGAGAGAGAGAGAGAGAGAGATAGAGGGGGGGAGGCTGGAGATGGAGGGAGAGAGAGAGGTAGATGTGTGGAAAAGGAGAGCGCGGTAGAGAGAGGGCAAGAGAACTTTAGAGTTTTAACAGCACTATAATATAATATAATCAATTATAACATAATCAGTTTACACTGAACATAATGCAATACGAGGCAATGTATGGGGATTACCTGATGAACGAGGCACAGCTGAGTTTGCATGACAACTTTGACATTTACAACAATGGAGATAGCGGCACATTCTCCAATATGAGTTGTAATATGTTATTTCTGTTGTGACACAACTCACACAAACAAGCACACACGCATGCATGCACGCACGCACGCACACACACACGCACAACTGGCACTAGTCACACGCACGCAAGTATGCAGCAATTTTAGATTTAGTCTTTAGATGAAAATGCTTTATAGTTTTAGACACATTTGAGTCATTTTTATCCTAAAAGTTTTTATCTAGTTTTAGTCGACTTAAGAGAAAATGTCACTACATTTCAGTAAACTATTAGTAACAATTTGAAGTATCTTTAAATTAATAAAAGTCTAATAATGAACCAATTTTAGCCTAATAACTAATTTGCGATCTCGTCCGCGTAGCTTGCGTAGACTATGAACTAAGTTATACGTTTACGTGTTGTCTTGTCAAAGAAATGACATCTTAAATTTCGACAAATGAACTAAACACAGATTGTTGAATTTGGTTTATTTGAGTCTTCTCACACTCTTCTCCACAATCCTCACTTGATTTCCTTACGCAAAGTCTAGCGGTTCAAAGGTATATTCAGCTTTTGCAAGCTAATTGTATGCTAATACACTTTTCACCAAACATCTTCTCGCATTTTGCTATAACATACCGTCCTCTGTGCGTGTTGAAAAGTAATCTGATATTTCTACACAGCCCTTGCTCGGAAAAACTGGCGAGCACCGCTCACAACAACAAAGCCGTAGTATATGCTTTGCTTCACAATGTGTTTAGATGTGTTGAGCAGCGCCGTGGAGAGATATTGTTTTGATTGTAGCTCAAAGTTAGCAAGCTTTCTTGAGAATGACTAACCCTGCATTTAATTCAACATTATTATCTTAGTTTAGATAATGCCCTTCACACAGTCTATTCATTTGAAGGAGTAGGGGGGTGTTGGATGAACATTCATAGGGACAGACACATGGTGCTTTATGAAGAGGGAAATTTCTCTTCTACAAACAAGGTGGCTAACAAGGGCACCATGCTACAGACTTTTTAAAGACAATGCATAAATCTACATGTAAATCTGAACTCTCACCCTCAAAATGTCACATTTTCTGAGGTTCCAATCCAAACATATACAGTAAAGTAAGGTTTTTTCAGGGGCCCGGGTTTCAAAACACATACTGTACACAGACACACATCTGAAATGGAAAGAATGACAGGGTGGGCGGGACGGAGAGGGAGAGGGAGAGAGAGAGAGAGAGAGAGAGAATGGGGGTGGGGTTTGTCAGGCAATTTGATCATTAATAATCATATTGTATACATGTAAATCATAAATAATATTTGATCATTTGTATGTCTTTAATACATATACAAACAGAATGTGCTGTTTACATGACTATGAACATTTTTACAATAATGTCAAAGTACAGTACATTACAGTCAGTCACTGTAATGTGTTCTAGGGAGTTTGATAGTCTATTGTTTGTGTGTGAGATCATATGCCAGTCCCATTTTGTCAGCACATCATGGCGATGCCTTCGAGATCTTCCTGACATTATACTGTAGTTTTATTATAGAAAAATACTCCCTGATCCTTGCAACAGAAAACATGCGGACCATTGCTGGGATTAGGGGACACAGTCCAACGTACTTCTCCAATGATAAAGAGTTACAAAGAGACAAGTCTATTGGTGTTTTATACAGAACCACTGGGTGTGATGTCTCGTCTGACATTTTGTGAAAGAGAGGTTTTGTGTGTGTGGGTGTGTGTGTGTGTTTTGAGCCACACTTTGATTCTCATGGGAGCCTGATCTTAGTCTAACTGAATTCTGCTTAGCTAAAAGCCAAGCCAGTGGTTTGTCATTTTTTTTGACCCCTTCCTATTTTCTTTCAAGCCCACTTTTTTATTTCTTTCAGTCAAACTATAGATGACAAAAAATATAATTTTATCTTGTAAAATGAATATTGACTGTTCAAACCTGTTGTACCCTGATACAGTAGAAGTAAATGTTTAAACAATTTACTTAAACATTTAATGGATCCAGAAGAAAATGTATACATTTAGAATTTATTGTCCATCTATTGTGTATTCCTAAAAAGTATAGCGAAAATACTACATAACTTCCTGTGCACTTACTTGTTTTGGCAACATGTCAAGATGTTGCCGTAAATTGTTTACCCTGACTTAAGAAAGGGTTATTCAAAACAAAATGGTTCCTGTCCGGATAAGTGTTAAATGTTTCATGGAAATGATCTTCTTGCCTCTTTTTGTGCCTCTCCTTTGTTCTGTTTTCATATGAATATTTAAAAACGGAGTGATTCATTTAACAAAGTGAATAGAAATTCATTAAAGTGTCTCGCTCTAAACTCTAAACAGGAAAAAGCAAACAATAGCGACTTAAAGGCCCAATCAGTAATTAGCGGATGGCAGCGTTCCACCATAAACAATGACGTCTACAGCGTGGGGAGGCCGGGGTTGGTTGGCACACTGTTCATTTCCAGACCAGTAGAAGGAACTGTCACCAAAAAGTCATCTTTGAAATATATAAAGCATCATATTGATGTACTTCATGATGGAGATGTTTGGAATCAATGGATTTACAGTAAACATGCTAACTAAATATGTTCTTATCTGGAGTTCCTATTTGTTTTATGTTTCTCCTGTATGTGTTGCTATACTATAGGTAATGTTATAAAGTGCATTAGAGGATGACATCCATTCTGTGCATTTATAATGTGATACTTTACAAATGTTTAATAATGGAAATCTAGTTCTCTGGCTTTTGGTTAAGTAATATTAAAGTAATATTCTGATTGGTTAATATGTCATTATATTTTAATATTTACTGAACATATTTCTCAAAGGATAAATGCAATTAACACAATATTCGGTTCATATAAAGTTACACAATGACTGTGCGTGTGCGTCTATGTAGTGCATGTGTGCGTGTGTGTGTGTGTGTGTGTATGTGTGTGTGTGTGTGTGTGTGTGTGTGTGTCTGTGTGTGTCTAGAGTCACATCTCATTGGATTACAGGTTTAATATGCTGAGACAGAAGTGCCCACTAAGGCTTTATTTTGGCGGGAGAGTCATTTTCTTTACAACTCAAGCTATTCACTTTAAATGCAGTGTAAGATTTTTATGAACACAACCTTTGTTTTTAGTTTATCGACAGTGCACAGGTCTGTCTCTTTGTAAGGCATGGCTAAGCTGTAATACATATACCACTAAGGCTCAAGCTCCTACAGTATTTGGCTCTCGCTACAGAAGATCAACAATACAACAACATCTATAGATTAGAATATATTACGTGTCGAAGCCCACATGTGAACCACTCCACTAGAAAGAGCAGCGCGTTGCCTAGTATCCGAAGGCAAACATATCTGAACGTTCCTACAAATGCCGAAATGCAGAATGTCCAAACAGCTTTCCACAGACAGCTTTCAAAAGCATCTCTACAACCTAAAGAAGAGTCATGTCAGACTGAGCATAGAATAGTTAGATATTTAGTTAGAAAGCTGTATTCATTTGTACTATGTTGTTTTCTGTGTTTTAGTACTACTGAATGCTTCATCGTTAATGCCAACTCAGTATTGTTATTAATATACCACAATTAGATTTATGGATTGGCAAAAATAGACTCAGGTAACTCACCCATCACTGAGCAAAGTGACAGCGATGGGTCACAACAGATCCTTAATTCTGTATCCCAGGTGGCTGGTAATTGAGAAATACACAAGGCCATGCATGTTTTAACCAGTCCAAAATGAATCGTCTTTTGCGGCAAATTTATATTAATTCCAGTGTTTCATTATCAGTAGCACTAAGCTTAATACCAGCCTCCATAATAGCATTATAACTTACTGTAGCTGCAGCCTCATTCTCCTATATCTACAAACTTCAAATTCTCACAGAAGTTAATTTTTGCAGTGCTTTGTCCTATTGTCTGTGGCTTTGTGTTTTTAAAAATGTTACTCCTAGTAAACATCGCTTGTTTTAATTCGTCTGACTGTAGCTAACAGACAGCCGGCTTTATTTTTCCCTGCATTCAGCATGGTGGAGCGTTTACTTAACGTTCAATGAACACCAGGAACGTTCATGATTGTGTCAACATTTTCTATATCATGCATGCAAGATCAGAATAAGACCTTTTTATGAAGTCAGATTGTAATGAAACGAGTCGTTCAGTAAAAATCAAGTGAATTGAACATTCAGAACGTTCAGTCCACTGAGGGCATCCTAATCGGCCTCTTGATTGGCGATGTTTGTTGTTTTGGTTACAGAGAGCCAATCGGAGACAGCGTGAAGTTGGGTCTTCAGAGAATATGATGCCGGGGTGTGTGTGTCACACATATGGAAGAGAGAATTGAAATGCGGTAGAGACTTTAAGAAATGTGTTTATACTGTGCTTTACATTTGCCAATAGGTCAATGTGGGCCAGACATTTTGCTCTTGTCCAAACCTGGCCCACGGCCGCCTATTGGGGACCACTGACAAAAGCACTCTAGATAGCAAGTCGAAGAGCATAAGAACGTGGTTTGAGACACAGAACACAATGTGAAGACAAACAGAGTTTGAGACTGTACTCGGGCTCCTGCGCTCGATGACGGGTAACTCTTCAGAGGCTTCGTATTCCAGTGGCAAACCTGAAGCCATTTCTCTCTACGCTGAAGGGAGAGTTTAGAGAAGGACAGTTTGGAGAGATAGTGTAGGTTATAGAGGATAGTGTTGGACTTTGCTTGATGGGATTTGTACAATTCTAGGTTTCAGAGTATACGTGAGAGTGTGCATGTGTGTGTGCGTGTGTGTGTGTCTTGTTAGTTCTAGAAGCAGTGGCGAGGGTTCGGGCTGGCATTTGGGAGTGAGTATTGGCTTCCTCTCTCTGACAGGGCCTGTCCGTTGACTAGGGATTCCTTTCCCATTAAGCCTCCCTCTCCCTAATCCTGCCGCTCCATTTGAGGGCCCCTCCACTCCTCTCCTCTCTCCAGGAAGGAGGGAGGGAGGAGAAAACGCTGGCTGTTTATCAGAAGACTCGTCTGAACCATCTTCCTCCTTTTGCTCTCCTTCCCAACTCTCAACCTGAACTTTCTCCTACTCTCCCTCTCCATCTCCCTCTCTCTATCTCTCTCTATCTTCCTCTCTCTCTCTCTCTCTCTCTCTCTCTCATGCTTTTATATTGCTATATTAATGAGTATACCACTCTTGACACTAAAGACCCGACATCAGATGTAAAGCATGTGAGCTTGGAAATCCATTTTCACACCGACCTTTCGGTCGGCCATTCCCAGGGCATTGTTTTCTCAGGGGTCGCAGACCTTTCCCCCCCCCCCCCCTATTCCTCCTCTCCTCTCCTCTCCTCCCTCTCTCTTTCTCTCTCTCTATGTACCATCTTTCTCTTCCGCAGCAAACGAGGGGGGTCAGGGCGAGGGTGGGCTCACAGACATCTCCATTGTTCCCCCTCTGGCCGGCGGTGTCCGGGCGAGAGGGACCGCAGGGGACGTCAGCGGAGCAGATCTAAGGGGCGACGCACTCCCTGGCCCCTGCAGATGCCCCCGTCATACTCCCAAATAGGATGAGGATGAGGATGAAGATGAAGAAGTCGACAAAGGAGAAGAAAAATAAGGAGACAACAAATCTGAAGGAGGAAGAGAAGGCCTGAGCCGTCAATCAAGATGATTTACTCGGGCACGGCAGCTTTCTTAAAGGCCCACCGCTGCTTTTCTGACGGGGCCCTGTCCACTTAATTTCAAAGCAATTCATTCAAATCAGGGCTGAGGATGAGAGGAGAAGAGAGGAGAGGAGAGGAGAGGGAGGGGAGAGGAGAGGAGGAGTGGAAAGGAGATAAGAGGGGGAGGTGAGAGGAGGTGTGCGGTGTGCTGCAACATAGACTCTTACCCTTCAGCCTGCAGTTTTCTCCCGGTGACTCTATGGAGGCGTGCCCTCCCCCAGCCCACCCCCCACCTTTCCCTCCCTCCCTCCCTCTCCCCGCGCCCACACTGCTCTCTAGTGCCGCTGGAAAAAGACAGAGTCACATGGAGGTTAAACTGGAAAGTTGTGGCCCGGGCTGAATGCTTAAACAACATCCCTTCATCCTCTGCTCTCCCTAGTCCCCACATTGCTCTCTCTCTCTCTCTCTCTCTCTCTCTCTCTCGCTCTCTCTCTCTCTCAAGTTCAAATTATCTTTATTAGCATGCCAGCTCTCTGTTCATGCTCTTTTCCTCCCCAACATCATACATGTATGTTTGCTGTTGGTCAAGGAGCAAAATAGAAACCCACAATTCCCTTAAACAATCTCTGCCTCGTAACGCACGGCCTCTTGGACTCGAGCCGCTCAAGCGCTGACTTACAATAAAGGTGTTGAGGACCGACATGTACGTAGAACAACGAGAGTCGTATAACACTTTTACGCTACACAATTTATATCTTCTAAGGCACCCTTTTTTTTTTTTTGCTGATGCGAAATGCAAATGTTAGGAAAAGTAACACTAAATGTAGTTCGATTACCTCTTTTTGCCATATTTGCTCACAGATCTTGTATCTTGCAATGAAAATGTCCGTAACAATTTTGAGGGTAATAAGCGTGTGGGATAATCTATGGCTTCTACTGTACCACAAGCTCAGCTCGTAATGATCCTCTAGTGGCATTAAGATCCACGACAATGGTTCTCTGCATACCAAATTACCGTGAGAATACATACAGCATTACACGTCACTCAGTTCTGTGGACTTCTGTGGACTGTGGATTATTCCAGTGGGTGGACAAAAGGTCAAAATTGCTTCCATTTGGAGTATTTACCCGTAAATACAATACCTCACCGTGAATCTGTTGTTTCAATAGAAGACCAAATGTAACTTCTTCTGCACCATCCGCTGTGCTGTGCGTGCAAACTGTGGCCATTGTTCTAGTCGACTCTGTCCTGGTAGTAGAGTATAAACCACTAGACGCCGCCGTGCATCTTAGACACAGCAGGGTGCATCTCTAAGCCTTTTGTGCCTGTCTGACAGACGGCAAGCCATTGTTACCTGATTTAGACAAAGGTGCGCTTTCTTGTGTTCCTCTGTGGTGTGCACCCCTCACCACCCACCCCCACTCGTCTACATGGGAGCTTATTGAAAAGTGTTGTGTTGCTGAGAGGGAAGGAGAATGAGACAGATAGAGGGAGAAATAGAGGGAGAAATAGCAGAGCATGCGTGTCATTAGGAAATGCTTGGCAAGTGATAGTGTCGCCTCCACCCACATTTGCATATAAACCCTTTAAACATTGAGAGTAAAAATGCAGTTTTAACCGTGCAGAGAGTTGCTCTTCAGGTTTTCCATTGACCTATACGCGTGTCCTTACACCCGTGGAAGAGCAAAAGGGAGTGGCGATAATTGATGGGAACATTCCAGGCTTGTGGGCAAATACCCCCGGGGGCAAAAACTGATGAAATGATGGCCAAAATATTTTTTGACATGTTAATTAAATGTCAAAGCACAATACTGAACGTGCTGCAAATGGTACACTTTCAAAGGAAGGCAGAGTAATCAGATTCTTCTGAGATGGGTCCCTTTTCCTCTTTCCAGGTCTGGCTTTTCCTTTTTTTCCTCCCCTTCAAAGGAAATAACAGCACTGGCGAGGCTACATTTTTCTTCTCCCTGAGAGTAACTATCGAAAGATTCATCACTGACACAGAAAACAATGAAATCTGCAGCTCGGAGACTATTTTTATCTAAATATACACTTAAATACGTTTAACTGACCAGGAGGGGAGCGTGCAGAGGCTTCCAACAAACCAAGATAAAGTACCGCAATGGCACTTTGATTTGAGCGTCTTGGAACTGAAAACAAAATGGAGTCTTCTATAAATCATGATAACGCTTGGCTGCAGGGGATAAGGGAAAGGAGGCAGATATGAGCATGCAATAGGAGAAAAAGTAGGCCGTTAAAAAACTGAACTTCACTGAACACCATTGTACGGTTGAGGGGGGAGGGGCTAGAAATGACTCGAAAAGGCGAGAGCGGTTTGCATATATTGGCAGGAGATCGGTATGTCTTGGTGGGATGCCAATGCCTCGTCAAACCTGAGTTATGAGCTTCTGAGAGGTGGAACTCGTGAAACTGAGAGCAGCCCCGAGCTTGTACCCTGGGGCGCCCCTTGGCACCAACATCACAGTCACTGGACAAGTCAAGGTTAAGGGAAAACCTGTCTGTGGTCAAATAAAAGTCTTCTATGTCAGCCTGACTGCTGTTACAGCTGGCTGTGATTGAGTGTGCAGCCCATAATTATAGACATTTCTTTAAATTGGTGGACGGCTTGTGAAATTATCCACCGCTGACTTGTGCAATGAAATGATGTATCGGCTCAAGTGGACGTAAAAATGCACCTTTGCATCATCCTCAACCCGGGGACTGAAATTGACATCTTTAGAGGCATTCAAATATCCTCTTTTGAAATGAATCCCATCAGTTGAAGTGGTTAATAGGTTGTGTTTAACAGGCCCAGATAAACACATAGCACGGAAAGGATAACACGTGTGAACCCCAACCCCGCATTTAGTAAGTGACATCCAATATTAAGTAAGCACTGCATATATTTTTTACTGTGTAATTTGAACGACAAGTCCCTGATATAAAACCCCTCCATGTATCCCTCAGTTTTGGGCAAATGACTCAGGAATTGCCATAAGTTACTAGTTAAATAATTAGTCCTTCAAAAATTAATACTATCACTTTACTTATTACTGG
This sequence comes from Forbesichthys agassizii, assembly GCA_026546735.1. Taxonomy (NCBI): domain Eukaryota; kingdom Metazoa; phylum Chordata; class Actinopteri; order Percopsiformes; family Amblyopsidae; genus Forbesichthys; species Forbesichthys agassizii. Next base: position 728,532 of record JAODLL010000015.1, read on the forward strand.
GTATTAAAAGTAATTAATAACATTACTAGTTACATATTACTTTCACAATATCTACCGTACCTTGCCCTTCCTAAAAATGACCAATTCATTTTAGAATTGAATCCTCTTTATTGGAACAATAATGAACCTTAGGAGTCAACAATCAGACAAAGTGGAAACATTGCAGCCTCTCAAACCAGATGATTGACAGGTTGGTTCAATAAGCCTACCCTAAGTTTGCTAGGACCAGAAATATCGTTCTTGTAGCACAGTAATGCAGCATTGTATGTAATATAACTTTTTGCAAAAAGGATTAGTAATGGTAATTTTAATATTATTACCGTTTTTGAAATAGTAATTGAATTTGAAATAGTAATACTACTAGTTACTGAAAAAAGTAATAATATTACCAATAATATATACAATAAGTAGTTACTATAAACTAGTTACTGCCCAACACTGTTCAGTACATAAAAAATAAATAAATAAATAAATAAATATATA
>JAODLL010000015.1:729114-739355 GCA_026546735.1 Forbesichthys agassizii
GGGGACAAAGAGTCACCTCTTTTCGAGTAGTCACACCGTTCATTCCAGATGGAAACCTGCATTTTTTTCCTTCTCCCCACCGACCCCCCCCCCCCCATACACACACACACACACACACACACACACACACATTTTGTTTTCTTTGTCTGTATGCTCTGCCAAAGCCTGACCATTTCAATATCTCAGCCTATCTAATAACAGTCATTCCAAGGTGGTTTCTCTCTCTCTCTCTCTCTCTCTCACTCTCTCTCTCTCTCTCTCTCTCTCTCTTTCTCTCTCTCTCTCATCTGACTCCCTCAGCCCTCATGTGTGTGTGTGTGTGTTTGTGTGTCTCAGGGATCAATCTGGCCTCTCTGTGTGTGAGCGAGCTAGGCACACACACACACACACACACACACACACACACACACACACAAACACACACTCTCTCTCTCCCCTCCAGCCAATTGCGATCTGAATCAGTTTAATTAAGTAACAAATTCTGTTGGCATAGTAACAGCCCAGCTAATTTATCATGGGAAATAGTCTGTGAGACGTGCAGGTTGCTTGGCAACAGCCAATGGTGGCACATGGATGGGCCAGTGACAAATTGCACGGGATGCAGATGCCTGTGATGGGTGACTGCTGTGTTTGAGGCCGTTTGGGTGCGTGAGTGCGTATGTGCGTGTGTTCGTGTGCGTGTGTGTGTGTGTGTGAAGGCATTTGGCACCGTGTTAATAAGAAATACGAGCTCCAACTCCCACAAGCTGATGAAGTGCTAATTCGGACACACTAGAACACACTATACAAAGTGTTGGCCTCCGGTGCTTCAGCTGCACTCCTGGGCTGCTACTGTAGATTTGCTTCTTAATACTGTTGTGCCTTGCGTTTTACTGTACTCGATCGCGTGTACAGTGTGTGCATGTAGACGGAAACATCGTGCAGTTGCCCATCAAGTATTGTATTACTGAACAAACGGGGAAACAAAACAATAACAGAACCTCAGTGTGTGAGGATAATAATATTATACATGTGTAGAGCACTTGCTCTACTGGCTGTTTATGGGGAGTGTTGATGTTCAGTGCTGCTGTTGTTCGTGACGAGTGCTGTATAGCACATAATTAATTTTAAAAAGGAACATAAATCTAGATATGAAACACTTATGGAATTTGCTGTATGCAATTACAATATGTATTCACGTAAACAAAACAAAATAAACAACAAAATAAAATAATTACATTATGTACTGTACACACACATACTCACACAAGCATGATAGTTTGCTATTATGCTTGTGGTTATTGTTCAAAAAACAGACTTTTTTTGTTATCGCAAATCGTTTTTGATTGACATACATGTGTAACGTCACAAAGAGAATTTTATATTAATTATTAGTTGATAATTCATTTGCTAAATTTATTAATAGTGAATAAAATTAACAGTAAAATTGCACACTACATTACCAGTAAAGACGGTAATAATTAAGCGAAATTACAGCAATTTGTATGGAAGGTAACAGAGGCTGAATCAAACTGCTGTTTTATTAAAACAACCCAAATGGGGGAACAGGTCAGTTTGAGGTCCTTTACTGAAGATGTAAGATCAGTAAGCCACAACAGACATCATGACATTGAAGTTTTAATTAGGTAAATACACAACGACCAGGATATTCAGGAGAACACAGTATGTGTTTCATCTTCAGGCCTGGGCGACACTTGAACGATGTGTCCGATGTCATCTAAAACCCTTCCTCGTCGTCATCATCATCATCGGCATCTATCATTTTATCCCGGCGCCGTGGTAACAGAGGCTGACTATTGGCCCCCTGTGTTTCTGATGCTAATGTAAGGACGACCAGAAGGACTCCATTTGTCATGACAATTGTGGCGGTGCGCGCGGGGCCGTTTCCTTTTTAGCAAAGAAGATGTGTTGTGTAGTGCGTATCTTTGATGTGTGGCAAGCATGCTGTTGCTCCCCGGTGCACACGGCTACCATAACCCCCCTCCCCCCCGCCCCACATGGCTACCATAACCCCACCCACCCCCACCGGCTCGGCTAACGAATGGTACATCCTTCCCGTTTGCGTGGTGACGTGATGAAACCTATTCATCACATTTGAATTATTCTAATCAATTTCCTGTCAAGCTAACGGCGACAATCATTGCTGCTGCGCCGGCGCTGGATTGTAGCTCCGCGGCGCCTGTGAAATTTATACTTTCCATAAGGACTCGTAAAAACCTCAGGAGCATGACAGAGCTGGGGAGGGTGGGAACTGCCGCGTGCTCGCCCGGTCCTTCTCCTGCAAGCGGCAGCGAGCGCAGTCAACAGAGTCAGTCAGACAAATGGACGGAATTACATGCGGAAATACAGTCGTCGTCGTCGTCGTCGGTAAACAGAGTGTGGAAGAGCAATAAAGACCCGTCGCCGGCCAATCGCTTTCACGCACACAAACAAACACAGGGAGCTAAGGGCCCTTTAACGCAGATTACCGCCGAGTCACTCTTGTGAGTTACTCCCCTCATTTACGGAGGTTAAACGTAGCGTGTATGTGTGTGTGTGTGTGTGTGTGTGTGTGTGTGTGTGTGTGTAAGTGTGTGGGAGGGGGGGACAACAGTCTTCAAAAGCTTCAAAGACGAGCAGGCCGTCATGGCGGCTATACAGGAAGACAGAACCCTCTGCCGGCAAGGGAGGGGGAGGGGGGGACTGCTCCCCCCCCCCCTTCCTCCTCCAACCTGACACAAGACGGCTCAGGTGAAATAAGACTGTCACTCCGACGCGTCCCGTCCTGATGAGCTCAGGAATAAATATGCAAAGAAGAAAAGTGGTGGTGGTGGTGGGGGAGACGGGGGAGATGGAGAAGGGGGGTGGGGGAGGGAGAGAGGCAATCAAGGATAGCTGCAGTGCCCGGCCGGACTATAAATCTCTGTCTGTTTCAATCGCCGGCGTGGCCGAAATGGTGTAAAATTCAAGCAAGGATGTCATCAATTCCTGTTAGCCGCTCCGGCCCCGCGTGTGCCCGGCATCGGGCCGCCGGTGATGGATTGACTTTGTCACCAGTGCTCGGTTCACAGTGTGTTAACACGCAGGGGCTGGGGAGGAGGGGGGGGTGCAGGTCTCACAGTGTGTTAACACGCAGGGGCAGAGTGGGATGATGTGGAGGTTGTTGTCTGAGGCTGAATGGTGGAGACCAGGCTCTCTCTCTCTCTCTCTCTCTCTCTCTGTCTCTCTCTCTCTTATTCTACAGTAGCTAACCATCTTTATCTCTCTCTCTCTGTTCTCTTCTTTTCCTCCTCTTTAACTGTGACTCTCTCTCTCTCTCTCTCAGCATATGGCTGACAAGAGAAAACTAAATTAAGGGGGCGGAGGGTGCAGAACCTGAAGAGATGGCTAAGGGCCTGGTGAAAGCACGTCTCAGGTTTGAGTTTTCCTATTATAAAATGGTATCACAACTTTAGATTTTTGAAAGCATTTGGGGTCTGAGAGATCTTCTCTGCACCATAAGGGAAGATTTACTACAAACTTTTCTCTAGGTTGTTAAAAAAAAGAGAAAAAAAAAAGGCAGGGAGCAACATCAATATCAACATGCGCAACATCAGCTAACTCTCTGGAGCCCGCTAAGTAAAAATGTTGTTGTCATGGCAAGGTTTTGACATGGCCGAGAGGACGATCGGGGCTTTTAAAGATAAATAAGAGGATAGCTAAAACCAAACTGAAAAGTATAATTATAGCATTAAATCTTTATCAGGTGGGATCAACGCTCGCATCTCCTTGACTCGAGCGCAGGGATCATTTTCGCTCAAGTGCCATAATTACTCAGACGCTCCAAGATACAATTACATTTTATAATGTCAGAAGCTGACCTTTTGCAGATGCTTTTGGTGAGTCCGTTGGAGAGGCTGGAGAAACGGTCTCCCCACTCCGTACATATAGCACTAGACACAGACTTGCTGGGTTGGGAGTAATCTCTTAATGAAAGCATTTACTGTAAAAGCATTACTGTAAAAATGGCTTACAGTAAACCTTAAGACCAGTCACCAATCTAACACGATCACTGATACACACAAAAACACTTATACACTGTATGTTTTCAGGTATATTATCCTGCTGCAATACTTATAGTGCAAGTATTATAATTTTATAGCAGTTATAGTTATAGGTATAGTCAGCTATTGCAAGCTAATTGTAAGCTAATACACTTTTGTCAAATTGCAAACATTCCTCAATCAACAAAGCACTATGCTTTGCTTCACAATGCATTTAGACGTGAGGTGGGACAATGCTGTCTTGATTTGAGCTCGGAGATAGCAAGAAGGTCTGACCCTGCCTTTAATGATACTGTGTGTTTATTGTATATGCAGATGCACGCACAGCCCTTCTGGTTTCTGCAGGCCTAACCTTCTGTGTGGGAGCCAAGACTTTTTGCTAACATCTCAAATTGGAAGAATACACTAAAAGTTTACAAAGAGCAGACTCGTGCGTGCTCCCGCTATAGCAGGGCCCAACACATGGCACATGATGTTAGCTGTGTGTGTGTGTGTGTGTGTGTGTGTGTGTGTGCGGGCGTGCGTGTGTGTTTGAGTGTGTTCAGTAAACAGTCTAATTTGACTGCTGGTTATGGGCCAGCAAGCAAACGTGCACTGTGTGCACTCATCACCTTTTGTGAGCCCACTAATCCTATTAGGCTTTCTTATTCACTAACTCCCCAGTTCTAGACATATCTCTCTCCCTCTCTCTCGCCCCTTCACTGAGTCTTGTTTTTGCTCCTCGTTTTTTGTTGATGTAATTCATGTCTCTCTTCTTTCTTCTTCAATCTGCAGGTTTTTGTTTTTCTTTTGTCGTCTTTCATTGTCACTCTAAATCTCCTTCTTATAGAGGCACTGGTTCTCTTTTTTGAAGGGGTCAACTCCATATAGAGGTTGATATCTATGGATCTCCTAGGTGTCAAATATACTCTGGAACTCCTTCTTATAAATGTTGACTCCCGTGGATCTTCTATAGAGGTCAACAACTCTGGATCTCCTTATAAGGGTCCACTACTCTCACACGGTCCTTCATTCTGTATTTGTTGTTTGTTTACGCAGTTTTAGAGCTGTTTTGCTGTTGTATTGTATACATACTCTCCCTCTCTCTCTCTCTCTCTCTCTCTGTCCATCTCTCTCTCCCTCTCTCCCCCTCTCTCCCTCTCTCTCCCTCTCCCTCTCTCTCTCTCTGTCCATCTCTCCATCTCTCTCTCTCTCTCTCTCTCTCCCTCTCTCTCTCTCCCTCTCTCTCCCCCTCTCTCCCTCTCTCTCGTACACACACACACTGTGTTCCTACCACAGCTATGCATGGAGCTTCCACTGCACAGAGCGTCTCATCCCTCAGCGCTGTCTAATACATCTTTGAATGTGAATTTGAAGCACAAAGAAACCCTTGCATGTGCTCGCACCACAACTACAGCACCTCTTCATTGCTAACTGCAGTCTCCCTGACATGAGGGAGAGGGGTGGAGGAATGGACACCTATGCTTTGGAAACAAAGAGATAGACAAGATTACAGTAGACTCACGAGCGCGCACACGCTGACACACACACACACATGCACACGTCTGAAGGCGATGGATGAGTTCAGGCATCTGGCCATACTGTAACATTTGGTTCCCATTAGGCCGCTTTGCGTTCATGTGGCACAATGTTAAAAATCACCACATAAATTATGGATGTTGTAAATTTGCCATCCGTTTTTCAGTGGGAGGTTTTGCGGGGTGTGTGTGTGTGTGGGAAGGGGGGGCATAGGGGAGTAGGAAGGGTGCTGCCAGAAAAATCTTCACAGGAAAACAAAAGACATCATCATGTACAAAAACATCACCTTTGGTTGCATAACACTGAAATAAACCAGAAACAGAAGAATAACAATAACAGATAAATGTACTCATGGTAATTGACAAAAATATTTCAAACATAAATTGAGAATTTTTCTACAAAAGAAAAACTAATTACATTTTGGTTTTACCAAACAAATTGTTAACATTTATATGCTAATATGTTGTTTTTATGTTGTTTAATCAGAAGCCTAATAGCGCTTTTGCACCAGTATCGTTTAGATCGGAACACGATTCAATTGAATCGGAACACGGAGCAGTTTCCGCCTCAAGATCGGCTTGTTTGGGTATATGTGAACACAGCATGCTGAGACCGCTTAGAGGGGTCAACCCAGTGAAGTGGGCCATATCGCTACAACCCAAAGAGTAACTACAAACTACCAGTACAAGTTGTGCTTTGTTGTTCATTCCTCTTGAATGTTTGCAATGCCGATGTTACCGGCCCTCTTAACAAGTTACAGGATGTTCCATTCTAAATGTGGCCGTAGGAACCAGTGTTCGTTTTGCCAGAATGTTTATATTTAGTCTGAAGGCCCTTTTACACCAAGCACATGATGTGAAAAAGCACTGCGAAAAAGCGATGGTTTATTTTTTTTGCATTGCTATTTTGTGTCACGCTTCATGTGAAGGGGCCTTTAATCATAGTCTTTCAACAAAAATGCTTAATAGTTTTAGTCACATTTTAGTCATTTTCATTCTAAATAGTTTTAATCTAGTTTAAGTCAACAAAAATAGAAATTATTTTTGTCAATAAAAAGGCATTCAATTTTAGTCAACGTTTAGTCAAAATGTTTTCTTTATTAAAATGCAAAAGTCTATTAACGGTACTGCCTGTTGCAAACATGGTAGCTTAGTCGATGAATTGCTCCTAAAGGGGATTATAAAGTTGTATTCTATTCTATTCTATTCTATTCTAGTCGACAGTCAAACTAAACCCTTTATTCGGCCTAGTAGCACAATTTGACAAGATATTTTGTCCTTTCAAATCATACTCATTCATTTAAGCCTGGTAAACTAGTAAGAAATCCGGATTAGCACTGTAGGCTATTTGTTTACTTTTTAAGACCCGCATATGGAATGGATTTCCGGTTTTCTGTCAATGTGTCCTACCTTGTCAGATTGTGCTACTGTAGTGCAACATCATAGTTATATCTGTCAATCTGTCACTGCAGTCATGTGAATGCGATTTTACGTTAGTGCTGCCCACTAATGTGTGCAGTTACAGTACAGTCTTTAAGATTGTGCTGCAGCCTGCAAACTTATGTGTGCAGTTACGATAAATCACACACGGGCAGAGATTTTACATTTAAGTGTGCAGTTATGGTACCGATAAATAATATGCAGGCATCATTTTTTTATGTAAATAATACCACTACCGATTCAACTAAAATACATCCTACATTTAGTCATTGTTTTTATTATCAGTGATCTATTTTCGTCTCGTAAACGTCTCGTTTTCATTTCATTTTCAACGGCCGTTGATTAAATATTGTTCTCATAGTTTTGGTCAACGAAATTAACACGTGTCAAAAACATTTTGTATCGATTCAGATCGATCTGGAACAAAAGTAATGAACCATAGCAGTCATAACCATTGTAACCTTAACAACCTTAGTTACCTAGTGGCTCCATTATAATGTTGGGAATCAAATATCAGGTATTTTTGCAATGAAAGAAATCCTGATGACCCAGTTATAGGCTGTAGGCGTGTGTGCACTTGTGTGTGTGTGTGCACTTGCGTCTGTGTGCCTCCGTGCCTGTCCACATGTGTGTGTGCGCATGTGCACATGCGTGTGTGTGCTCATGCATGCTTATGTGTTTGTGTGTGTGCATACATGTGCATACTGTACATGTGCGTGTGCGTTGTGGGCGTGGTCTGCAGCCAGCGGTGCCCCACGTCAGGGCAGACGTGGCACAGCGGCGGGAGTATATTTCACCGATACTGATCTCATGGCTTGTGACAGTAATGGTACTTATGGTAATGTCCTCCCTGCACCAGACACACAGCGCTCAGCAGCCCACGACAGCACTCTGATTTAAACATGCCCCGAGTGCAGCCACCGGGGCCTGGCTCGGGGTGGTGGGGGTGGGGCTGGGGAAGAGAGGGGAGGGGGGGGTACCGTGGGGCACACAGCCAGGTCAAGGTACGTGAACACCCAACAGGCCAGGGCCCCGAGAGAGAGAGAGAGAGAGAGAGAGAGAGAGAGAAGGCATTTGCGTCTTTTGTCTTTGCAGGAGAGGGTGAGAGAGAGTACACTCCTGATGAAGACAATAGCACATCGGTGTGTGTCTGTCACAGACACACATCTGTCAGTGTACTAAACGTGTTTTAAAAACCAACGAGCAATAAGTAAATGTAACCGATCAAAAGGGATTCTCAATCTTAGCTTTTACGTTTGGTTTTTAGCAGAAAACAATTGGTTCTAAAATCAACCGAGAGAAACGGAGGGCCTTTGGCTCAGCAAAAGCTCCAATCAAATAAATAATTATGTGAAACGTAAATATATAAATAAAAAAAGGGCTCTTGTGTTGCAAGAAATAGCATAAGGCTGTGAAACTATGTTTAAAAATACTACATATATATACATTTATAAATATATAGAAATGAAAACCAGCAAACCATGTTACATTCACATTTTATTTGTTTTGGTTCTGTAAGGGTCTCGAATGTAAATTCAAACTGGAAATAAAAACAATCACATCTTGATGGATAGTGACTAATTTAAATCTTATATAAGTATAAGTAAGCATGTTATAATGCATACACATAATAAACACAAGGACCTCTCAGTGTTAGTAACATAACTTCTCTGAATGCTTCAAGTTTAACTTTAACTTTTGTTAATCTGACTGTAGCTTCCTTATTGCAAGGCATTGTGGGGGAATCTTATAATGAGCCTGTTATTGGCTCCCTCCATTAAAGTTCAGTTCAGTTTGATACAGTAAACAAGCTAACTCTGTACCTGTGTTAATCTCTTTTTAAATGCACTGTGTACAGTATGTATATATATGTTATATGCTACCGATGCACCAGTGTGACGGACATCGTCTGCCCCCTGGGCACCTCTACAAGGCAGGCTAAAACCCATGGGCCCTAGCCTGCATCGCCAGTGTCCTATAATGTCGGAGGAGGATTAACTGGCCATCAGGACACTCCTTATGTAATACACGGAGGATGAGGGACTGTCCACCACAATCCTGGTTCACCGTCTCTATCAGATCATTCGTCAAACTAAGCATTAGCACTTTATTAGCTTTGTCATTCAATGTGTTTGTTTGTTTGTTTGTTTGTTTGTTTGTTTGTTTGTTGGCTTGCTTGTTGTTGTTTACCTAGATGTGGTTGGAGGGACGTGGAGCAACATGGCCCTGGGGCAACGCAGACATCATTCACGTCTCTATAATCATCAAGGCCATGCGCTGATGGCTCCCTCATTTACATAATACCAGCCCCCCCATCCATCAACGCTGGGATGCAGAGAACAGGGGACACAGACCTCTTCCCTTTTCCCCCCGTTCCTCCGCCCTCTCTCCCTCCCTCCCTCTCTCTCCCTCCCTCTCTCTTTCTCTGTCTCCCTGCGATGGCGCTTTGTGTTTATATGCACAAAAGATTGATTCCCGCGACTGTTTCCCTCCCTTGTGCTCAGCAGATATGAATTTCCGCGGGATGATGAAGCACCAACTCTGCTAATAATAAACAGAACGCACATATTCAAAAACAGAGAGTAGAAGAAGACAGTGAGAGGGGTGCGAGCTCATTCCTGCCTATGTGTCTGTCTCCGTTTGGGCTGATGAGGGAAGATGGATGGCGGGGTGAAGGTACTCCGCGGAGAAGGCAGAATTAAAAATGCAGTTGCCTTCATCCCGACACAAACCACTCCTCCCTTCCTCGACCTCCACCTACTGTACAAGTCCTGGAGTTAAAATGTAATTTTACCGTAGGAAAAATATATAGTTGATATAGTTATAGTTAAATATAGTAGATATAGTTATAGTTAAATATATAGTTATAGTTATAGTTATAGTTAAAGATATAGTAGATATAGTTATAGGTATAGTTAAATATATAGTATATAATTACAGTTATAGTTCAAGATAGTAGATATTGTTATAGTTATAGTTAAACTTCTAGCAGATGTAGTTAAATATATAGTAGATATAGTTTTAGTTATAGTTAAAGATAGAGTAGATATAATTATAGTTATAGTTAAACTTCTATTAGATATAGTTATAGTTAAATATATAGTGGATATAATAATAATAATAATAATAATAATAATAATAACTTAGATTATATAGCGCCTTTCACAAACCCGACGCTTATATAATTATAGTTAAATATATAGTGGATATAATAATAATAATAATAATAATAATAATAATAACTTAGATTATATAGCGCCTT
>JAODLL010000015.1:752719-763512 GCA_026546735.1 Forbesichthys agassizii
TATCTAGTCACGATTACTACAATATATCTAGTCATGATTACTACAATATACCTAGTCACAATTACTACAATATATCTTGTCTCAATTACTACAATATATCTATTCACAATTACTACAATATACCTAGTCACGATTACTACAATCTCTCTAGTCTCGATTACTACAATATATCTCGCTAAGTCTTGCTGTCCCCCGAGGAACCATCTTCCACTGAGCTCCTCCAGTTGACGTGCACATGAGAGGTGCTTGCTGGAACTCCCTAGGCAAGGAGCATGGATAGCAGTCAGTCACGCCAGTCTCCCAAGGTGATCGTCTCAAAGAAACAAAAATGCAGGAAACGGGTACAAGGCTAAGTCCCGCCCCATTCCACGAGGTGAATATCCCCCCTCCCCCACCCACACACACTACGGTTCCTCCTCCGCAACAGGCATACAGTGCTACAGATCGATGCTACAGTACGTCCGGACCTCCTTTACCCGCCCCGCTCCACGCTAGTCCTCCCCCCCACCATCTCCCAACATGGCTGCCTGCCATTGGCCTACGTTTTCTCACGTTAAATTGGTCTAGTTAAAGCACTCTGCGATCGCCGGTGAGCGAGAGAGCTCGGGGGGGATTCCGTATATCGCTTGACGAGTCCACGTGGGATTGTTTGGTCCAAGGAGCTCTCATATGCGTGTATGTGTGTGTGTTTGCCTGTGTGTGTGTGTGGGTATGGGTGTGGTCACGCATGTGTATGTGGGTGTGTGTTTGTGTGTGTGTGTGAATGTGTGTGGGCCTGTGCATGTGTGTGTGTGTGTGTGTGTGTGTGCTTGTGTTCGCGTGTCTCTCCCTCCCCAGAACGGACGTCCTATTACCCACATCTCCCTCGCCCAAGAGTGGCACCATCTTGCGAGGGGACGTGCGAGCTAACCAGATGGGGTCTGTTCACACCACTTTGGGTTCTGGAGGCACCCCGCGGCCACTTCTTGTTATCTTTTGTCACCAATCAAGTGCTATTTTCCTCCTCCTCCTCCCGCTCTTCATTTTCTCTCCTGTCCTGTTTTGTGTCTCGCTTGTGCGTGCGTGTGTGCGAGCATTCGTGTGTGTTTACTAGTGTTTGCTGCTATAAGCTAGACCGTGAGTCACGCTAACAACGGACACGGCTAACGCCGCGTTGTACAATACACGAGGTATTAGCAAAGTAGCTAATGGTTGCTTCCTTCCCTCGGTATAAAGCTCTCCCACAAAGGTTCACTGTGATTCCAGCCCCTTGTTTTGGGCCGGTGCAGGGCTAGCGAGTGGTGTGTGCTTCAACACACGCAAAAATTGTACCTCTACAAAAATTACATCCCGAAAAGCGGACACTGGTAGAAATATGGTTTTGAGAAAAGCTCCGCATGTAATATGGTGGATTGCTGCTGGACCTGTGTGCGAGGACCCCTATTAAGGTGAGACGGATACGGAGTTAGGCATTTAACAAAAGTTCAGTAGCGGCAAGTCAAGACCCTCCTGGGAAATCAGCCAGGTGTACGTAACCGTGACAACGACGGTTGAAGTGTGCAGAGCATATGAGTGAGGATGCTTATCTTGATCTGAGTGCTGTGTTGTGCAATTATATTAAATGACGAGAAATATTAGGGGAAATGCATTTGATGTTTACCAGCTTCGTATTCCAAACTGACATTTTTGATAAATCTAACTTTTCATTAAGGATTTTGTCATCCTTGTAAGAGAAGAATATTTCAAACAGAAATTCATAAAGGACTATATAACTGCTGTACATATGATTTAAGAGTTGGATTAATAGAGCACACCAGAGCCGTGTAGAAGAGAGAGTCGTGCCAACAGAACATTCTCAACGGTCACATGATTCATGTAGACGTAAAACAGTTCCAGAAAGTGTTTAAGGGTCAATTTGAACCGGTAAATACAGACACATAATTAATACATTTACTTATAATCTGTTTTATAGGGTGATTTTAGCTAACTTGGAACACTATGGAACACAGAAAGATTAATGTGATTGACAGGCAAGGTTTGTCCGAAATATTTCAGGAGCCGTCACATATCAATATCAACCGATACAGAGGCAGAAGCTCTCAACCAGTAAATGTATCGTAAATCCCACCTACAGGCACTTTTAGAGTTTTCTCAAAGACTCATAGATAGTGGAGAAAGAGAGAGAGAGAGAGAGAGAGAGAGAGAGAGAGAGAGAGAGAGAGAGCATCATCATGTATACAATAGCAACAAAATGGCAGCTCTCTAGATCGTATTAATGTGTATCATTGTACTGACATCAGTATCTGTGCTTCTTGATGCACTGAGCAGAAATGCATGTGGGCAACATATACAGAATGAAGGGAGGTACCAGAGTAGTTCCCCCTTATGAGGAGATCCAGAGTAGTTCCCCCCTATGAGGAGATCCAGAGTAGTTCCCCCTATAAGGAGATCCAGAGTAGTTCCTCCCTATAAGGAGATCCACAGTAGTTCCCCCCTATAAGGAGATCCAGAGTAGTTCCTCCCTATGAGGAGATCCAGAGTAGTTCCCCCCTATGAGGAGATCTAGAGTAGTTCCCCCCTATAAGGAGATCCAGAGTATTTCCCCCCTATGAGGAGATCCAGAGTAGTTCCCCCTATAAGGAGATCCAGAGAAGTTCCTCCCTATGAGGAGATCCACAGTAGTTCCCCCCTATAAGGAGATCCAGAGTAGTTCCCCCTATAAGGAGATCCACAGTAGTTCCCCCTATAAGGAGATCCAGAGTAGTTCCCCCCTATGAGGAGATCCAGAGTAGTTCATCCCTATAAAGAGATCCAGAGTAGTTCCCCCCTATGAGGAGATCCAGAGTAGTTCCCCCTTATAAGGAGATCCAGAGTAGTTACCCCCTATAAGGAGATCTAAAGTAGTTCCTCCCTATGAGGAGATCCAGAGTAGTTCCCCCTTATAAGGAGATCCAGAGTAGTTCCCCCTTATAAGGAGATCCAGAGTAGTTCCCCCCTATGAGGAGATCCAGAGTAGTTCCTCCTTATAAGGAGATCCAGAGTAGTTCCCCCTTATAAGGAGATCCAGAGTAGTCCCCCCCTATGAGAAGATCCAGAGTAGTTCCCCCCTATGAGGAGATCCAGAGTTGATGACCTCTATTCCCTGGCCAGGTGTCTGAAGTGTTTGTATTAACTCAAATATGAAAGATACTATGGCAACGTAATGCGTTGACTTTGTACAGCATTATGTACATTTTGTTTGTGTCCATTTTAAGGGCTGCCATCTGCCACATACTTTCCCCTCATTTTGCACTTGTGTCTTCTGTGAACCACCATGTTTCTCTCATCTTCACCCAGGCTGTGAGTATAGCGCTAAAGGGCGCTGTGTGTATGCATGTCTTTATGTGTGGGAGGGGTCCACCGCACTCTGAAGACTGTTTAAACCCCTTCCTACCCCACCCTTGTCGATCTGAACCCCCGTTGTCAATAATTCAGCGCCTGCCCTCATAGACTCGCATTATAAATATTTTATGCCCAGTGACAGGGAATGCTCGGCTCGTACAACAACTGCGAGATGTGTTTTTTTTTTTCTCTCTCTCTCTCTTTCTCTCTCTCTCTCTCACTCGTATTCTCTCTCTCTGTCTCTCTCTCACTCACTCACACTTTCTCACACACACACACATGAGGTTTGCATGCATACAGTAGATGTTAAAAGGCGGTCGTACCATTATAACACGCTGTCAGTATTGCTGCAGGTACCAATACTTCAGGCTCTGTTTATAATGTAGTTATATTTCTCTATACTGTATATTTTTAGTGTTTTTTTTTTTTTTGAGGTCACCTCACAAAAGAGGAGTCCCTTCACAGATCACAGAACACAATGAATGACGGATCCAAGCAGAATGGTGTCTGGAGGATGGGATCGTGTTTGTTGTTGGTGTGTACGTTGTGGGAGTGTTTGCATTTAGTTTTAAACGTTTTCCTAGTGTGTGTACCTGCTTTCTCACATGGCTGTGCATGCACGAGTTTAATGCACTTTTTGTCTGTGTTATCCTTTCTCTGCACACCTATAACAGCAACGTTTAGTTGTTTTCAGTGTTGACAGACTGACAGACACTTCACCATCCATTCATTATTACACCAAGGTATTGTGTTAAAAAGAAATCTCTCTCTCGCTCTCTCTCTCTCTCTCTCTCTCTCTCTCTCTCTCTCTCCCTCTCTATTAACTGGCAAACTGATGTGAATGGCGTAAGACGAGAGGCTTTTAAGAGTGCGTATATAAGAACATTTCTCTGCATTTTTTATCCATTTCTCTTTTATATACTGTGTTTTCATTGCATGTCTCAGAAGGCATTGCCAGGCTGTATATATTACAGTAAACATGTGTGTTTTGATTGTGCGCATATACTGTACACCCAATATACCTACCTCTCACATTAACCTCTGAAGATGTCACCATAAACAGACACACCTGCACGCACTTGTTACTGTAACGTCGCCATATTAAAACAGCAGCATCTCTGAGGAAACCTACAGTATGAACCGAGTCTTGCCATACATACACCCTCATTCACATTGTGACAGAGGAAACACGTGATATAATAACAATCGTCTGAATATGCTTCTGTTCGTGTGCTGGCAGCACATGCATTATTTTATTTACTCGTGCTAGAATTTTTTCCTTTTGTGTTTTTACTCTTTTTTTTAACCCGAGGATGTTATCGCCGCGGCGATTGTGCGAACCGTTAGAGTGTGTGATTGCGTGGCCGCTGCTGTTTGGTGGAGGCGTGGAGCAAAAACAAAAGGAGTTCAGATATGATTTGATATTTCTCCCTCAGAGAGACGTTGGTGAAACCAGGACTGGCCTTTATACTGCTCAGAGCATATGCTCCCCACACACGCGCAAAAACGCACGCTCTCGAACGCACACGTGTGCCTGTGTGTGCATGGCTGCATGTGAGTGTGTTCATGCGTGCATGCGTGTGTTTGTGTGTGTGCGCCTGTGAGGGCCTGTGCGTGTGTGTGTGTATGAGTGTGTATGTGCGTACACACGCATGCCTGTGGATGTGTGTTTGTGCCGGTGTGTGTGTGTGTGTGCGTGTGGGTGTCGGGGGACAGATCTGCCCTCTAACTGGCAGATGCAGACCCCAGCTGAGGCCCAGTGCCACTGGAGGGGTCAGGGGGCCTTACATCCCTCCGGCCCAGCAAGGCTCTTCCAGGCCATTCCTTACACCCGAATTGAACCGCAGAACGTGACAGAGGAGACAGACTGTCTGTAAGGGCAAACGTGTCAGTTGGAGCAAAGGAGCCCATCGTATAAAACCTATAACGCCTGACCGAACCGTAACCCATTGAGCCAATCGGGCTGTGGCGCTGATGCAAACCAACAATATATATAACCTTGATTTTACATTATTTTGTTTTACATTAATTTTTTAAGTGACCACTCAAAATACAGTTATTATTCATTTAGATATATAGCTGCTTGCAAATATGCTAACTGCTTGGAGGGGTTGGCAAGATGGCTGCCGATCAGCCAGGCTTGTCAGTAAGGACTTTGTTGTAACTCTTATTAAAACCCAGACTCCCTTTCCTCACCACAATGCCCTCATGCCATTCCCGGAGCACAACGACAAACCTCCATTGACTTCCATTGTTTTCACACACCTCCAGCTCATCTACCAGACATCTTTCATTTGTATTTTTTATTTTACCTTTTTTTTTTCCAGGACGTCTCATTGAGATCAGAGATCTCTTTTACAAGAGAGACCTGGCCAAGGCTTTTGTGTCACACCTTGGTCCGGGGGTGTGTCCAGGCTCTCGCTCCGCCGGTGCGCTGCCACGTTGGGACACTAACCACCGCCGTGTCTTATTATTTGTGTTTATTGTATACGTTTCCCTCGGCCCTGTGTGTTATCTTGTCCTAAGTATTCGGTACACTTTGCTGGCATGTATTCTCAACTAAGCTCAGAATTCACATTTGTCATATATTAGTTTTACTATTTTATAAATAACACTATAGAGACCCCCCAAACACCAAGTACCGGTGTGTGTGTGTGTGTGTGTGTGTGTGTGTGTGTGTGTGTGTGTGGGTGTGGGTGCGTGCGTGCAAGCGCGTGCATGTGCGTGTGTGTTATGTCTTGTATGTGAGTTTGTGTGTGGTGTGTGTGTTTGCGAGTGTGTGTGTTTGCGTGTGTGTGTGTTGCAAAAGACAAATAGTGGCAGACATTAAAATAAGAATTTGGTTTTAGGAAACAACCACAGTCTTACACACACACACACACATATTCCACCTGAGGGGTCACGTAGACACATCAGGTCTATCTCACATGCTACAGGAACGATTGCTGAAGCTAATGTGGCATCTCTTGAAATGTCTAGTTAACTGTGCTGGACTTGCTTACAAACAGGCATTGATTGAACGCCCCTTTGGCGAAACAAACTGGAGTTATTTGTGTCAACAACACCGGCAGCAGGGGGAAAGGAAAACACACCCACACCAACACGCACACACACACGCATTCATCCATCTTTCTTTCAAACAGAGTTCTTTGTAGACAGATGATATGTCCTGCAACCAGACAGGCTTTGGAGAAGAGGGTTTATTTTGAACAACTAGGCACATTGTTGTGGGCCAATGTTCTTTGGCTGGTTCCAGTGAATCAATTTAACCATGAGAAGAAAAACAATATAATCATCATTATCATCACCATCATCATCGTCATCATCATCACCACGACAACCACGAAGGAACCAGGAAGTGTGCTATAATGAAATAACAAGATCATTCTTTTTGGGAAACAGAAAGAATAATGAAATGTTCGGAAAGAATCAGAGAACTGTTTCCATTTCATCGTGACATCAGCAAGGCCCGAGCTAATGAAAAGCGAAGCCCTAAGGTACATGGTCTTTAATTGCCACTGTCTGCATTCGTAAGCTCTCTCTCCCGGCCGCTTGAATCAAATGAACTGCTAACATTTGTCTAGCTGGGACAGCATACAGGGGGGGAGGGGTGTGGGGGGGACGATGCCAAGATAATAATACAAGCTGCACATGGAGCCCTTTCTAATCAAAACGGAATGGTTGAATTCTCCGCAATCTACTCAGAAAGTAATTCCTCCTGATATTGTTATCGTCATTTATTTTTCATTTGTTAAGTCATCTCTTTTGTATTTTGCTATCATTATCTTCATGAGCATTGTTTTATTTTTCTGTGTTTGCATTGCCCCCCCCGCCCCCCCCCGCCCCCTCCCCCCTCTCCGCTCCCTACCCCACTGTCAGCAAACTAAATATGCTGCTCGCCTATTGTCTCTGTTCCTAATTCAGAGGGTATGTGCCCCGCCCAAATGAGGATCACAGTGGATTTAGTGGAAAGCGAAACTTCGGACGGGCAGCAATAATAACCCCCCTCCCCTTCTTCACGGTTGGCACCCGCCCTCCACTCTCCACCAATTCATGGGTGGAGGAGCCCCTGTGTGTGCGTGCGTGCGCACGTGCGCGTGTGTGCGTGTGTGTGCACAGAGCGGCAGCCTCCCTAATTTGCACATATGGAAATGCTTTTTCTCACCGAGTCGTTGGTCTCTGTTGTGGCCATATGGAATTAGAGAGCGCTCAGAAGCCGTGAAAGAAAACACATCAGAAATAGAGAAGGATGGATAGACAGTGAGCAGAGAGGGAGAGAGAGAGAGAGATATGGCCACCCCGTGCTGTTACTACTGTAAAATATAACCCTAATACAATAACCTTACCTCAACCACAACAAAAAGGACAAAATCTAAATAATAATAATAATTATTATTATTTTTATTATTATTATTATTATTATAAACAATAGAAATGTACATGTTATAGTTGTAATAAGCAGGGTGATAATATTAGTTTGCAGATCACTTCCACACTGCATACACTTAAGCAATGAGCGTACAGGCTACCTGTCTTCCCTTCCCTTTGAGCTTGACGTTCGTAACTCATTTTTATACTAATTAGCTCATTTGGTGGATGTGAGGAGACCTTTATAAAACAATTCTTATTCTGTTTTTTCCTGTTTATTCATCCTCTCAATTCTACTAAACACAAAACATTTTTATTTAAATAAATTAAAAAATAATAAAGGTTTAAAGCAATTAGTCAGTAATTAAGATTAACTTTGTTGGGAGAGAATCCATAGTATAGGTGTGTATACCGTAATCTGGTGCCCATTAACTGTGGGGATATTTAGGACCGAAGACAGCTGTGGTAGAGGTGGACACATTACATTTAGTAATTATGATAATTACACGTGGAACAAATGAGAGTGGCGTTCCAAATTACAAATGCTGTACAGGTGAAAAGACAACATTTGTGTGAGAGCATGAACCCTCTTGTGGTGGTTTCTGAGATCTCTTAATATGGAGGGAATTTAGGAATGCGGAGTTAGTGCGTTTATGTATTGCAATTCATGGGATTGCAAATTTGTTTTGGCCTGAAACAATGTGTTGGCATTGTGGTTGCATGTGTTTATGTATGTTTTAATACTACAATACATGTTTCAACTAAAGTAATAATACATATAGTAAGTCAAGTATTGTCAAAAGGTTAAAATGAAATATTAGAATAAATTCACATTGACCCTTATGAGAAAATGTTCTGAATGTAGAACAAATCTAAATACATTTACTTCAATATATTTAACATTTTCCCCAATATTTTTTATTTTTCTTCAAATTTGCAAATTGTTGTGTTCTGCTTGGTAATTTATGAATTATCTGTATTTGATAATGGCCTTGCCTGAGTTTAAATCAATATATTTACTTTATTTTATTGAAACTGTAGTGCAGTACCAGAATAAGATAAGCCACATATAGTAATTTCTGTTTGTTTCTTACATTTGCAGCCTGATTTAGACAGCGTGGAGTGTTTGCTTATAGGGCCATGCGTGTATAATGTATGAATGTGTGTGTGTTGCGGGCTACGTTTTATTTGCGCTTGTTTATAGATGCGTGCGGCTAAATTTGTGAGCCCCCCATTCCCCCATAAACACACGCACACACACACGCACACACACACGCACACACACACACACACACACACACACACACAGAGAATAGAAAAACCTCCACCACGATGTGTTCAGCTCAATGACACAATTCCACAGGGACAAATTAAAAGAACTTAGCCAGGTGACATAAGGTCAGATCCTCTTCCGGGAGCCCCAGAGTACTTATTTCCCGGTACTAATCCATGGCTTCCGCCACCACTATCCCTCTGACCTCACCTTACCCCTTTGTTTTGATATAAATGAATAAATAAATAAATAAATAAATATTTAACGATTATAATTAATTGTGGTCAATATAAATATGTTTTTATATGGCATATGGTTTTTGTACAACCTTTCAATTATTTTAAGTCAATATCTATCCCTCTCCAAACACAATGTACTGTATATACTGCATATACACTCTCAGAAAATAAGGCGCAAGAAAGCACAATAAAGATACATCAGGTTGGCACCTTTAAATGTACAAAAAACGAAAGACACAAATGCTATGGATTTTGTAAAAGGTACCTACTAGTACCTAAAATTGCAACTGTTATGGCACATTTGTACAAAGGTCTACGTACCTTCACTGTACATTTATTTCTGAGAGTGTATGGTACAGCATGTGCAAAATTCAAATAGGGTTCTGAGTCCCAACGCTAAGCTCTGGTTCGAGCCCCGGGTCTGTGCTCTGAGCCCGAGCCCCTGGTCTGTGCTCTGAGTACCAGTCAGCGCTTCGAGCTCGAGCCCCTGGTCTGGGCTCTGAGCCCTTTTATGCTAGCCTTACGCTCCCGGTGGTTTCTCACACGGAACCATCTGGAAGTCGTCCATTCATATTATTTACAAACTATTTGGTAGCTGATTGGATGAACTGATGATTGCTTACAATAACGTCACACCTAAACTACACCCATAGCAGCCAGTGCGATGCTGATTGGTCAGAAACACGGGGGCTTTGGACCGAAGAGCAACGATTGCGTACTGATATGGCGGCAGCAACGTCAGCCTGGAGCTCTAGCCAGATCAGGACTTTGGCTATACCTGTCGCAGGACAAAGCTGCGTTCCCATCCCTCCCATGGCTGTGACGCCTCCGTTCTGTTGCCAGGATCCTAATTAACATTTCAACTGGTGGTGAACAAAAGCATAACCCCCCACATCCCTCTCCCGGCCCCCAACTCAACTGTTAAAATAAACTGTGTGTTGGAGGGAGGCGGGGGAGGCGGGGGAGGCGGGCATGGCTGGACAGTAAGGGAGGGGCTAATTAAACATCTGATTAACACTTTCCCTCCTAGATTTTTCCATTATGTTTTAATGAGGGTGTGTGTGTATGTGCACGCAGATCAATGTGTGTATGTTTGTGTGTGTGTGTGTGTGTGTGTGTGTGTGTGTGCCGATCAATGTGTGTGTGCGCGCGAGCGCATGTGTAGATCAATGTGTGTGTGTGTGTGTGTGCGTGTGCTGGCATGTTCTAGGGGGAAGGGAGGAGGGGCTTCCAAAGCAGACCCATATGCTGGCTGCACCTTTCATCTGCCGTCTACACAACTCACCGCCCGTCCCAAGCCCCTCAGCGTGACTAGAGAGATACATTTTAAGTGTAACACAATAGTACTCTGTATGGAGCAGTGTAACACAACAATACCCTTTCTAGAGCAGTGTAACACAACAATACCCTTTCTAGAGCAGTGTAAAATACTATTTCTAGAGCAGTGTAACACAACAATACCCTGTCTAGAGCAGTGTAACACAACAATACCCTTTCTAGAGCAGTGTAACATACTATTTCTAGAGCAGTGTAACACAACAATACCCTGTCTA
>JAODLL010000015.1:763612-776175 GCA_026546735.1 Forbesichthys agassizii
CCTCTCTCTCTCTCTCGTTACAGGCTGTGCCTCCTCACATCACACGAGTCGTAGAGATTGACAGCCTCCCCAAAGAGTGAGAGCTGGAACAGATGGAATATGAATGGTTCACTCGTGTATGAAAAAGGTGTCTGGGAAAGCGAAGTGGTGTAGAGGGACCCTCAATTGCAAGTTAAGTATGACTGGATCTCTTTGTATGCACGCGCACACACATGCATACAAATGAGCGCACACGTGCACGCACGCAAACATGCACACGCACACACACACATAAGTATGCTAGTTTTAATTTTGCATTGAAACCACTGATGATGGAAAAGAGCGGTTTAAAGAGACAATGACAAATGACACCCTTCACTTTTTTCATATTTTCATGAAAATAATTACTATCTTTTATTAATGTTTATCCATTCACTTTGCTTGTCTAAGTATGACAGCTTGTAAGCCAAACTTTGCTGAAGTGGGGCATTTATGTCACAAAACCTTCTGCTCGTTGCTGCTGTACTCTGTGACATTATTACCAGAACCGCACCTCCTCCATTATGATTTAACCAAGATTCCCAAGACCATGCTCCTTGACATATTTACAGAATGTGTACGGATATTGGAAAGTATTGTGAAAGTCACGTGACCTAGTTCTTCTCCACGTCATGTTTCCCAAATTATTTAGCTGTCTTACATAGCACTTGATGTGTTGTCTTGTTTAAATGTATAGTGAAACCATTTTGAAGAATGAGATGGACAGTTATGAACCACTAAATGTGCATTTAATAAACAAATGGAAACCTAGCAAAAGATTATGGTCTAATTATCACAGTAATTGTTTAAATAAAAAAATGGCTTTAGTATCGCAATGAAGCACTGTATCCGGAACAAATGTCCGGAGCAGAATCTGGGATGAGAGGATAACAGAGGAGAAGATGAGAGATGGAGAAGAGACAGCCAGCCGCCTTCTGTCTTCCTTGCCACACTGGGCCTGATCAGAAGTTGTATGGCGGAGGACCACCACTGATTCACGGGCCTCCAAAACATCTGCTGTCACATGGCAGTGAATAATTCATCTGTTGATCCCACTGTATGTACGCTTCCATCGCCCACATCTCTCTGGAACCTATTTGTTGTTTGCGTGTGTGCGTGTGTGTGTGCGTGTGTGTGTGCATGTGTGTGTGTGTTTGCGTGTGTGTGTGTGTGTGTGTTTATCCATAGGAAGTAAAATGCTGCAATCAACAAGAGTAAAATGATGAGCTTGTTTAAGGTTTATTTATGTCAGACAAAGGTAGATGGAGTTCAAACTCACAAAGAAACACACACACACACACACACACACACACACAGTACGAGACCAGGAATATTATTCCCTTTCTCCTCACACATAATCCAAGTGGCTGTCTGTGTTCCCAGGGCTCCATCCGGGGCATTCTGACACACAGCAGAGAGTGTTTTACTAAGTGGCACATCTCATTAAAATGATTAAGATGAACTGAAGACTGTATTGCTAATGCTGTTTTGCCATGGTTTTATCCTCCCAAACGGTCGTTTAGCTTATCCTGTACATTTCTAATAGCTATGAGGCTGTTAGCGGGGTTATTCATTTCAGACTGTGTTAAGCACAGCATGTGAGGGACACACACAGATAGATATGATTGCACGATAAAATACAGTTAGCGATGGTGGATGAGAACTTGAGAGGCCATCATGTTACAGTACTTTTTACCATTTTGCCCCAAAATGAATTACCTTGGTGTCATTTTTTATGACTATAGACACAAAAATCTAAACTGATGATCAAAATGCACAACTGCAACCTTTTCCAATCGCTTCGACACAATACACATAAAACTAAGTTAATTTGTTCATTGAACTAAGATCACCTGTTCAATATGACACATCCTAACATCAAAGTATTCAAAATTCAATTGAAACATTACATTTGAGATTATTGTTTATTCATTCCATTACAATGATATAGTAGAACTGTTCAAAATGATAAATACAGTAGCTGTTGCATTACGCATGCTATGGATGGATAGATTGGATTAATCAAATTGTTTTAAGGTTTAAACATTGTTTTTACTGTAAAGCAAAACAACCAATTGCTACAGCACTGGGAGCCTCAGCAGTTTACGATGCTGTTTAAGGAAAAATATGAATCAATGACCATGGAATCAAACGTGACATCACCTCTGTGATATATTGTTTGCTTCAGGAGAAACAAATATACACGTGCGTGCGTGTGTGTGTGTGTGTGTGCGTGCGTGTATCCCTTGCCATCTTTTTGCTGTTATTCGCCAAGTCACTTCACTAGAACCATAATACATGTAGATGTTGCTAGAGACAAAATGGCTGAAGTGTTATGGAGACGAGCAGATGCTTCACAAAGGAGTTATTATGATGCAGGGACGATTAGCGGGGATGGGTAAGTGTGTGTGTGTGTGTGTGTGTGTGTGCGCGCGCATGTTTGTTTGCTAACTGATATATGGACAGCCTTCCAGCTCAGAGAGAGAGAGGGGCAGAGTGGGGTAACAAACACAACATGGTATGGTTTTTGTTTGAAGCCCATTTGCATGCTTAATGAAGCGACCTTGTAGCGTTAAGTGAAACGTGACCAATGAGAGGAAAGAGATGGGACGTGGGTTCTGCACATTATACTGAGGGATATACAGCATATCTCTGTGAGGAGGGTGTGGTGGGAAGCCGTTCTCATCCACAGGTCTCTAGTGAGACTTTTCCACTGGCACATTTGGCCAAGCCTAGTCAAGCCGCGCTGCTCTGATTTGCGTTTACATAATCAGTTCAACCACGCCAAGTCGTACCGAGCCGCGCCCGACATGGGCCTGCTCTGGCATGGGGCCAAAGTGAGCTGGCCCGCCTCCAAGCGGACACCTGTGACGTTATGGGCTTTGACGTCAACAGTCCATTCATGCAGTGTGTATAGGCTATAGTAGATGTAGCCATGATACAGTAGTAGTTCTAGTGGGGTGGACAGAGAAACAGTACGTTGGTGCGACACAGCTATATTTTGTCTTGATAAGACATTCGTTTTTTTCTTTTTCTCGAAGATCAATTGGGTTGCCTATACTCTTGATGGATGGATTGTAAATATAGTGAAGTCAGCTGACTTCCATGTCCAGCAAGAACGAGCGTTTACGCTCAATAAACACTGTTGTTTCTTTTCTTCGAGACTCAGAGAGCTGCACATCCCTCCCAGAGTAGCATTCCCCATACTGGTCACGTGACCACAAGGGACATTGACCCCCTTCTGTCAAGGGTCAACACTGATGTTTAGGAAGGCACGTTTGGCCTGAATACAGACACCTGGAGGGCATACAACTCACTGACCCACTGGTTTGACTGACCCACTGGTTGCTCGAACCGCATTTGCAATCTTCACCCGAGACCAGCTCGTTTCAGCAGCAGTTTCTGCCGCTCTTGATGCTTAGCGAAATAACTTGGGCTATAAAATAAAATATTAAAACGCCTCTAAACTCTCTTGCTCCTTCGTGAGGAATGACGGCGCCACACTCCATCCAAAGACCAGCTGTCGGAAGCTCACATTGTTAATGAGCACAATGTGTGTAGAAAGTAAACTTATATGAGTGCGATGGTCTCAGTGTACACACACGGAGCCTGATTGCATTACGGCTCTGCAAACAAATACGTTTCCTCCGCGCTCTTCCTCTCATCAATTGCAAATAATAAAAAAAAAGATCTCCAGCAGAACATGATAAAGAGTGTGGAGGTGGGGGGGATAAGGGGCCCCGTTCGTTCAGGCAAGCGGCGCTAACAACTTCCTGTAATTGCGATTTATTGAGAAGCAAGCGAAGGGTAAAGATTTTGAAATTATAAGCTATTATGTGGCAGAGAGAGTGAGAGAGAGCGCATGAGGTTGGGTGGGGTGGGGGGAGGGGGGGGGGACATAAAACACAGCTGACAAACCGGGGCAAATTAGCCCAGGACCATTACAAAAATCACTTAATTGCCAGCAAT
Source organism: Forbesichthys agassizii (assembly GCA_026546735.1). NCBI lineage: Eukaryota > Metazoa > Chordata > Actinopteri > Percopsiformes > Amblyopsidae > Forbesichthys > Forbesichthys agassizii. The sequence goes on from JAODLL010000015.1 coordinate 767,600, forward strand.
TCTGTCAGGTCAATTGACTCTAATTGAAAAAAATAAAAGGGAATAACAAATTGAAGCTTGGAGACGCAAGTGTGTGTGGAGGTGAGGAATCACTTTGGAAATCCTGACCGCCATAATGGATCCTCTTCTAAATGTCTTTTGTGCTCTTCACAACTCTAGAACAGGAAAGTCTCAAGTGACATTTACACGTTGAAGTCCCTTACTGCTGCCATTGTGGTACACTATATATTGCAGCAGGGCTGACATTGTCACATGGGTAAATTGTATTGTTACTGTAGCAATTGTAAGCTAATTTACTTTTTGTTAAATGTATATAATATCTCCTTGAAAACCACTAGTTTACAGTTCTCTGTGCGTGCTGAAAAAAAAGTAGCTTGTGCTTCTACACAGCCCTGGCTCGACAAAGAGAAACACAAACACAGTGGCGAGCAACGCGTACAGCAACAATATCCTGGCCTTCTCAATAGGTTTCCAATGAGTGGTGCGGGGCTTTACTAATGACGGTATGAGATGGAACCTTATGAAATTGAAAGGAGAGGTGTTTTTGTTTTTATTGAAGATTGAAGTCAGGAAAATGGTGTCCAACAATGCAACATAATTTGTTCGTCTGTGAATAAATAAATAAATAAATAAATAAATAAATAAAATAAAAACATGTATAAATATTTATCATAAAAACATCCTGCATAAAAGTTAATCATTCATTCACAGGTAGGCATGACAACCTTTTAGGCTAACTAGTAGCAGTAGGACGTAACCTCTATACCAGGGGTCTGGAGCCCCTCTACATTGGCTCCCTGTGGTTTGACAAACATCTTAAACTTACAAACAACTTAATCTAGGTTTAGTTCCCCTCTACAAATATAATCTGAAATCATATTTTGTATTGCCAGCCTGTGTCCTCTGATTTCACCAATAGGCTAAGTGCAAAGTAGTTGGGTAGGTTAGTATTTATTATATTCTGTTTTCAGAGCTTTATTAAAAATACATATTTAACAGGGGTGCATTCCTCAGCACCCCACTAACCTTTCACTCCAACGCCCTGGGAAAAATATATGAACTACAGTAATACTCATTTACAGTAGTAAATGGACTGCATTTATATAGCACTTTTATCGAAAGCGCTTTTATAGTATGGAATCACCGATGGTGATTGCTGCCATGAAAGGTGTGACCAACCACTGGGAGCAGTTAGGGGGATTAGGAATCTTGCTCAAGGGTGCTTACAGGTAGGTCAACACCGGGGTTTGAACCCACGACCTTCCAGCTGAGTTCAACACCCAGACCACTGGAGGAACCTGCCCCACATAGTAATGTTAATAGGTTAATTTACTGAAGTATCATATCTTCTGTGGCACCAGCCAGATATACTGTCTGGTCCCACAGAAGATATGATACTTCAGTAAACACAATGTATAGGCACAAATGTCCCTTTTGATAGCAAAGATTGCAGACCCTTGCATTATAGCATATTGCACTGTATATGGCTACACACACTATAGTATATGGCTACTAGGCTAGGATTTTTGGCACTAGCCAGCCGGGCTAGTAGACCAAAATGTCCACTAGCCTGGCTAAAAAGTTAGTAGCCATGTATGTACTAGTTTTTACAGAGTAACGCACAGTAATTTCTAAAAGCGTTTTTTATGCTGCCTGTATTTTCCATGTTATGTCTCTGCAGAATAGCTTTTTACATAATTTAAAATGTAATTACGCGCGAATATACAAAGTGTAGGCTAAATTGTCAGTGTAATGGCACAGTAGACTGTAGACTGTAGTAGTAGACACAGTAGTATGCACACACAAAAAAAAATATATTTAATCATCTTAAATATATAGTGTAGAGACTAATAATTATACATATAGCTAGAAGAATGCACCCACATTATTGGAACTAACTTCACATACCATCCTGTGGTGAATGGTTCACCAGTCTACAGTAGCCTACCTGTTTGATAGGATACCTACAACCAGTAGGCCTTTTGTAAATCAGAGCTCTGAGCTAATTCATGGAGGGAGACCTGCACATCTTTATCTGCACTAGAGGAAACGGCAGAAGATTACATTTCAGATCAGGCTGCGCTGAAAGTAGCAGTGTTGCTACGCTATAATGACAATCTTAACTATATGTTTGAAAGAGTTATGTGTGGAAATATGAAAATGTGTGTGTCTGTGTGTCACATGTGTACACTCGTGTGTGTGTGTGTGTGTGTGTGTGATATACAGGGGCAGGATTGAAGTGGAGGCATATACATCTACTGATCAATGAAAGGCAGTGATTAATAGCCTGATCGTTCAGCCAACTGATAATACTGACAGACTGGTGTCTGGGGTGGCCTCGTTGGTAATGCACTGGGCTGCATAAAACAAATAAAACATTAAGGACATAGATAATAATGACATAAGATGGCATAACCTCCCCACACACACATACACAATATAAACACACACACAAACAGAAAAGCATATACAACTTCCCATCTCATTCTTTGAATATGTTTTGTTGGGTTTGCTGGGTCTGCATACACACTCACTAACACACACACACACACACACGCACGCACGCACGCACACACACACACACAGAAACACACACACACACAAACACAAAGCCATTGCATATGTTTGACTATTAAAGAGAAGCCACTCATCCCATTGTACACAGTTGCACCTTTGGGACTCAAACATGAACAAAGGCCAAAGACACGCAGGCACAAAGATGGGAGAGAGAGAGAAAGAGAGAGAGGGAGAGAGAGAGAGAGAGAGAGGGGGGGAGGGGAGATAGAGAGAGAGAGAACAAGAGAGAGGTAAAAAGAGTGAGAAGGCTGGAGAGAGGGGAGAGAGAGAGAGAGGCCTGTCTGTCTGTCTGCTGAAGACACGGGCCTCTGCTAGCATTAGCCCGCCACGCTAGCTGTATCTGCGTGTCCCAGAAACGCCGCTCCACGCAGAGATAGACAGAAGAAGAAGAAGAAAACGAAGAAGAAAAAGAAGAAGAAGATGAAGGAAACTTCAGATAACAGAAGACGTTGCGGGACATGCAGGGTGCACACACATCTTTAGGTTTGTTCCACAGGAGCACCCTTCCCCTGTCCATACCCTGGTGAGGTGATGGGCGGGCGGGGTCCGCATGGCCGGGCTGTCATCCGTAAAGTGCGGTGGCAGCCTATAGCCCCGCGAGACCATCCTGATGTTGCGAGGCTTCAGTTTGACTTCAGTGAGAATCAGTTCCGGAGAGCTTGAGATCCTATCGACTGAGACCCACGAGCAAGTGATCTGACGTATCATCAGCATCACACTGATGGACACAGGCGTTATTTCGATGGACGGTTCCCCAGATGGACGTGTGTCTAACAATCAACCCGACGTGTCAGGTTAGTGTCAGCCGGCTCCGCGATTTACCTCTCGGCCCCTGCAGCAGAGGCCGTTAACATTTTAAGTGTAGGGGAGGGGTTGTTTGCGGCCGTAATTGGCGCCGTGGCGATAGCACTCTGCCGATGTTCCTGCGTTCCTTGCAAGGGCCATTAATTAACCTTAGTGATGTGATTACTGCTCACACTAGAGCGGGGGTGCATTAGCGCATTTCCCTCTGCCCACGTCGCTTCAAATGAGCGGGGTGGGGGCACTGAATCGCCCCCGTGCTCCACCCCCCCCCCCCCCCATCCCCTCCCTGTATCCCTCCATGCTCACTAACGGGGGGTGGGGACTAATTAGGTGTCAGAAATTCATAAGGTCTCCTCTTTAATATTGCATATCTATCACGGCCTGTCACTTCAAAACAAGGGGGCTACCATAAACAGGGCACACGGAACATGCGCCGTCCAGGGAACAGGGGGGTGTTGGAGATGGATGGGGAGGGGGGGGGTGTATGACAGCACGGTTTGAAGATGAGGAGGAGCAGAAGGGGAGAAGAAAGACTGAAGAAGTACATGAGGACGATGATGAAGAGAGAGAGAGAGAGAGGTTCCCACTTGTTCTGTACAGATACAGACACGGACAGTAAAGCAGTGCTGATGTCACGAAGCCTCATGGTAGCCTGACCTACAGGGACTGCTTGTGGAGAAGGTGAACTCAAGCAAGGGGTTATTACCAGAGGCCTTTATAGTGTGGTTTGGGACTGCATTATTAAACATGACATGTCTTCTTACTGGCTGATACACCTAATCACATTTAAGATTTACTGTAAGATATTTAGATGATTAGTGGATGTTCTGGTTCACAGACATGTTGTGATTTAAAGGTGGAGTCAGCTATCCTGGGAACTGTTGTGAACTTGATCAAAACATAACGTCTCTTTCATCCATGCCATAGTGTGCTCCCTCAGAAGCTTTGCCCCCCTTCCCCCACAAAACAAAATGGACACACCTTGCCATGGCTGGGATAGCGTTCTGGGATAGCGTCTGCACCACTTTGTTTGTGTCTCCATTGACAGAGAGCCAGGGCTGTGTAGAAACACCAGATTATCTTTTCAGCACGCACACACAACAGACTGTTAGCAGTAAATGGAGATACAGTATTAGCTGAAACTAAGAACAGGTTTATTACCTGGTAATCGCTGACTACACCTTTATTGTGGCTGATTAGATGTCTTCTGAGGTGTGGTCGTGTTCGCGCACTACTTCAAAGAAAATGTTTGTTTGTAAATTACATTTTTTTCTGTTTACAGACTAGGAATATATTGTAGGCCCAATCGCAGACTCCACCTTTAAACCGCTTTAGGGTCACTGTGATAAAGGTCTATTTACACATGCTGAACACTTTTTGAGCATCTTCACCAAAACCAGACACACCCTGCTTGTGATGTGTGAGATACCTCTGACACGGACATCTCCATCTCGATGTTGTCCCTCCTCAAACCTATTGGCTTTCACAGAAAGCACCCACTTTGTAAGACACCAGCTAAACTATACGTCAATATACCTTCCAGATGAAGCAACTGGCTCCTAACAACAGAGCATGTGAGCGTTCTCCTACAAAAAGTTGTCAGTGTATTGACATTCATTTACCAGGTATTACCTTAGGTATTCTTCTACACCATCAATATGAGGTCTACAGCATGTGCCATAGCAATAACTTCTTCTTGTCTTGTTGCTGGAGGTTTTCTCGTGGTCGGACGAGTCTGTTGTTACACCTGTGACACCTATTTTATGGCTTTGCTAAGTTTTTCAGCAAAGTCTATCTGTCTAATTACATTTTCTTAATGATGTTCTATGTACATTTCATTTTATTGGTTACAATGGTTACGGCTGATTGGATTTGATAAGACACTACAACTGATTGCAGGAAATAAAATAATAAGTAAAAAACTGTGAATAACAAAAGATCAAAAGCTCTGTGATCTCCATTAGATCTGGGATCGGCATCTGAAATCACATTTTCACATTTCTGACACTGGCTCAACCGTATAAAGTCAGATTAATTTGTTCCAGGGTTGCCAAGTTTATAAAAATGCAGGATTTAGAGCCATGTATTCATAGCCTGGAGCTAACCTGCTAGCCGTATACCAACCAATTACGTGTTTATTTAATTGTTATATGTTAATAACCTAAAACAAAAGCTTTCACAATTTACCTTCACAATTGAAACCTTTAATAAATAACCTTTAAAAATAAACTAAAAAAATTATTAAAATTATTTTAATAATATTAAAAAAACAAAACAAAAAAACATAAATAAATGATATCTATATTTCCAACCACTGCCAAATTAAGGTAATGATTGGCAATACTGAACTACAGTGATTGTCCAAACTACATACTACTGCAATTTAAAGGCCTTTAGTGTTTATTTATCAGAAAATCTGAGCTCATAAGCGTACAGTACAAATTATGTTACATCACATAGAACACAATTTAAATAATAATAAATAAACATTATTTAAATATTATTTAAATAATAATAAATGATTAATAATAATATTAATTATAATATTAATAATATTGTGAAATAGATGAGACAATATAAAAGGAAACATTTTTCACAAATACTTTTCAAATACAGTGCTCAAAACCATACACAAACCTGGTGTGTTCTTGTGGCAGATAAGGTTTTTGTGGTTAGCTGTTCTGGTTGCCAATTGATGTGGTACATAATTCTACAGAACAAGATTATTCAAACCTCCATGTTGACATTGTGATAACCCTTCTCTCTTTCTTGCAAGAAGCTATTTATAATTACAGACATTGATTAAAGACACAGAACACATCCTCTTTCAAGGAATTAATAAAGATAATAATCACAATGAGTAACTCCTGATATATCCCTGCACCCCCATCGCTACACTACAAGCTATCCCAACCTGCTATATTCTTACTTAATTGACATGTTCCGCGTGTCCCCTTGTGCTTTATTCCCTTCCTGAATAAAGCACATATATGTTCTCTGAAATTAAATCACAAGTTCCATTTCTCCATTTGCTCTCCTCGGAGTCAAACAGCCTGCCGGTGAAGTCACCCATTTGTGTCATGCATACCTGTGTTCCGTTCCAGCTTGAATTAAGTGACACGTTCAGACTGGTAGCCAGCGAAGCAGGAAATGAGCTCGCCGGTCCGGGGAAAGGTCAGCGCAGGAGGGGAAAGAAGCGGAGGGTCACGTTTCTCTAAGCGTGAACCCCCGCCCAACGTGAGCCAAGCTGCCAGGAGCACTGACAGGAGGCAGACAGCCAAGGTACGCCTGGTTATTTCAAGAGTTGAGGCCGCTCCATTTTCTCTCTGTCTCTGTGCTTGCTCACAAGTGACTGAGACGTGCGCTGTCACCATGGCAGGCCACTTACTTATTTCATGAGGTAATGCGATGCAGTCCTGTTTCTGAGAGAAACTGCTTAATTTAATAAATGGTTCTTTTTGTTGTTGCTGCCGTGCAGTAAGTGTGCTGCACGTTGTCGTTGGGTTAATTGGAATTCAGATGTTGCCGGAAAACTGTACTTGGTATCTTTGTATTTCGGTCTTTCAGTTACATGGATGAACAGATTATTGGGGAACAAAGGAATTATCCAATGTAACCTTAAATACTTACATTAAAGCATTTGCTTATGTATTGTTTGTGTTATGATTTGATTATGTTTTTCTCTGAGCATTGTATACATTGTATACCTCATTAACACAATATAATTGTTCTGTATTTGTGTTTTCCCTTAGGCATATTATTAACCCGAACCAAATGAATCAATGCGCTCTTGAAGAACAACAACTCCTGCTGAATGAACAAAACGACCTTCACATAAACGACTGAACAAGTTTTTTGTTTACTACAAATTGTTTAATACATAATAATAATTTTGTTCCTCAGTTGTGCCAAATCAATCTAGACATTCAAATCAACTAATTTCTCATGTCAAGCTCTTAAAGTAAGTAGAAGAAATAAATATTTAAGCAAGTTATGTGGAGGTAGTAATTTTGTCATGGCTTGATAGACATGGCTGTCCATATTTGTTTATTTCAGGAGATAATCAGTTCCCTTAAAGCGTGAACTCTTATCTCTTCCCCTGGGAAGAAAAAAAAAAACAGGTGCAGATAACGAAAAAGATGCAAAACTTTCCGTGTGCGTGCGTGACGTGCTGTCTCAAATCTGACTCCATCACTCCCAGTGAGCCCGTGTGGGCACGTGACCGCAGCTTATCAGCGCCGGTGTCGGGGGGTCACGAGACAGGAGACAGATTGAACGCTAGCTGGTTTTAGCTCGTCACCCGGAGGATTTTGATACTTCCATCTCCATAAACAAGTAGCAAACTCCCACACGCTCACCTAGAGCAAAGCAATTACTGGAAAGTTTTCCAACTGACGGACTGCCAATCACGAGGCTTCGATGAGTTACCACTCTGACGCTTTGCACAATTATCTGCACCGCTGTTTTGTTGACACGTATTTTTAAAGGCACTCATCCTACATATAAGGAGCAAAACTAGTTTGACAACGAGGCATATAGATGTTCTTCAAAAGAAATTTATTCTGGAGAAGATTTTCCTTAAACTGTTGACAGGGGTGTAATATAGCTCAAAAGGTTCATCTGCATAACAGACGGGCCTAATGAAATGATGAGCGGTCGGTATTTGGGGCGCTGGCGCTCGCTCAAGTTGTCACGGGTGTGTCTGCAACGGGACGAGCCCTCCCCCCTCCTCATTAGTCGCCCGGCGACCGCCACACAGACGCTTCAAGACGAGGAGAAAGTGTCCAGGCTGGCGGTGTTGTCCTCCCCATTACAGCGCAGATCAGAAGCTCCATGGCGGGAGGCTACTCTTGCTCCTGGCCTGGCGCCTTCAAATGATTGGCCCTATTAGGGAGCCAATCAGGTATAATGAAGCGACGGGTGCACTCGCTAGGCTGAGCGGGCGGATAAATAATTCAGCGGGACTTGTCATCTTGCTCCCCACCATGTGTGTGTGCGCGTGTGTGTGTGTGTGCGTGTGTGTGCATAGCAGTCAGCGAGCTACGCGACACATAAAGGCTTTTCCGGGGCGGAGAGACAGACACTCCCCCCTCAAGCCCAAACTGCCTTGGTCCACCTCCCACAAACCCCCCCCAACCACACACACACACACACAAACACACACACAGACCACCTCCACCACCCCCCTTTCTCTC
>JAODLL010000015.1:776275-787675 GCA_026546735.1 Forbesichthys agassizii
ATATATATATATATATATATATATATATATGTGTGTGTGTGTGTGTGTGTGTGTGTGTGTGTGTGTGTGTGTGTGTGCGTGCTGCTACAGTGGACTGTGCTACAATCATTCATTTATTTTCAGATTGTAAATTATTCACAGACACGTGTAATTAACTGTAAATTATATATCATCCAGCGATGGGAAATATGACTGTAATGCTGTTTTATAGCAGTAAAGGGTTTCATCGTGCGATAGGGGAGAAGGTGCTGAGAATAATGAATAAAGAAACAACGGAATCATGATCGTTTGAGATGGTGGTGACATCTAGGGGTAGAAGGTCATAGAAACTCTTTAAAAGGGTTTGTTCCTTGTTGTCATGTTTTAGACACCGGCATACGCTGTAGACATTAAACTGACCCAAACACCAAAGCAACAGACCCAGAGTTTAACATGCATGAAAGGCCAGAGAGTTTCCCCGAAGTCGAAACCAGATCAAGGGTAGTGTTGTATAGACGAGGGCAGGAAGGGGGTTTGAAAGAGGGGTTATGTTCAACATTACATAAACATGAGAAGCACATAAAGCTCCCCCCGCGCTGCGCAGAGGGCCGCATGTCATTTATTCAAAAATAAATCTTGAGGTCAAACTTCACGGCCGTCCGTTCAGGCGGGTCAGTGATCAATTATTCAGGCCGCCCGGGACCACAGGGACCGCCGCGACGGCCATGATCAAGTGGCTCGTCTGATGTCAGCCGTGCGCCAGAGACCTCGGCATCCACTCACAGAGTCTGTAAACACCAGCCGTTTCCTGCTCCAGACTTGAGACACTTGTTTATTTAAATCCCGCCACCCTAGCATGGATTCTGTGAAAGAAACAGAAAATATCCACCAGACAAGATTTGAGAAAAAAAATAGGGTGAACTTTGATTTCAGTTAACTTTTTATTCAAACCAAAGCTTGTCAAATTGGTGGTCTCTGTCTTTCAGTAGGGACCACCGCCATCATTTATTTAACCGTATCAGCAAATCCATGGGGGATTCCATGGGATGCTACTGGATTCTCTTGGACATGGGAAGACTAACTCCAAAACCAATATAATTAACAAACTTTTCAGGAGCCACATTAGACAGAGGGGCCCTGAAATGATTGACAATATCATACTTTTCTGTGGTAAACCATGAGCTGTGTTGGTGGCCCAGTGGATCGCACTGTGGCCTCACAGCAAGAAGGACCCAGGTTTGAACCCCAGTCATCCTGGCTTTTCTGTGTGGAGTTTGCATATTCTCCCCTTGTCTGCCTGGGTTTCTTCCAGGTGCTCCAGTTTCCTCACTATCCAAAAACATGTCAGGTTCAATCTCCAGCCAGTGCCTTGTGACCACTGACTCCATCCTGGAGTTGGTCCCCACTGCGTCTTGAGGGATTGGTTAAATGCAGAGGATGAACTTTGCTATGTGTATGTGACAATAAATGCACCTCTACCTTTTACGTAGACCCCACTGTCTCAGATAACTAGCTCAGACTCTAATCATCAACATCAACATCAACAAGATAATCAAATGGAACAGCGGGCTGGATGAATATGCGGAAGCGTCTCTCACATTTTTACACAGGTCAAATATTCAGTGGGCAATATGTGTCACTGTAATCACATGGTAATGATAATAGTAAAACACGTTTTCCCCATCCCAATCAAATGAAACCAATATGGGTCACAACATATTTGTTTCAACCTATCCATATTTTAATGAAGTGTGTTTAACTCCACCCCATCTTCAATATCCACCCCGCCTCCATCATCAACATCCATCTGGACTCAAGGAATCTCCTCCTTTCTTCATCACTGCCAGTGTCATTAATCTGGCCTCGTACGTGAGTCTCTCCTGGTGGAACTGTACACCAACTGACTACCAGACGCACTGCAGCTCTGTGCTGACCAAACGCGTTCATCTTCATGACCTGCGTGGCATCTGGCCCTCCGCAGGGCTGCGGAGCTCCAGTTCAGTAACAACCAAGATCCTGGGTCCTGAAAAATGTATACAGCGCGGAAGTGTCAAAACCTGCAGTTCATCAAATGGCCACTTGAGGCTGGTTGACTGCAAAGGGGAGTCTATTTAATAGTAAAAATTAACATGTTTACAGCCTGGTTAAAAAAAAAAACGTTTTGGTCTCTATAGGCCGGGGGGTCTATATATTTGTTCATAACTCATCAGTTAAAAATATATTAGTCATACATGTATCCATTATAATGAATAGGGAGCATGGGGGTGTGTTACAGGCGGAGTGAGGCACTGCAAAGATGGCAACGGCCAGAGCCAGCACAGCACAGCGTGTTAAAATATGTTCTTGAGAATCCGTAGCTTGCGATGAAAAGACTGACGTCATGGAGGGTTGTCTATTTATATATACAGTCTATGGTGACGTCACAGAGGGTCTGTCCATTTATATATACAGTCTATGTTGACTTCACAGAGGGTTGTCTATTTAAATACAGTCTAACAGTTTATGGGGATGTCACAGAGGGTTTGTCCATTTTGTATATGCAGTCTATGGTGACATCACAGAGGGTTTGTCCATTTTATATATACAGTCTATGGTGACATCACAGAGGGTCTGGCCATGGTCACTGCTCTCTCCCATACCGTCCTCAGGTACAATATAGCAGGAGTGGACATGCTAATTCTGCTTTATGAGCTCTTACAGAGCTCACTGTTCAACACTTACATCTGTTCGACTATTATTGGAACGATTCTTTTGCATAAAAAATTCAACACCCCTGGGTGTTGCACCAGCGAGACCTGAAAATGTATGCAGTGAATGGAATGGTTAATATCTCAGATGGAAACTGAAAGAAAAAACAATTCGGTTTGAAGACCTCCTTTAGTGAAATCAGCTTGAGATGGACAGGCCACTTAAACAACCTTGGACAATTGAGAATCCTTCTGCGGCTGGACGGGTTGTGATTCCAGACTATACATTTCCTCTCATTTAGAAAAAAAAAAGTAAAATAAACATTTATAAATGACTTCAGAGAAAATTAAGGTTTAAATTTACAGTATTGGATGTGAATACATAGTGTAGATAACTTTGTCCACAAACGGTCTCATGAACACGCATAATGTGGGGATCACCCACCCACCCCCCAGCCATCATGCCACATCTGCCCGCTACACCAAAGGAGCGAGATCATGTGATATAAACAGCCGGGCAGCAGCAATGCCTCAACCTTCTCATTTACATATAGCACAAGTTGAGAGATGTATGAAATAACGTGATGTAAAGGCAGTCTAATACCTCAGCTAATACGATTTCATGGAACCTTAATTGATGAATCTACTTTGTCATGTCCACGCAGGGACACCGTAGGAGGACCGACGCGATGACAGATATCTTTAATAAAGTCTCTCCTCACGTGTCGCGATGTATGACCGTAATTGTCCGTAATTTTTAAGGCAGCGTGGCCTGTCGTCACGGGAGATGAAGGAACACAAAGACAGGGAGAAGTGGACGCTGCACAAAGTGACTAAATGAAGGTTGGGGTTGGAGCATAATTAGATATAATAACCTACTTCCCCGCGCTCTTGCTCATGTTTCAAATAGCTATATACAACACAGTATGTGTGTGTGAGAGAGAGAGAGAGAGAGAGAGAGAGAGAGAGAGAAAGAGAGAGAGAAAGAGAGAGAGAGAGAGAGAGAGAGAGAGAGTATTACTGTAAGAGGCCACTGCAGCATTTCACAAATTTTTACTATTCATACTTTTTTTTTCTTACTTATATTTATTTTTAGATCTACTTTTATATATATTTTTTCTATTTATGTTACGTGTTTTACCTTTAAAGTATATTTATACTATTACATTTTAAACAATGTGCAGTGGTCTCTTAATTTATTTTTTTCTGCGGCTTTGTGTGTGTGTGCGTGTGCGTGTGTGTGTGCGTGTGCGCGTTTGTGTGTGTCAGTGAGAAACAGGGGTGAATATATGCATGATGAATATGTGCCTGTGGCCAAATGGGAGCATTATTCAGATGAGGGCAAGTTGGACCGCGTCTTTGGCCACTATGGGCCTTCATCCCCCCTGGAACTCATAATTCCTTGAATCCCTTCAGACTAACCCCCCTTCTTCTCCCCCCCGCTCCCCCCAATACTATCCCTGACCCCCTACCTCCGCTGCAAGCACACGCACACACACGCACACACACACACGCACACACACACCCTTAGCATTCTGACAGGCTGGAGGGATGACCCTGAGAATCACATTATGTATATTTGGCGAGCGGACGGCGTGCATTTGCATGTAGAAGACAGTTAAAATAAGGCCATAAATCAGCGGGCAAACATATAAATGGATTTGCGGCGAGATTGAAACCTCGGGCGAGTCCTCCGAGCAAATATTTCAAGCCTCCCCCTCGCCTCGCTTCGTCCCGGCGCCCGTGAAGGTATCAGCTGTCATTAACTAGCCCGAGCTGCTCTGGCCAGTCAGCCCGGAGATTCGCTTCGTTACATGACTGGGGAACGGGGAATAGGGGAGGGGGGAGGCGGGGGAGGCTGACTGCCTAAATCTACCTGCACATTCTGACGCCTGTTTTGTCATCAGCGAGAAGCCAGTTAAAGAAGCTCCTGCTTCATTGTTTTCTTTGTTTGCATTGAAACGCCATTCAATTTCCACTTCCAATAGACCTGGTCAAAACATACATGCATGTATCGTCGCTATGGACGCGAGGTGTGATGAGCGGTTTGCTTGTTAGTGTTTCGTTAAGTCCACGACCCGCACACAACTTGGCTCGTAGTTCCATAAATCACCTTCATTTGCGTGATGCTAAATGAGACATCAGCAGCTGCGAGAAATGTCCAGCTATTTTCCAACGGGTCCCAGCATTTGTCTGATACATCTATGTATCTGACACGAGACAATGAGACCATCTGCGCTACAGTGAGCAATTATATAGTAATCTGCAGCTAAATCTGACAAATCGATTCACGGAGCAAAGAGCAAAGAGGTATTGCTATTGAACATCACCATCACTATCCAGCTTGCAAAACGGCTGATGTTCTGACTGAAGTGTCGCCAACAGCTGCAAACACAAACACATAGAATGGTCTCCACTGTAAGGATTAGAGGTTATGGGGAATAGAAAGGCCAACGCTTTCTTAAGAACATCTCCTTGTGCTTTAGGCAAAACAAAGACACAAAGCTAATTAAAGACGTTACACAAAGTGCCCTATCTTACAACCGGCGCAAAGTGGCGCAAAGCGGGAACCTAAGTGTCTTTGCTAGTTTCAGACCGACTCAGTTGTCATTTACTGTCCAGTGCCCACATTGTTAAAATAGCAAATGCATGTGCGCCCCTTTGAGCACCCGTGGGTGTGTTGGTCTAAACATGAAGTGTGGTCTAGCGCATTGCTATCTTGAAGCAGTGGGAAGTGATCGTGTGATTGACCAGCAAAAACCTGGGCTAAAGTCAGCGGCGCATTATCAATATAGTATCGCCTATATGGCAGGTGGACAACGTCTGCTTGTTACACATACAGGGACTGCAGGAGCGCACAGACATTCAACAGATCAAACATTTTGAGAGTACAATGTGAAATATCATTAGTGTGTAACCTACATAAACATATATTTTTTATATACAGTATGTTTAGGAATCTTGCTATTGCCTAGATGGTCTGCTCGAGCGCTTCCACAAACTTTCCGCTATAATATCAATCCGCCTTTGATGCGAGCACGCCCGGATATTTAAATGGAATGGGAGATTAAACCTGAATTTATTTATCTTATGTTCCGCCCAAATCACACTCATGAATAATGTAGAGAGTAAGTCCAACCCTTTTCAACAATGCGCCCGGCGCACTGACCGTTTAACTGCCGTCAAAATAGCAAACGTGGATTTGGACACAACCTAAATACAATTTGCGCCTTGCGATATAGACCGTGCGCTTAGATAATTCAAATAGGGCCCACAGTGTTTGTTAAAGTGTCCGTTATAGTGTCCGTTATATATCCTGTAACTGTAGCATCAACAATCAGACAAAATATGAAACCTTCCGGTTTCAAGCGCCATTGGACAGATGGTACGTTAACTATAAAGACCAGTAATCCACACACAGGGTTATTGTAAAAAGTATGATTTACGGTTTGCAATTTAGCTATATAATGTGTTAAATTGACAAAATGATGCTATATTGGTTGATTGCTGATTGTTCTTTCTAAGTTAAATATTTGATTTTTTTTTTTTTTTACCTAACACAACAAATCAAAAACATCAATCAAAGTAGGAAATATCACAATTTGATACTTAAGCTCTCTAGATCCTCTCTAGCGCAAACTATCATTGTATTACCGCCTGCTTTCGTTGAATTTTATTCGAGACTTTGCTTTTCCCGGGAGATTGAATACTATTTTATACTTCCGGGAGCCCCTATGTACAGCTCCTATGTTCCGAAGACTAGCTCCGGGCCGGCTCCGGGCCGGCTCCGGCCCAATTTAATCCCTGCTTCCGACTAATGCCAGCCGGAGTGATCTCCCTGACACACATCTGCAATAAGAGGACACACTCTTCAAACACACCAGCTCAGCTGACGTTGAGTGAGTGAAGACGGATGAAGGTTGTCTTCTGGAAGAGCACACAGATGCCTATTGTCACCGCACGCACATCCAGCTTGTCGTGCCCCCCCTCCCCCCACACACACACACACACGCCTACGGAAGTGTACCTATACCTTCAAGTCATCTCAGACCATCCAGGCTTGGGCCCAGATGTTGTGCAGCATCTGACTCTCTGAGTGTGCACCACGTCCAGTGAAAGAGGCGGCAGCGCTCTTTTCCCGCCTCGGCCAACACCTGCCTCTGCAGATGGCCCGCCCGTCCGCCCGGGGTTCCGACTCACCGCATACACTGACGTCTTTTTTTTTTTCTCTTACGACGCCATCTTGATTGTTAAAGTTCCGGATACGGCGGAGTTGTTCAGAACAAAACGTCTGCCGCGTTCGTTGTCAGGCTCGCATATGGTTTTCGAAAAACACATGCACAGCAGAGGGTGCACAGTATGTGTGAGGTGGGCGCTGGAGAAGACAGGTTTGTGGAAAAGACAGCTATAACAATGATTGTATGCGCTTGTGTTGTCCAACAAAATACAGTGGTAAATATGGCTTTTTTTTTTTTAAATCATGAAATTGAGAAACATTTGGTGCTATTTGGTTTATTTGAGCTTTGTTTATGAATATATTTTCTGTTTGTGGTTTCTGCCTTGTTTTATTTGTGTGACCAGACCTTTCACACTGATTCACTATGTGATGTGGCACTGGGGTTTTTTCAGTCCTAATTTATTGTTTACTTTGTCAAGGTTACAGTAATATACAACTAATGTGCACTGGCTTATTTTTACATTTGATTCGAAAAAGTGTGACGTACAAGTTAGTCAGTGTTCAATGTTTTCTCTGTCAAATGGGTTGCAAATGGAGGGTATAAAGGTTTTAAACTGCATGAGTCAGAGACAGCAAGACAGAGGCTTCCCAATTAGGGGAATAACACTCCATGCAATCTATCTGGTAGCAATTAGGACAGAGACAGCCCCATAGCTGTGATGCGTGAATTTGGGGGAAATGTATATCTAACTGGCAATGTGCAAATGCTTGTTTAGTGCCCAATATCTTTACTCTTTGTTAAAGCTTAAGTACATTATGCATGTGTAAAGACCCAGCAGTTACAGGACTGTATATATGTGATCCTAGAATAATGTGCTTACGATTTACAGGAATACATTTTGCCGTATTATAGGTACGCCAGCACTTAATATTTAAACATAACTGAAAAATCCATGCAACAAACTATATACTGTGATAATCAACACAATATTGCACTGTAGATAAAAACAACTCTGCCTTGCCAAGTGAATCCAGCGAGAGGCTGGTCGTCAGCTCTGTGAAATTCAATTTACTGTTTGGTGATTTCTGCGCACTACATTTTAATTAACATGAAAATGACAGGAAGTGGCAGGTAACCGTCATGTAAACACTGGGATGGCGCTGCGTGCACTTTCTATTATTTATGGAGTTGGACTCCTCGTCAGATTTCATTAGGGATGTGTCTAGGTCAGGCACCATGCGCATGGGCAGAGGGCAAAGATCATTGAATCCCACTACTACTGACGATAGAGAAGAAAAAATAACACGTTCCGTTAAAGGCACAGCAAGCTAATTGTAAGCTAACGTTATTCACCAAATACATTATCTCCTGGCAGTTCCCTCCCTTACTGTTTTCTGTGCATGCTAAAAAAGAAATGACTCTGGTACCTCTATACAGTCCTGGCTCCGTAAATAGGAACACAAACAAAGTGGTGCAGTCCACACAACAACAACAATGCCATAGCTTTCGCAATGTGTTTCCAATGTGTGGGTTTGAGGGACCAACCTATATATGGTATTGAAGGAATAGGTGTTTTTGCTTTGATTTGTGTTCACATTTGACGAGGATTCTTGGGAATGACTTACGCTACCTTTAAACTAGCGTTTTCAATAAAGAAGCGGGATATGCTGCTATAATTAAGGTTTAAGTGCACTCTTTGAATACACTATATACTGTCATTATTTTCAGAATATGTGTCCCAACTAGGACTGTGTATGTTTGCAGACAGCTACTTTGTGGTACAATGTGATACTGTATGGGTAATTGTACAGTACATTAATCAGTTGGCAGCTAAATCGATATATATGAATATTTATGTGGAGAATTTTGCTTTTCTGTATTGCCAAAAAAAATGGTGTTGAACCTCGATATTTCAGTTTTGAGGAAGCATGGATGTTGTCATCCAAAGCATGAGTGGACATAAAATGTGTTTTTGAAGCTCTGTGGTGAAGGGTTTAACTAACGCATGATATCACAAATGTCCTTTTTCTGTCTTTTAAAGGAATACTGTTGTTCTGGTTCACATTGGTGGTATTTAGGATGTGTCAAATATATGAAATTAATAATTTACCTGGGGAAGAAATGAATCCTACAATTATGTGTGAAGTGAGACTTGTGTACGTTACTGTAATAAGGTTCATCAGTCAGCAAATACAGGATTCAACGATGTGCTGCCATATTAATCTCAGTTTGAAGGTGCTAAGATGTGAATACGTATGTCTGTAAATACAGCATCCTCGTGGCGGTGTCAAGTTCTCATGTTATTGTCAATGATCTTCCACTGCTATTCTATTAGTACTCTTGTATACTAGTGTGCTATAGCCTTGCCTTAGAGACTCATAAGGCAATATGCAGTATTTAATTGTCTCATATTTAAACACTGTTCCTGCGCTCGCCGAGTGCTTCACAGGAGCAGTGGGAAGATGTAACAAATAACCAACTGTCCAAGGCATGCAAATTGAGGCGGTTGCAAATGGAAATCCTACAATATCAAGCCTTGTTAGCGCTAAAGTAGCGAAGCACTAAGGACAATCAAGACACCTTGTCACTTGCTGCTTGTTTCATCTCCTACCTCCCTGTGAAGAGGAAGCACTTTGAATCTGCTGGTTTCTCCTCGTGCATTTACATAACAAAGCCCCGAAGAATAAGGTAGAGATGAGATGAACCAGCCTCCACGAAGCCTTACGAACACCCACCAGCACTGATACACATGCACACAGGCACGCACACACTATTGTAACCATCCTGCACACACACTAGCAAAACACTCCTACGCTTGGATATGAACACATGGATGTTTAGACACACACACACACACACACACACACACACACACACACACACTAGGCACTAGGATTTTTTTTTATCTCAATAAAAGTATCTGTCAACCAAACCCCAAAGATCTCAGACGCAGCCAGTGAAATAAATTGAAAGCTTTAAAAAGAAAAGGCAAAAATAAAGTGTGCTATGAGGTGGGGTGCATAAGGTGTTGAAAAAGTAGAACAATTAAATAAAATAACCTAGCAACAATACTCCTCCCCCCCTACACACACAAACACACACACACACACACACCTAACCCATCAAACCCCACCCTGGTCTCAAAGTAGTGTGCAGCCCCCCCATTTGGAAAGAAACAGGATGGAATGACATTATGCATATGAAAATGTCCAGAAAGATGTTTGATTTATGTATGCATTAGATGCAAATTCTATTACGGGGCACACAAGGCAGCAGGCTGGGAGATTTCCCACTGAACACTTGGCTACCCAGATCAAACCCTATCTCATTAATTCAGACAAGAGGAAGGAAGAACGAATGGAGAGAGCAGAGAACGAGGAAGAATTGGAGTAGATTTACAACCCCAGACGTAGATTTAGAGAGAAAAGGGAGCGAGAGAAAAGGGTTGAGGGGTGTAAATTGTAATCTACACCGCAACGAGTCAAGACTAGGCCACGCGCAGGATTTATTTAGACCAGCGATGGAGCGATCACGCAGCGTCAGAAACATTTGGACAGCGGTGAAAACGTGAAACATGCATAATAGTGTACAGCAGAGGTCTTCAACAGGGGGTCCGGGACCCCTAAGGGGTCTTCAGAGGTACTGCAGGGGATCCTCCAAATTAATTCATCCAAACTTATTTTTTTCCAAAAAAGAAAATATCTGAAAATATACATGAACATAAATACAACATGCGCTATAAATATATAAATCTGTCAATAATTATTTTATCGGCTTAGTTAGGGGCCTACTATAGGCCACCCTACACATTATTGTTGGCCCGGCAACTAAAAATGTTACACCATATTTGATATGGGGTCACTGTGCCATGTATCTATAAGCCACGGGGTTTTATAGGTATAGGCCTGTAGGCTAGACTATAGGCTAGGCTACAGCCTATAGGCTAGGCTAGGCCTGTAGGCTAGACTATAGGCTAGGCTACAGCCTATAGGCTAGGCTAGGCCTGTAGGCTAGGCTAGGCTAGAGCAAATAGCTCATAGGCTAAACAGTCCAAAACAGCCTAGCCTAACATGCACTGGAGTGTGCTACATTTGCATGAGTAGTGGATTACATATTGACATGGAGAGAGATGGAGAGGGGAAGAGAGAGAGAGAGAGGGAGAAAGAGAGAGAGAGAAAGAGAGAGGGGGAGAGAGAGAGAGAGGGAGAGAGAGAGAGAGACATCCCAAGTTGTGTATAGGTCCCCGTGTTGTCCTCCTGTGTGAGATTGAGGTCAAGCAGGTCTTTCTTTACTGGTCTAAGTAATGTGATTGGATCAGAGCAATGCTCTTAAACGGCCTTTACCCCCCCCCTCCTTCCTCACACACACACGCCCTGATCTGCATGCTAATTGGCCCCCTGCTCCGTCCTTGGCTCTGACCTTCACGGGGACGAGCCTTCATTCCCCGGGGAGGGAGGGTGTGGTGGGGGGAGTCAAAAGCTGAGGGGTGTGGGTTCCATCACTTGCATTGCCATGCAAGAGGTCCTCACTCTGCATTGCCCCCCCGGGGGGGCGGG
>JAODLL010000015.1:796706-809253 GCA_026546735.1 Forbesichthys agassizii
CCCCCCCCCCCCCCCCCCCCCCCCCCCCCCCCCGCCAGGGCAGCTTTGGCTGGTACAAGAATGGAATGTAATTGAAAAGTATCAATCAAAAACAAGTCCAGGGCCACAGAGGGGAGGCTATTATGTTAACCTAGTCCGCCCGAGCACCAGAGAAGCCTAAATGCATTTCTTTTGTATCTGTAATGCTCCCTTGCCTCCTTCGCCATCTAAGCCACCCCCCCGTCCCCCCCTTCCGCCTAGGAGGGGGGGGCATTTGTATCGCCGTCCGGGCGAAAGAGATGGGTGGGAGGGGGCAAGGGGGTTTGGGAGGCGGAAGCTTTTGGATTATCAAATGGAGCATGTGGCCATTACAGCACTGTTTTGTGATGTTATCTGCTGTCCCAGATAAGCAAACTCACGGCCGGTCGGACGTTTCCAATTTCTATACATGAGATGAAAACCTTGCGCCTCTCCTCGCCTCCGATTTATGTTAACCTTTTTGTTTTGTTTATGTTATGATAGTTGTGCTTGGCCCCTAGTGCGTCCACTCTGAGGCCTGTGACGCTATACTGTAGTCTAGTGGGTGTGATCCAGGGCTCTCAAAAACAAGGAACCCCTGGCAAACTGATGTGGGCGTGACGGAAAATGTCATCGTCAGAGAACACAGGAAGTCATGAAGAACAAATGCAGACATCCAAAAGTATGTTAAATGATCAGTTATGTGAATATTTTAATATTTCCAAATCATTGTGCTCATGGTAGTCCAGATGCCATAAGTTACACAATATTCCTGCATTTGTTTTCCTGTTTTTGTTATTGTTTATATAGAAAAAAGAATGTGTCAAATGCAAGCTTCTTGGCAGGATTGGCCAGTGGTGCTATGCGTATATCAAGAGGGCCGGAACAAATGCATTACATTTTACTGAGGCGCCCTTGTGTTTTGGCCATGACTCAATCTGTTTTGATTAGGCAGCAGACAGGGACAACAGACATATTCAAATGGGCTAGCCCTCAAAGGGTCAGCGAACAATTTCCTCTGTTCATGGAAAAAGGATATTGCTCACCCATCGGTATTCCCCAAGGCTCTGCCTTTTTTTTCTGAGGGTCTTCGAATAAATTCCTATTCACATTAACATATAACAAAGTACAAATGACAGTGTAGGCTATAGCCAGTGTTTTTTTCCCCCCTACCAAATAGCCCTTAGTTAAGGACACCCCTAAGTCAAGGTCAAGCTTAGTGCCAAGCAAATTATGCATTCTCCCGCAGTCTAGAGCAAGTTCTCTGTGTATTAAAATGAATTGTTTTACAAGTTTAATCTTGCAAAAATAGGGCACCGCTGAGATCCAGGGAGCCAATTTCTATGCCTTTGTCATAACGCTTGAATTGAGCTTGGTACATTTAAATACCTCCATGGTTGAATTTACATCGGAAGGGGTAACTCTATTGTAACACACCACTGAGGAAACATGCAGTTTGGGGTGCCAAGTTAGAAATCGTGTAAAATAAGATGTTATTGTGAGAAAATTACTTAGTACCAAATTCTAATGTAAAAGAAATGTATACGATTTTTTTGTTTTTTTTAAATTGAGACCAAGTTGTGGGAGGTGTTGGTGATCTTTATCATTTATTTCCATTTATTATTTATTTTTGGAGTGCCTGCTGGCCAATAACAATACACTTTGCACTTAACATAAACACTTCAACAGGCCACAGTTTTCCACTGCTCAACAAAGAAATATATCGGTGACGGGTCACAACCTTTCTTTGCCCTTTGGCATGCATGCTTGTTAGGGTTGTACAAACAAATTCATGCATAATTTACAAATAACAGCTAGATAGGTAGCGCACAGTTAGATGTGCAATAGTTTAGCTAGGTAGCAACCTGGCTAGCTGTACAATAATGTAGCTAGGTAGCGACCTGGCTATATGTACAATAGCTAAGCTATGTAATAACTCAGCTAGCTGCACAATAGTTTAGCTAGGTAATATCCCGGCTAACTGTACAATAGTTTAGCTAGGTAGCGACCCGGCTAGCTGTACAATAGTTTAGCTAGGTAGTGACCCGGCTAGCTGTACAATACTTTAGCTAGGTAGCGACCCGGCTAGCTGCACAATAGTTTAGCTAGGTAGCGACCCGGCTAGCTGCACAATAGTTTAGCTAGGTAGAGACTCGGCTAGTTGCACAATAGTGGCAATTGCTGCCCAGCTAGCCAGGCAGCCAGATAGCTAGCTATGTGGAGGCAGAGGGGTTTTTAATTCAAATTTCATGTGGGGCGCTGCGGCCCGTGAGCTCGCTCAGCAGTCGCTGGAGTCTAAAGTGACTCTGGGGAGCCCTCTCACAGTTCTATATGCAAATAGGCCCCGCACCTGGCCAGTGGAGCACGCTGGTGAGGGGTTACTTATGCAAATCTGATTGAGTGAGAGCATATTGCCAGAGCGAGAGCGGGCACGCACACACACAGGCACACAGATAGACATGCACACGCGCGCGCGCACGCACACACACACACACACACACACACACACAGGCGTGCACATCTCAGACAGTGGCAGTTATATTTCACAGGGGCGCCAGGACGCCAAGCTCCCCCTGTGGGGAGGAGGGTAGAGGAGGACATAGGAGCAGAACCATAACAGAGACGGACAGGCCGACATTGTGTTAGCATGTGTGTGGAGGGAGGGAGAGATAGAGAAAGATGGAGGGAGAGAGAGGGAGGGAGAGACTGAGAGAGGATGAGAGGATGTGTCAAAGGGGATACAGGAAGGTTGGAGGTAATGAGAAAGGGAGGAGGAGTAATTCTTACGGACATAGGAGCATCTCTCTCTCACACACACACACAACAGAAGCAGCACTGGTGTGTGCGTGGGAGAGGGGAGGATGGAGCTGGCACAAGGTAATTTCTTATGCATCCTTTTGTAAATGGAAGTCTCAATATGGCCAACACCCCCCCCCCCCCCCATCCACACACACACACACACACACACACACACACACACACACACACACACACACACTTCCTCTGAGGCTGGTATTAACCCGTTGATTAAGTGGTAGAGCTTGGCTGGAGATCAATCTGCGGCCCGGTGCTTGGGGGAAGGGGGGGGTGGGGGGGGTTTCCTGATGTAGACAAATGACTCACGTTGGCACACACACACACACTCACACAAACACACACACAGGCTTCCTCCTTTGCCCATTCAGGAGGCCCCGGGGCCCGAAACATTGATGGGGAGGGGCGTGGTCTATTGCACGTTATTGATAACACAGCATTGTCATGTGTCTGTGTGTGTACATTGTGTAACTCTTTGTGTGTGTGTATATGACTACTGTGTATATATACTGTGTGTAAATGTAAATATGCTACATATTTACACACAGTATATATAATAGTTTTACTGTTTACTGTGTCAGGACCTCTTTTTCATTCTTTCACCTGTTTCGCTAATTGCAATTTCTTTAGACGTAGCATTCTCCATGGCAACGAGACAAGAGAGTATAGGCCTATAAAGCACTTAGCTGTGTGTGTTTGTCCTTCTGCTGTGTCCTGGAAACATATGGGACTGTCACACAAATGTAAGCCGGGCCACATTCGTCACACACACACACACACACACACGTATACTGTAATATATCGTCGAATACATCACCGTATGTCTCCTCTGTGTGCTATGGCGCTAATCTGCGCTCAAACGAAGTATGCCGTTCGAGCACCGGCCATTGCGCTCTAGCCACTCCCTTGTGTCGGTGTGCTGGCAGCGAACCCCATTACCTGTCAGTCACAGGTATATCTATGTCCCGCCTCTGATGGACAGGATGACCCATACTTGGAGAGGACGTGCCGTTTGCTATTATGTTCTGTCCCCCTTCCCGGTGTTTAGCGGAGCTTCACTCACACACTCACACATTTCATCATATAGTAATGATTGTGCATTATAAACTGTACAATAATAACCATCCTCTCTAGCTCCAGTTTCTAGCTGATTGTTTCATCTAATGCACATATCAATGAGACGTTGTGCGCTTTATATGGCTTTTAAAGCCGTACACAGTAGGCTTTGTTACAATAACCGCTGGACGCATCAACACAGAGTATTTGTTTATAGATGTTCCATCCATCCATTTTCATCCGCTTATCCAGGTTGCGGGGGCAGCAGCTCCAGCAGGAGACCCTTAACCTCCCTTTCCCGAGCCACATTATCAAGCTCTGACTGGGGGATCCCGAGGCGTTCCCAGGCCAGTGTGGCGATATAATCTCTCCACCTAGTCCTGGCTCTTCCCCAAGGCCTCCTCCCCGCTGGACGTGCCTGGAACACCTCCCAAGGATGTTCATAGATGTTGTTCTTCTCAAATATTCTAAAGCTACAGGTTTCATAGTCCTGCAAAGCCAGCCATTACTTAGTCTGGGACACAGCGCTGGCTAACTGTGTCAATACCCACCTACTTGACAGGAGATTTTGATTGACATGGGCGACGACGAACTACGTCAATGACCAAGTTGGACAGTACAATAAGTAATGTATTGTAAATCTACAGTAGACAACACAACTCTGGCGTTTGCAGATCTTGTACATATGTACAATTTGTTGGCATAAAAAAAAAGTATAATAGTGAAGAAAGCACTGCAGTGTGTCGCACCGGACATTATGGTATGGAGCTTAAACGGGTATATGTATCAGGTACGGGTATATGCTTATATGTAGTGCTAATGGGTGTAAGAGGCTGAGACTACAGGGTTCAACACTGTAATTCTGAAAAATAATTAATATTCATAATAATCTACAGAAACTGCACAATAATCATTGTTAGTTTGGTTTGGAATCTGGCACCTGCTGGCACAATCTTCAACACATTTTAAAATATTGTGACTTATTTTTTGCACTGGATTCATACAAATATTTTAAATGATTGAAAAGTGATTTAATAACTGACTGGTGAACAACTAATATGTCACTTTGTAAATGCTATCTTTTTGGGGTTGCACATTCATCCATTCACACAGCCATGTCAGCCATGCAGGGAGACACCTGACCACCAGAGCAGTTATGGGGGGTGTCTTGCTCAAGGACACCTTGACACTTGGTGAGGAGTTAACAGGGTTAGAACCAGCGAGTTCTTGATCACCTATCGCCCCGCGCTACGACTGCGCCACTTGCCGACAATGCTGTTCCTCTGACCTGTCTAATTGGCAGAGCATTCCAAAAAGGAGTTGCCTTTTAACTCATAAAATGCAGACAATTATTAGACATTTTACAGTGCAGTAACAATTTACTGTTAATCATTTGAGGGTCACATGGTCCCCTGGTGTCAGAGCTTCTGTAGCGGATAATACGAGATATTTCAAAATTTCAGTGGCTATTTAATGAATGGGAAATGATTCCTATATGAGCTCAAGTGCCTGGTGGCCATTCTCCACTTTGTCACACGGTACTTCACTTTTAGTTTTTGGTCCAATTCAGTGCCTGTCACTACGCCTTGCATCAGTCACTCCAGCTGACACACACACACACACACACACACACACACAGTGTTTAATTAGCTCTGCCAAATGTTGGAGGAGATACCTGTCCTTGCTGCAAAGTACATGCTAACATGTCAATTTGCAATTTGTTAATTTGATCCGTCATAATTATTGTAGTTCCGACTTTGATGGGTGTATGCATTGGATAAGATTAACAAGTAGGCCAAGTCTCTCTGTATTCAGACTGCTTAAACAAACAAGCTAATTGTGTTTACACCGGATTCACGTGGGCAACATAACCTAATACGTTGATCTGGGTGTCCGTGTAAAGCACGCAAAGCACAAACCTATTTGAGCAGTCCCAAGCCCCGCCCCCCTTGACTACAAACTCTCATGATTACAAACTCTCGAGCTCTATGGAAAAATTCTGAAATGGCACATTTGGCAGTTTAGTGGCACATATACTGTACCGCCCCTTCCCTCCCAAAAGAGCCAATTGTATTCTTCATAACTGCCTAGATTTAACCTATTTAGCCAATCGTGTGGTTGCTCTGAGCCGACTGTTGCGCATATGTAGTTTAAGTACAACTTGTAGGGGCTGACCCTTATTACAAAGGATGTACGCGGCTGTCATCAGAGTTTTTATGTCCCGGTTACTATTGAAAGTGCACTTATGGATCTCTCCCCATTCATTTCAATAGTCTTCGTAATAACTGCCCACAGGAGTTTCAAAGATGGCTGCCGAGTGGCAAGACTTGCAAATAAAAGCTTTGATCTTCTCGCACCACATCCCAAGCTGAGCTTGCGAGCTGTTATTTTCACACGTTTAGCCTTGACAGTGAATAAAAAGAGGGGGCAATAAAATGGCTCACATGGGTTTAGCGGGGGTCGAGGTAATTTACACAAATCTCTACGGTACCTCTACAGCCACTGTGCATGAGATCCGCACCTGTGTTGTGGCTGTTCGGTCGCATTTCAGCCACCTTCCATTAAAGTCTAGCTATCTTTGCTTTCTTTCATTTTCTTTTGATTTCCTGTCATTGGATTATTTCTGTCCCCCCCCCCCAATTCCTTACCACTTGTGGTTTTAACCTTTCATTCATCATCCTGATATTAAGTCTGTGCCAAGTCCCTCGCTTAGTCTTTTTTGTTTTTTCCATCATCCTGTCCACATTTGCGCCTCATTTTGTGACGCTCGATATACCTCAATCTGCACCTCTCTCCTTCCATCATCTTCCTCTTTTATCATGGCGTTAGCCAAGAGATTCATCCCTCACTGTGGTAAATGCCACAGTATATGAAACCCAGCGCTTGCAGTGACACTAACATCTACAAAGGCATGTTCAAACAATAAACTAATAATAATAATAATAATATGTCTGGGGAAGATTTTTGTTTTGTTTTTATAATTACCTCAGCTTTACAGTAAATGTACACGTATTTATTGTTGCACATAAGCTTTTCACACAAAACTGTAAACCTGTTATGCGTATTATTAAGTGAGTATAGAATATGAGTATTATTTAGACACTTGGCTTTGCTATTGCACAGTGGTACATCCATTGGTTATTGGCTACGCCATACACACTGAGCGTGATGTGGAGAAGCAAAAAGAACTTGCAAATTTTCAGTCACGCTCCACAACATTTTTTATGTGTTTTCCTCAAATATTGCTGCAATATTCTCACATGGCTACAACACAACCACAGTTGAACTTATAAACCTTACAAAATGTTGTTATTTATATTGTATTTATCAGTTTCCAATTGCATTTAAAACTAACTTTGACCCATTTGTCAGTTGGTCAACCTGCCATCATGACACAGTGGCCAATAAGCCACCAGTCCTCATGACACTTATTATGTTAATATCATTTATGAGACAGATTCTTAGCCAATAAGAGAAACACTTTCAGCACAAACTTTAATAACATTTGATAACATTAATAGTTATCCAATCTAATAACTATACATAGTATGTATCTAAATTCAGTATTCCATAATAATAAAAAGTTTGTGTCCATGTACTTGTACTAAGGAGGTCCGAAGGATAGCCACATTCAAATTCAAATTAAAAGTTTTTCACAAAAACTATATAATATTAATAATAATAACAACATTTTAAACAATAATAACATCTATTAAAATGCCTTGTGCACTGTTTTTAGGCTTGTTCAACACAGTTACACAGGGCAGGTTTAGTATAAGCTCGCTGACCGAACGAGAGCTGTATCCTAAACGTTAAAAGTAGCAAGCTTACAGTGCTAGCACGATGGACCACGGTCAGCTAGGAGGCCTTTTGCAACTCCCCATGGCAACACCAATGCAGAAACTCCCCATGGCAACACCAATGCATCAACTCCCCATGGCAACACCAATGCAGCAACTCCCCATGGCAACACCAATGCATCAACTCCCCATGGCATCGCGGTGACACCAGGGCTCATTTGCATGTCCCGTCAGCTCCCACTGTGCCAGCCTGCCCCATGCCCCATGACCCATGACCCATGCCCCATGGCCTGTGTCCATTCCAGACCACCTTCCCCCCCACTGCCCCTCCCCCCAAGAACCAGGGCCCCTGCCCCGGTGATTGACAGCCCCTGTAATTGTATCCACTCGCTCATGACAATTTGATTAAAATATTAACGGCAAAGTCTCGCCCCTGTTTGTCACACCAACCCCCCCCACCCCCCCACCCCGCTCACCCCTTCCTTAAAAAATAAATCTAATTTTGATTCTTTTTTTTTCATAAAGAGAGAGATTACCTTCACGAGCATGACCAAGGATGCCATTAACTTCTACTTAATCTTTATTACCGGTGTGGCGTTACCATACAGTATGTATGGCTTTCGTTTCAGTTTAATTCATTCATTCACCACCCCCCCCCACACACACACCCCTTCCTCTTTGTCTGCCTCAGTGGTGGACTGGACTTGTGTAAGAGCTTGATGCGCTGATATCGGTGAATGGGGCTGAACTGTGTATACGGGGGGATACGGAGGAAATCTCCGAGATCATGTTTCAACAAGGGAAAGTGCTAAATATCGACCCAGCTCTGCATGAAAACTCACCAAGCCCGATGTTCTCTCTGTCTCGCTCTCTCTCTCTCTCTAATATGAAACTCACTCACAAGCAAATGCTTTATCTGATTGTTTAAATTAGTAACCTTCACATTTGCCAATTGATGCCATTTCAAGTACTAAATAACTGAACTGTGCCCAAGCACTGCAGAGCAAGATCATCATCAAGCATGCCATCACAGCCATGGGGCCCATTAAAGATACTACAGATGATGCAAGTTCAATTAAGCATGCGGGTGCTCACGCAGCTTACTCTTCCAGCAGAACATGCTGGTTCGGTTGGTGTTGCACTTCTTTTCAACTTATAGGAACTTTGTATGATATTGTCTGCCGCTAGGTGTCGCACTAGAGCACCAGCATTTCAGACCAATGCAAAAACTTTGTGGGCCACACGCACACGCACGCACACGCACGCACGAACGCGCACACACACACACACACACACACACACACTAACGTGCATGTGCTGCCGGACCAGCTATGAAAACAAAGAATGGAGGAGCTCGGATATACCACTCCCACTATATCTCTACATAGGATATGGTTGCTTGCTATTACAATGTTACTGGTAAAATGTTGTATATAGGACCTTTAATTTGCTATTTTGAGCTGAATGATAATGAGAGTAATGAGAATATTTTTGACCTCAATCAAGTTTTTTTTTTATTGTACAGACATGTCAGGAGGGACACACAACCAAACTGGAAAACTGTGAACTTTACAATATTTGGGATGTGTTCATGAGT
The DNA here is from genome assembly GCA_026546735.1 of Forbesichthys agassizii. NCBI lineage: Eukaryota > Metazoa > Chordata > Actinopteri > Percopsiformes > Amblyopsidae > Forbesichthys > Forbesichthys agassizii. The sequence continues at coordinate 805,971 of JAODLL010000015.1, forward strand.
TGGTTCTACTCTGGCAGGTACAGTACAGTAGTAAGGTGTGTGTGTTGTCACAAGGCATTTAAACTACTAAAGGAGACAATCAATATAGTGGTTATCTTGTCCAAATATGTTAACAGGAAGATATTTTGCCAGGACTTCACAATGTTCCTTCAGACTCCTGTCTCTGTATGGTCATGTCAGCGCAACAGAAGGTTACTTTAATAACTCTAATTTCACATCCCAAGCCTTTCTTCCTTGAGTTACAAACACCTGTGGTTAACTCCGACAAAACCCTCCCTCGCGTCACGCACCAGCGACACAGTGTTGACACCCAGCTCGATGCCGTAACTCACATTAACTGACAAGAGGGTGAATGAATTACGGAGCCCGTCTGCGCTCTGTGAAGCTACAGCGACCCTGCCAACGTGCAGGTCTGTTTGGTCCTTGGTTTCTGGTCGTCATGCCAATGAGGTCAGCCACCATGCCTCAAGCTCCTGGAGGTGTAAAGATGTAACATATTATACCAGCTTCAGTAGAAATAGGATCAATTATAATAATAAGGACTAGTCTTTGCTTAGGTACCGAATGTAGACATGGAGTGAAGTAAATTAATTATGTTAAAATATATATACACAGTATACTGTATACAGTATATTAAAATAACATGTAAGATAAATACGTTCAATACACATTACACAAAATCATACTTACAGATGGACAGTGCATTTATTATTGCTTTACACCCCTCCCAAGACACACACACACATTCCCACACTCACAGCCAAGCTAAGGCTCAGACAATCTTTCCCTCACACACACACACACACATATACACCCGCCTACTGACAGAAAAGTAAATCCATTGTAATATGATAGCTGTAAGCATGAGTTGGAGGAGGCTGGGGGGTCATGGAGAGAGAGAAAGAGAGAGAGAGAGAGGGAGAGAGAGAGTAGAGGGACAGTGGTGGGGTGGAGGGGTCGATGAGGAAAGAGAAGGTGGGGGCATTTCGCTCGCTGTAAAATAAAAAAATAACCCCCCCCCCATGTATCACTCACCTGATTTGAATTGTAGCGCCCCTGTTTTTTTTTTCTCTTCCTTTTTTTGAACCCCTGCCAAATCATTTTGTACATTAAAAATTGGTCAGGGTTGATAAGATTCCATTTTCACGGTCGGCAATGCAGAACTGGCGAAAAGAATACAATTACAGACCCCAGAGTAAACTCTGCCAATGTCAACTTGATGTAAATGATCGCAGAGAGAGGCGGGTGGGCTCACAAAAGAACAGGCTTCACCTCCACTACCCCCCCCCCCCCCCAATCTTGCTCCTTATATCACCCTTTCACCCCAGCAGTCAAGTGTGTGTGTGTCTCAGAGTGGGGAAGGTTTGTCTAGCTGGTGTGGCTGTAGCCGTATGTACAGCAATATACAGTATTATAACGCATAAGGCACATCCTATACAGTAGACAATATACTGTCATGTTATAACGTAATGTGCTGTGCTGTCCAGACAAGGGCTGGACTGTTGTTGTCCATCAAACCGTCAATCCACCAAGCTAACTACCACAGTCCAACATCGACTGGGGTGCCCGGGGTGTTAACCAGCGATTAGTCTCAGCCAGTCTGTTCCTCAGGCCCACGTCACATGACCGGCCGGCGCTAATCGTCTGCCACATAGGTTACACATAGACAACACTGGTATGGATCTTGTGAAGCATCTGATACATAGGCAACACATAGACAACACCGGTGCGGATTGTGTGAAGCTACACCTTCAAGGCGGAGGAGGAGGTTGTCCGTGGTGATGGTAGTCACGGCGACCTGCGAGGCATCACCTTCGTCGGCTTCCAGGTGTCCCTGCCTCCTCCTGACCCGAGCGTGCCACATGGAGTCCCCACGCAGCAGGGGGATGGGGGAGGACGGGGGGGTGCAGCTGGGTGAGCTCGACACCGCCGCCACCCGGCTCGCACTCTAGAGCTCGCCAACCTCTCCCTCTCTCTCTCTCTCTCTCTCTCTCTCTCTCTCTCTCTCTCCCTCTCTCTCTCTGCCCCCTCTCTCTCTCTCCCTCTCTCTCTCTCCATCGCCTGGGTCGATGATGTAGAGGTTGGCATGCTAGTCAAAGCTGGCTGCGACGGGGACGCATAAATTGCTTGCGGCAGCTGAACTCTGACACAACGCTAAATTGCCAGCCGGCGGTGTGAGGACATGCGTTGGGGTCGCGGCCCACGACCCCCTCACACGCGTGGAGGTGTCGGGGACAGGGGGATAGGAAATGGGGATGTGGGGGCAAGGGGGTCAAAGCGTTCGCGTCCTAATGAGGACGACAACATGCCGTCCGCCTGCATGCGACGGCGGCAGCGGTCGTGGTTCCGCCCGGCTGCATGCGATACAACAATATGGCTCTGCGGGTTTTAATCGCTGACATTTACGCCAGCTTTGAGATAGCGCGGCGAGGAAGATAGACAGAAGGCACCCACTCAATAGAGACTAAGGTGGCTCTCTGTATAGCAACCGCTGTTGTGGGAAAATAGAAAAGGGCATTTCAGGGTTAAAGGTTAACCAAAACCACCTTCCTTTAGATACAGTCACCTAGAATAAGGATGAGCAGAAGAACAGCGTAGAAGGCATACATGTTTATCGTAGTGAACCCTGGTAGCATATTGAATGTACACAGATGAGAGATACCAAAAAGTATGTACGGTATGTGTACAGTATGTGTATATACAATTACATATATATACAATTTGTTTTTAGATGCCATCCAAACTGAAAACAAAATAATACAATTTTCTTCTACATTTTAAACTGTTTAAGTTATCACTGATTTGTCATTTGTCACTTTGGACAAAAGTGCCTGTAAATGTAAAAATGTATTCTCATGTATTAGAGATTTGAACACCTGCATAGAAAAAAATGTTTCCTCATGTAAACCTCCTCTTCCAAGACCTTATTAAAGGTGTAGTCAGCTATTGCCAATTGTAAGCACATTTTTGCATTTCACCATAACTTACCGTTCTCTGTGCGTGCTAAAAGAAGCTGCGGAGGGATATTGTTTTGATTTGAGCTCGAAGATAGCAAGCGTCCTCGAGAATAACTGACCCTGCATTTAAAGGCACAGCAAACGAGCGGCAGCTAAAAGATGGTTTCTCACATTCGCCATCTTACCGTTCTCTGTGTACATCTACACAGCCCTGGCTCCGTCAATAGGAACACAAACAAGGTGGTGCACACTACAACAACAACAACAACAACAACATCCTAGCCTTCGCAATGTGTATCCAAGGTGGGGGGGGGGGGGGGGGCCTG
>JAODLL010000015.1:827773-847179 GCA_026546735.1 Forbesichthys agassizii
ATGGGAAAACATGCATAATGTGAAAAAACGAATACTCGAATCCCAATATTGAAATCGAATACATACCCAACAAACGATAACCCGAATAATCGAATATTTGAGGCCAGCCCTAATATATATACACTGTATGTATGTATGTATGTATATATATATATATATATATATATATATATAAAGAAAGAAAGAAATAATAATGAAATATAGGCTGCTTTAGTGAAGCACACAAACCAGTCTGAGGCCAAGCTGCAGCACCAGCTTCCTGGGGAACCTCTTGCCGCCCTCCTCAAACTTCTTCTGCAGATCTGAGCCAAAGCGGTCCATGACCATGAAGCGATACCTGGAGGGGGTAGGGGGGAGGGTAAAAGGGTCACTACTTGGAGCATGGGCATTCAATTACAACCCCAACTGGTGCAGCAACCAAAACGTCTCGCCTAGCGGGGTCTGAACCAGGACACAGTTCCACGGACAGGTGTGTTCTGTTACTGTGACATCCCGTAATCGTGTGTTGGCATCTGTGACCACAGTCTAGCTGGACCTCTCGTGCGTGTGACTGTGCATGTGACGTGAACATGCACAGCCTTATGAAGAATCATCCTCAGAGAGTTGGAAAAACACAAATGGAAATACTAATGTTTTCCCTTTACCACTGAAAACAAGGCAAATCCTGGAAAAATGCCATAAGTAGCTTCCTTATCCGCATATTATGCCCAATTACTGTTATCCCACGACAACAAAGCATTCTGACAAACAATTGACCTTAAAGTAAGAGGGCTACGCGCGACAGCAGAGAAAAGTTTAGGGGGGTGCTCAACAGCAATGCCAAAAACGTGATAAAGAAGTACTTGCCCCTTAAGCAAAGAGTCGCTGCAGCACTCAAAATATCAGGCCGGAATAAACTCATGAAAGAAAAACTTAAATCCAATAAAAACAGACGTTTCGACGCACAAGGCGTCTTCCTCAGAGTACATAGCATGGTCTGGGCATGGACTAATATTTATAGATATGCAGCCTAACTAACTAGGCAACACCTGTGTTAGGGGCAAAAAGCACATTTATACTTCTAAAGGAAATACGAGGGGCAGCTGGATGGACTGTTTCAATTGTAGGCCACCTTTAAGGATTGCCCAGTGTTTAAGAATGATTTATTTGACACGACCTGCACATGGATTGTATTCGGTTGACAAACAGATGTAGGGATCCGTTTTCTTTTATTATATTCGCATTATTAAGTAGGCTTTGAGGAGGAATTCTGATCACAGCTAAAAAGTTGATGTTCGAGTGTTTCCCAGGTGATTTCCCACTGAGCGTAACGTCAGAGGAAGATGGCGGTTAAGTGAATAAGGTCAGTTGGGTATGAACACAATTATGGTTGCAGATCCAGCAACTATGGAGAATGAGGGGCTACCGGCTGCAGGGGAACTACATTTTGAAGGTAAGGACGATTGCTAAAAGGTCACAGGTTCAAAAGAAAGATTTCAGTGGTGTTTTAATGCAGTTTTACCTTTTCCCTCCTTTCTCATGCAGGCCAGAGCCCCAGTACTTTGGGACTCCCAGATGCTTCACTTTGTGGGCTCTCTTCCAGGCTTCGACTGCGGGGCGGCAGATCAACCAGTTAGCAACACAAAACCACACTACACAAATAACAACCATCCCCCCCCTCCCTCCCTCTTTGAAGAAGTGCATCTCAAGGTGTGGATAATACTCTTAGAAAGCCACCGTGGAGTAAAACACGTCACGGTGTCAAGCCAAGGGAACACCTCACTGCGGGCTACACTTTATATAAGGAGTGTTTGGAGGTGGGGGCTCTCAAAGTTAATAAGAGCATGAATCCATAAAGGTGGAGGTGGTTGGGGAAAGGAGGGGGGGAGGGATGTTAGCGGGCGGTGTGGCCGCAAGCTAATCTGCTGCCGGGACAAATATTTACCAACAACGTGAGATTCTGCTATGAATTAAACATAAGCCTTTGGTTCCTTAGTAATATAACAGTTAATTGTCATGGGAGAGTGACATTTGGATTGTTATTATATAAAATGCAAAGCGGGGCCCCAGGGCCACGTGGCACTGCCACCATAAAGTACGGTCTTTGGGAGACCCTTTCCCTGGTCGGCACACCAACTTCTGGCTGTTTTAATTAAGAAAGTTGTGCGTTCCCCTTTATTTGTTGGCCCCGGTGGCAGCGAACCACATCCAGTCTGTGTTTGTTCACATGGCTAGCTTGATTTAGTGGCGTACTTTCATGTGATTGCATGCGTGCGTGCATGTGTGCGTATGTGCTCAGAGGGATTGTGTGGCAGCATACTCAGATCAGGTTTGGCTGCTCTCATGTAGAACTTTAGCTCTGAGAAGAGAGGTCCATTATCACTAGGCTCCTATGGTGAAAGGAGGAGTTACAGAACACACAAGTCAATACACAGTGTGTTCAAGGGCCTATGTATTGTTAGGATGAAAGAACTGGCATGACACATGAGGCAATCTATGGTGATGGTCTACCAAAACAAAGCATGATAGTGGCTTGCACTCAAGACGCATACACTAGAGAATATTTATCTGTAATAGTGTGAACACCAAACCTTGCATTAGTCACAATTTTACCTTAAAATAACAAATTCACAGTGATCTTGGTTGTTTTACATTATGGGTCAATGGTGTTTCTGTTGTGGTTAAAAATATATTAAGTAATTCTTGAGAAAGCGTGTTGATATTTGAATCAAAACAAAAACCCCTCTCCCTTCAATGCCATAGAGTGCTCCCTCACAAGCTCCGCCCCACACATTCTAAACACACTGTGAAGGCTAGGATGTTGGTGTTGTGTGCAGCCTGCACCACTTTGCTTGTGTTCCTATTTACAATAATTGTACATAGGAACACAAGCACATGCACACTTTCTGATTCATTTTTTCCAGCATGCACAAAATGCACCGGGAGAACCGGTTTAAACCAGGTGTTCTACTGAGGTTCCCAGTCATGAAGCGCAACACTTGACACACGTCACGGCAGACAGAGAAATAAGCCTCTCGTCTCCCATGCCGTGTTTGGCAGTAACTAGCTACTGTAATATTACTTTTTTTAAAGTAACTACTAGTGTAACATATTACCATTTCCAAAACAGTAATAATATTACATTAACTAATCCAAGTAATGTTTGTTTCTGATTGTTGACTCCTAAGGTTAATTATTGTTCCAATAAAGAGGACTCAGTTATAAAATTAGCTGCTACACAGGTTGTCATTTATCAAAAGGGGTGAGGCAGGGTAGCGAATGTGAAAGTAATATAACTAGTAACGTAACTACTTACTTTTAATACCAACTAATAAGTAAAGTAATATTACTTTTTGAAAGAGTAATAATAGTAATTTATTACAATTCCTGACTGACTTGCCCAACACTCCATGTGTCCAAGTATGACGTCAAAGTATTAGTAGTTATGGTGTCCTAAGTACTATATGGTACAGTACACTACATCGCAATAGAGTGATTTAAACATGAGGCTTTAGGGTGAGTCGTTCATCTAGACATAATTGGGCATTGAGCATGTTAAATGTCAACACAGGTTACTGAAAAGTAGGTTTGCGGCTATAAATTATTATTATTATATATTATTAGTAATCGAGTATTCTACAGATTATTCCATCGATTAATCTTATAATATATTTTGCTCAAATTGCAACATTCACTTTGTTAATTTAGTTTTATTTAATCGATGGATGGTTCAGCGTGGACCCTTTGAAGGATTATAAATTTAGCAATGGACACATTCTGACTTAATGACCATTTACAACTTAAAAAAAGGTATGAGACACTTCTTGTTGCCTACTATAAAGTAAACAAAGCTTCGATGCATGTAATTTGCGTCAAGAATTTTTTGTAAACGAGTTAGTCGATAAATTGTTTCAGCCCTACTAAAATTCAACAATTAAATCAAGTGACAATAAACAATAATCAATTTAATAAAATTTAAATAATGAATTCGTTTAACAGAATCTTACCACTTTGATCACATATGGAGCATCAGCAGTGACAGCTTTTGTAGAATTTTCACCAGCTGGAAAATATAAGAAATTATGTAACTTCAAACTAGGATAGCGTTGTGTGGTCTGCACAACATCGTTTAGGGTTCCCATTTACAGCGCCAGGGCTGTGTAGGAACAACAACCCCATTAAGTGATCTGCCTGTTCTATAATGTCTCTATAAAAGTTACCAGCCACTCAACAAGCTGAGGCTCCTGTGTGTGAACATGACTATGTACTCACCTAAGTAGATGAGGCCAAAGCCACCCTGACCCACTGGAACACCCAATTTCCAGGATTTCTTCCCCGTGTCCGTAAGGACCTCTCCAGGTGGGAACTCCTCTGCTAGCTTTCTCTTGGCTGGGCCTCTTCCCTTCCCCGCAGAAGCCTTCGCTTTGGGAGGCATCTGAAACGCACACATCTAGCGATCAGTTGACTACGTTTAAGATATGATCAGTTGACAACGCGTTAAGGCTATAGACAAGCCACTTTAGATAGGCTATGTGCTTTAGATGTTGCGATGTCCAAATGAAGCAAAACAAACCATGTTATTCATATTGCATCGTATGTATCTGGGAAACATACAAGAAATATCAATGTGTAAGATAACACATCGTTATATTTAGGTGATTATGCGGAACTTTGCTAAAGACGAGTGTAACGTAAGGTATTGTAGTTTCATTTATATGTACGGATGCAAACGACACACGTAATTGTCGTTGTCTGCTACCGTAATGACAAAACCTTGAACGCAATATAAGATAGCTACCACTACGTCATACAGTACAATACTGTACTTCTTTATTCAGGAATTACATGCATTAGTTCGGCTATATTGCAACATGGATATATGGCTAAACGAGCTATACCGTAGTGCTAACTACATGATGCATTCGTTTGGCTATTCGTGTGTATTGATGTCACCCTACCGTACTTTACAGTACGGTACCTTGCATTAGCTTAGCCTGCTAAAGACAACACTACCGGCATAATGACACGAACATACAGTCAATTGCCCAGATTTGAACAGATATATTATAGCAAAAACAGCGTGTTAATATAATGGAAAGGAGTACGTGATATATTGTAGAAATAAGAACAAACCGTCACTTTGTCGTCGAGTTATTATGTTATTCTAATATCGGACCAAACTTCCCGCAAAACTCTTCGACGGGAAATGATGTCACAGCGGTGTTGCTATTCGATTGGTCGAAGAACAGGTGTTGCGCCTAATTCTGTGTCCTGCCGAATTCAGTGACCCTTTCGAAAGTGCGCATGCGCCACCTAAAATCATGTACAATCTATTAGTGTGTGTGTGTGTGTGTGTGATTTCTCGTGCACTTTGTGTGTCTCTCCCCCGAAGTGTTTTAGTTCTGGAGAGGGTTACTAAAAGGTTAGCTATATCGAGGGTGGTTTGCTCTGCGAAAAGCTTGTGATTTTAGCAATTTCTGACTAAAAAGTGAATACTAATCTATTTTATCTACACCAGCCTCGTTATTTTAAGGTTAATTGATGTCTAGATATTTCTAAATATTTATAGATCTATCGAACTTTTTCATGTTTTTTCTGCTTTATTTAACATACTTCGTTTCGAAAGGGTCGCTGAATTCGGCAGGACACAGAATTAGGCGTAACACTTGGACACACGAGGGTGTTTCTTACTGGAACACATTACATTTAGATTTAATATTGTGGAAGACAACACCTAGACGACATATAATTTCACAATTAATACAATTTTTTATGTATTTGTCTGAAATTATAAAATAATGTAGGCTACATAAAACCATGTAAAACGACATTGATAATAGTCTCCTTTGCCATACTTGTCTGTGATTTTGAAAAAATAATGTGATACTTATAGACGGCTCTAAAAAATAGGAAAATAAGCAAAGTGGTGAAAACCGCTGGTATCAACAAAGGTGTAGTACTGCGCGTTGCTTCAGAATGTATTCCAATGTGTGAAGTGACCATAGAACTATAGAGTGACGATGCAAACGCGCGGAGGCATATTATTGGCAAGCGTTTTTAAAAATAACTTTTCACACAGAATAGGCTCATTTTAGCCCAGGTCCTAGGCTAATTGTTTACCTTGGGATAATTTAGATGCTTTTTACACATATTGTAGCACTAGTCAGTTTGAATCAATCTGTCTGCTAAATTTGCTAATGTTACTATTTACAGAGCCAGGGCTGTGTGGAAGTATCAGATTATTTTTTCAACACGCACAGAGAATGGTAAACTAGCGAAATGCAAGGAGATATGTGTTCAATTTGACAAAAGTGTATACTATACATTTAGCTTGGAATAGCTGACTATACCTTAAAGGGTACAGGGGAACCGTCAGGGCAATCAAGGTATTCAGTGAAGGTAAAGGTGCTTTTATTGTTACATACACATACATGTTGTGAAATTCATCCTCTGCATTTAACCCATCCATCAATAGAGAAGGCCCAACATAATATACATTTTATTGATTTATAAAGTAAACAATACAATAATTTTGATTCTGAGTTACATTGTAATGTTAGTAAGCAGCAGACTGCTAAAGGGGGGTGAACCAATCATGTGCTTTCTTGTAATAGTTGCTAGGCAGGTGTGGGCCCATCAATGAGCAAATTGATTGCCCCACACCTGTATCTTCCATGGTCAAGTGAATGTGATCATGTTTTATTAATTAGCCAATCATATTTTGATATTGGTAATACCCCAATTGTGAGTTATGTTGCTATGTTGTGAGTTGATTGTGATTAGCATGCTAAGTTTACCGCCAAACAAATTGTTGTAGGCTACCATATACTGTAGCTTACCAACCGCTACAGTAGGACTTGAAGTCATACCCTGTTAAAAATCCAGCATTGCTGTATGTTTTGCATGCTGGTATCCCGGCATCCCATGCTTTTTGCTGGTGTACCAGCATCCCATGCTGGTTGCGGGTGGGCTTGTATACCAGCTAGACCAGCACTAACTAGTATGAAACCAGTATGAACCAGCATGGAATTCATGCTGGTTAATGCTGGATTTTTTAGCAGGGATATTTGGACATAACACAGACTATTTGTCATTTTTGACCACCCAGTAACATTAAGGACCCCATAGAAAGTGTTTGCTTCAATAAAGGATTGTGTGTACATAATATGCAAAGCCCAATCAAGGAGAACAACAATTGAATAGTATTGTTTTTTTTTTTACCCTGTCAATTATTCAGTGTCCTAAAATTATGTTACCAAATCAACCCTTACCTGGCCATGAAAACAATAGTGAATGTTGATATGTAAATGTAAATATCCTTAACGTGAGTGTGTGTGTGTGTTTTATCATTGTAATTTGATAGGCACATATTGGGTTTCACTCCTACCCCTTCCACATCTCATGAATAAGATATTGTTCCTTTAGTATCTTGTTTTTCCAAATGTCACAGAATTGTAACAACAACACTTTAGACCCATATGAGTTGACAGTACATCTACAACCATACCACTTCTGTCACAAACATTTCTTTTTACAGACTAACAGAAGAATAGATTATTTATTTAATAATCTTCGCTATGGCCTCTTGAAGAAGGATATCTCCACTGTTTACCAGTAAAACAAGTTCTCAGGAGTACTGACTTTATCTTTTAAAAAGTCCACAGCCTTTAAAAGTTGCTTGATTTATTAGAAAACAGAAAGATGACCAGGTGCAGTGACAAAGAAAGTGACGAAGACAAAGACGAAGTTCAGGACTTAAACACAACCCTGAAAAAGAAGAGAAGTAAAGGTGAAAAGCACGTCTCTTTCCCACCGGACGAACAGATCGTGTCAGGTTTTGCTGAGCACAAGGACCCTGACAGAAACGGTATGCTGCTGTTAATACATTCTAATTATACCCTTAAAATATTTTAGCCTAATCTTTATGGTTTAAAATGATGTATTGTTTGTGGTAGGCCTGTCTAACATAGAGTACATTTTGCACATTGCTATATCATAATCTTTACCTGTACAAAAAAGTACTACCTGCAGATACCGTTTGTTCAGTGAGCATTTGTCAACATTAAAATCTCTACACGGTGGTGGTTGCTTATGGAAAGCAAGTTTATTGTCTATAAACACATTCCATATCTATAGCAGTGTTTCCCATCCCTGGTCCTCGGGGAACACTGCCCTGCATGTTTTAGATGTCTCCTTGCTCCAACACAGCTGATTCAAATGAATGGCTCGTTAGCATCCTGATAACGAAGGACCAGGGTTGGGAAACACTGATCTAATGTATACCAAGATATGTTATCCTGGAAGAATGACCAGTGATTTCTTCTAAAACAGATTATGGCTAAACTCAGCAAGATAATCCTTGCTAGAATATTACCAAATAGCATCTTTGTTTCAATGTTCATAGCACGGGGTCAAACAGGTCACACGATTTACTGTAAATACGGTATGTGTCCGTCATAGCACCTCCGCATGGTACATTTGGTATTCTGGTGATCAGTGTGTAAGATCTTTTCTTTTTTCTTCTTTTTTTTTTTACAATGTCACCATGAAGCAGATGCACAATATTCTAATCAGCGCGTGCTGGACCAACTGACAACACTTTGGCAGTTAGATCCAAATCAGACGAGCATATTTCCAGTTATCATGCACATAACGTCAACGGCACACACAAACACTGGCTGATCACATTACCGTACCTCTCGCATGTTTATGTGTCTATAAGGACAACCTGCATACTGCTAATATCTGATTGCCTTATACATATGCATCTCAAGACTACATTATCAATTGTGAAAAATGGGGCACTAAAAAATATAAACACATATAGCAGAGAAATGTTTTCTTGTGATTTCTATTAAATACATTGCTGTGTAGATTTTGTAGGACAGACAAAGATCAAAGACAATCTTAAGAATTCTACCTTGTATTTCCCATCTGGAAGCTCATCTCATAAAGTAATGGGTAATGGGTGATATTCCCGGGACACCTGATTGGTCGATTTATGGGACAGATATTCCTCCACTCCCTTGCTCCCCTTGCATTTCTCACTGATGGGCATTTTCAGTTTTTTCTGTCACACACTTGCACGCATGCTTTACCACATAAAAATGTGCGCGTGCACACACACACAGCCATAAAGGCGCGCTCGCACACGCATGCACACACAGAACACGTTTCTACACGTTTCACAGAATGGCACTTGAAGTGAACGTCCATAAGAACCCTTCAGCAGAAGCTGCTGACTCTCTGGGACCCAGACACATTAGGGCAGCATACCCATAGTGCTGCTCTGGCTAGTCTATAGCTGTCTCTGGGTCTAGCCTGTCTTTAGCTATAGCCTGTTTTTAGCTATATGGCTGTCTCTGAGTCTAGCTTCTCTCTAGCTATAGCCTGTCTCTGGGTCTAGCCTGTCTCTAGCTATAGCCTGTCTTTAGCTATAGCCTATTTTTAACTATAGGCTGTCTCTGGGTCTAGCCTGTCTCTAGCTATAGCTGTCTCTGGGTCTAGCCTGTCTCTAGCTATAGCCTGTCTTTAGCTATATCCTGTCTCTAGCTATAGCCTGTCTCTGGGTCTACCCTGTCTCTAGCTATAGCCTGTCTTTAGCTTTAGCCTGTCTCTAGCTATAGCCTGTTTTTAGCTATAGTCTGGTTTTAGCTATAGCCTGTCTCTGGGTCTAGCCTGTCTCTAGCTATAGCCTGTCTTTAGCTATAGTCTGTTTTTAGCTATAGGCTGTCTCTGGGTATAGCCTGTCTCTAGCTATAGCCTGTCTTTAGCTATAGCCTGTTTTTAGCTATAGGCTGTATCTGGGTCTTGCCTGTCTCTAGCTATAGCCTGTGTTTAGCTATAGCCTGTTTTTAGCTATAGGCTGTCTCTAGCTATAGCATGTCTCTGGGTCTAGCCTGTCTTTAGCTATAGCCTTTTGCTGGGTCTAGCCTGTCTCTAGCTATAGCTTTTCTTTAGCTATAGCCTGTCTCTGGGTCTAGTCTGTCTTTAGCTATAGCATGTCTCTGGGTCTAGCCTGTCTCTAGCTATATCCTCTCTTTAGCTATAGCCTGTCTCTGGGTTTAGCCTGTCTTTAGCTATAGCCTGTCTCTGGGTCTAGCCTGTCTTTAGCTATAGCCTGTCTCTGGGGCTAGCCTGTCTCTAGCTATATCCTGTCTTTAGCTATAGCCTGTCTCTTGGTCTAGCCTGTCTTTAGCTATAGCCTGTCTCTGGGTCTAGCCTGTCTAGCTATATCCTGTCTTTAGCTATAGCCTGTCTCTTGGTCTAGCCTGTCTTTAGCTATAGCCTTTCTCTGGGTCTAGCCTGTCTAGCTATATCCTGTCTTTAGTTATAGCCTGTCTCTGGGTCTAGCCTGTCTTTAGCTATAGCCTGTCTCTGGGGCTAGCCTGTCTTTAGCTATAGCCTGTCTATGGGTCTAGCCTGTCTTTAGCTATAGCCTGTCTCTGGGTCTAGCCTGTCTCTAGCTATAACTTGTCTTTAGCTATAGCCTGTCTCTGGGTCTAGCCTGTCTCTAGCTATATCCTATCTTTAGCTATAGCCTGTCTCTTGGTCTAGCCTGTCTTTAGCTATAGCCTGTCTTTAGCTATAGCCTGCCTCTGGGTCTAGCCTGTCTCTAGCTATAGCTTGTCTTTAGCTATCGCCTGTCTCTGGGTCTAGCCTGTCTCGGGGTCTCAGGGTTTATAGGGCAGTAATTGCATAGTTCTCTTCTGTCTCTATAGCAGACAGCTGCGTTACCTTGGCGGAAGTGATCCAGGCCTACTGCAGAAGCTGCGACAGACACCAGGTGGCGCCCAGGATGCGCGTTCTGGAGCAACTCAAGGTATGAAGAGTTAATGAGAACGATTTACAAACATAACGATAAGCAGAGTCTTGAGTAAACGCAAGTCTGGCCGCTCGGCAGCCATCTTGGCAATTTCTTCAGACAGATAGTACTGTAACAAGACAGTATCAAATGAATGGAGAGAGTGCCATAACTGAGCTTTCAATGGTCACCATGGTCAAATCTACACAAAAAAAAGTTTACACAATTTAGTGACTTTACCATAAAATAAAATGTTATACTACTACTAATCCGCAGCTGGGTGTTTGCGTCAGTACAACCACTTGATTGGCTTAATAGGTTAACAACAGTCGGTATAAGGCATACAATTGGTTCTTTGGGAAGAGGGGCGGGATATGCGCATCTAACCGCTCTCTTTGGAATTTCGAAAATTCTATATAACGGTCTTTTAAAACACATGAGCCCCTGAATATGCTGACCCCGTTGACCCAGCATACTAACTACAATGAAAGTACATTAAAAAGCCGTATAAAGGTAAAAACAAAATGCCATTACCTGCATTTCAATCTACTGTATGCCACATTATTACATGTAGCTTTAAAACTGGGTCTGAAGTGCTTGGTGTTACGGTACACCAAGCAGGACATCGAGCAAACATTCTGCATATAGTGCAGAGAGACTTCTAGAGTTTGAGAAGGAATATGAGACGAGAAGTACAAATGAAAACAAAGTTCTGCAATAGTAGAATATTACTTTAAAACAAGGGTGCAGGATACTTTTCTGCAGCATCAGCAGCTCTGCTAATACAATAACGGTGTACAGTAGCAGGGTATGAGCTACACTAAATAGGATCGATCACAAGACTATGCTAGGGTACACCACAAAAATAAATGCAATATTCTCTGCCAGGTCCGCAATCCGCACGCGCCCGCCTTCCCCCCAACAGACACACACTGAGATGTTGAAGTAAATCCACTGGCACAAAAGTGTAATTCATATGTTTAACCCTGTATTGCAAATATCATTTCTCTGTAATCTTTGGTGGGGCTGTGGGGATTCATAAAGAAGACGTCAGGTGTCTGTGCCTAGTAGGTGCAAAGCATGCTGGTGTAGGCGGAAGCCATGGCAGTCAAGAGGGTCTGTGTTCCGCAGTACATTCAGTCCATTTGTAACAGCATAATCAGAATCTGTGTAAGGTCGTAAACACGCTGTTATGTTCTTTTGATATGCAGTTTACTTTATATTTCCATTCAACATTTCAGTCACTATGAATTATGATATTGTCCATTGTCAAATATAGTAGAGCCCTTCATCATAAAGGCTGTCAGTTTAATTTACTTAATCCTCAAAATATACAGTTAGTAACACACACACACACACAAACACACGCACACAAACAATTTGAGTAATTTCATTCAATCAGCTTAAATCAGTGTTATAGCTGGAGAAATACTAACATCTCCTCCCCAAACAACAGGCTAAGAGCAGGTTAACTGCTATGTATAATTGGAGTTAGGGGGACTGCATATAAGTGCACAGCTGTAAACAAACCTCACACAAGCTACTGCATAGAAGTACACACACACGCACACAATATCTACTGCTGCACTGTATATGATGTGTGAAGAGTGCTTAGCTTGCACACCAACACTCCAATCAAATAAACTCATTGATTCTGTCTTTTGCTTTCTCATTCACACGCACGACATGACACGACACACACATGCGAATATACACGGGCACTGGCGCGCACACGCACGCACGCACGCACATACCCTCGCACAGGCACTTGAAGCATACATTGCTATTTTTTTTGGACCAGCCGTTGAAAACATAGCTTTGTACCCCTGCATACATTTCACTCAAGATCAAGGGGAATTATTTGTGGAAAATTAAAGACGTAGCCACGCTTAGATTTAGCACACTGCTACGGTATTATCTTGAGGTGCTAATGAACCCAATTGCATTGGAAACTCTCGTAGGTGGTCCTTATGAAAGTGTAAAATATGTATGGTTAAACACTAAGCTAAGAGGACTGATATTTAGACCAAAGGATTGCATGTGAATGAATACATAATAAATCAATGTAAAAGGAAGAAAAAAAATGTTTCCGCTTAAATAGCAAATTTATTAAATTAGGTATTTTCAGTCGAGGGACAATTCCCTAGAGGAAGACTTTTAAAGACTATTTAAAGCGTGTTTTTTCCTTTAATGTACCCACGGGCCTCTTTGCACTTCTTTCAAATGTTTCTGATTCAGAAAACTTTATTTATCCCACAATGGGCAATTCAATTTACAGTTCCCAGTAAACAAGACAGTATCCATACCATCTACTAACATATATATATATATATATATATATTACACACAACAACAATATTCTGGCCTGTCAGCGATAACAGCAAAACATCAACGGACCTTCAGCAGCAGGTGTACAGTACTGAAGGGTTAAGTGGACAAAACGGCATTTATTTTGCCTACACAGATCTGCTGCCCAATGTTAGGGCTAGACTGTATGTGTGCAAGGCTAACGTAAAGGGATTCTGTCCAATTTTGAAATGGACCTAATTTTCCGTTCTGATGCATTTGTTGCGCTCCTCCTCGCCTCCGGTGTTCAGTCCGCAGGGAACTGCGTGAGGAACAAACCCAGTGCCCGGTGATCAGCTGTTTCTTAGGCAAGAAGGCCTTGCTAATGAGCGGGGTCAGAGGGGAAACAACCAGACTTGTTGAAGGGACAGCAGCTCAGTATGTAACCGTATGTTACCACTGGTATACGCAGACATTTACAGTTAGGTCATTTAGCAGACACGCTTAGTCACACACAATGAATACAGTTACAAGCATTAAAGCATTAAAGCTCTAAGTCATAAAAGTGTGTCTAAAAATGCTGTGGGGATGAATAATTAATATATTTGCACTAACATGAAATATGCTAAATTTAGTTAAATATTTAATATTTAGGATTGAAGTGTCTTGTACACTAATGATATCTCAAACATTTTTTTTTAAATGTATTTAATTTATTTTTTTAAGATTTCCAAATCCTACTAGCTCTAAACCAAGCGTTTGTATTCTTTCCATGCTTTGCCGAGGATAAGCTACAAATTAGGTGCACGTTGGCTAAATCGGCTAATGAATAGCTATAGCTGGTTGTTTCCCTTGCAGATTATTCAGTTGATTGGACTGAGGAGAGATCAATTACTGCAACTTAACGTTCATTATTCACCAGTAATGCTAAAATGCCCCTGGCATGACAATTTGGCTCCCCTGCATTCATTCACATGGGGTCAGATGCAAATTCCTCTGAAATTGGCAAAGTTCCTCAAAGTGAAAGAGGTGAGGCAGGAAGCAGAAATTAAACACACGCACATGTGCACGCACACACACACACACACACACACACACTGTAACTGCAACAATGTACAGAGAAATAGTGCTAACACTGCTGTCTCTGACACACACATAAAGAAGTAACTCTCCAAGACTGTAAAAGGGAATGTTATTTTGAATTAAATGCATGCTGATTGTCATCGTGACACCCCCGTACGTCTCTGGAATCGTCGTCGTCGAGGTAAATGTCACTAAGTAAGTGGCCCACTATTTTCCACGCCGGTTGTTAGCGACGCTCTGCAAGAAAAATTAAAGCTTGGAGAGAAGGAGCAGAAGGAGCAGGAGGAGGAGGAGAGGGAATAAAAGAATAAAGAAAGGAGAAAAGGAGCAGAAGCGGTGGAGTGTTGTCGCGCAGCTGAATGCCAGGTTTATCTGGAATCGGCAGGGGGTTCGGACATATGTTGCCTCTCATTACGGGCCGAGACGCAGATAAAGGAGGCAGTTTAGTGGCACATCTGAAATGGTGCAGCTCACCGTCGCCACGGCAATTACAGTGGGGGGGGGGGGGGATACAGAGAGAGGGAGACGGAGAGGAGAAGACGTCTTAGCTCGGATGAAGATCACCACGAGGAGCCTAGCTTGCTCTCCCAACAGCACTCACTCACTCACAGAGGTTCGCATAGACCGTGTGGATCATATAGAGTTGTGCACACAGTTAGCTTAATGCTAGTGGGTTAATATGCATAACTGGCACAAGAAAAAAGACGTCCACATTTAGTTCAGCATAATTGAATTTGAACCGGCGTTAAACTCAACAGCACAAGATCTGCTGCCCAACTTGTGGTGCCCTATTAGGCTGAATTCAATTTGCACGGTTGGCCGGTTCCATAAGCAGTATTACTGCTTTTCTAAGTAGGATAATATGTAATAGAGCCTTTCAGAACTGAAGCAGAATTACATTTGTCGTCGTGCACTTGCTGCTGTGTTAACAGTGCATGCAGGGGCTTCTTTGTAATATTCTGAAAACCTCCCACATGCTGTATAGGCCTAGTGCTCTATTAATAGGGCTGGGACATTATATGCTATTATATTTCAGTGGTGTTGTGTCATGATCTAATTAAGGTAGGCCTAGTCTAAATTTATGAAAATATATAGAAGATTTGAATTTGTTTAGATCAAAAAAGTGGAAAAATGATCACACTTTAAATGATCAGATTGTAGATCGTAGAGGATAATGTACAGGTTAATGTGCAATCCCCGCACCCCCCCACCCCCCCCCCCCCCCCCACCCCCCACACACACACACACACACACACAGCTTTGATTTTGTAACACTTGGAACACAATCAACGCAACTAAAACACATTCACACATACCTAGGTTCAGACACACACACACTCCCTCAAGTGTGTGTACTCGGGCTGAATATGAAAAATTATTTTTGACATTAACCATTTAAGAGGACATATTCGACATAAGTGTCATTAATTATGGTGGTACATCCATATCATCACATGTTACAGCAAAATCACTAGATGAACAAAGATATTGACAGTGGGGAAATATTGTGAGCGTAAATTCAAATTTTGTGTACATTTATGGAATATTCTTGATATATTAAGATACAAATGTTGTTGCCGCTCGTTCTAGACACTGCTACTTTAATTGCTAATTGTTAACAGGGAGTGAATACATTTGCATATTAATTAGCTCCCAATTTACATTTTTAATTTGCTGCCTTCAAAGGGTGTGAGATAAAAGGTCGTGTTATTTTAAATAATTTATCCGTTTTTGCAGAGAAGATGCTTCGAGGAATATGTGGGGGTGATTTTAAACCCTAAGAGCTTTGGTTGTGAGAAAAGTGTTTGGGAGAACTACCTTTATTTATATATATATATGTATATATATATATATATTTATATATATATATACACACACACACACACACAGTATATACTGTAGAGTAGACTGTATATCCATCAATTAATTAATATGGACGAAAAGATAAAATATAAATTGATGTTTTAAAATCCAAAAGCCATTCATAAAGCAGAGTTGAGCTGAATCTTTTGACGTCTTGCGTGTGTGTGTGTGTTTTCACGTTTCATGTGTCCGCCTATATGTGCCACGTGTGAATTAAACACTGCCTACCAATTACACAGTTAATGTCCACTTGATCTGCGTAATCTTTTCGACATCAAGGTTTAACAGCCGTGCCTTTGTGTAGCCTGTACGATCACATTTGTCGTCTACAGCAGCACAAAGGTTCTGGTCGCCTTGTGCTGTGAAAACATCCTGCATCCAGCCTCGTAGCAGCACTTGTCTTCTTTCTTGGGGTTCTTTCATCTGTGTGTAAGATCAAATGCTGTCGTGCGGGGGAAGTGAGTGGGGGGTGGGGGTAGGGGGGCATTTTCCTCCATCCATGCAATTCTACCACCTCCGCTGATTGATGCTGTCAAATTAGATGAATGTGGAACACTGGCTCCGGCAAATGAATACATCAACTGGTGACCAGCTGTTTCTAATTATTATACACTGGTTAATTAGGATGCAGTGTCACTGCCATCGCCGGCGATGGTAAACCGTGTGAAATTCATAATTCATGCTCCCGGCGTCTATTTAAAAACTGTGGATAGTCCAAAGGATCAAACAAGTACTGAAGCTTGGATGTAAAGGCCCCGTGCAAGAGACTGCAAATAAATTGCTGCTTCTGCTGCCAACCGAGATGTGATGTGCGTGCACGCGTATGTGTGTGTGTGTGTGTGCGTGCGTGCGTTGCATGTGCACTCTCATAGAGCCCAAACCTCCTTCTGTGTCAGCAGGGCCTCTGTGTGGGTGACAGGGTGAAATGTCTGGATCTCCAAGGTGAGTCAGAACCATAGGTTAGAACAGCGCCTTACAGCCGACGCTTATAAACACAACATTTTTCCGTAAACGTGTAAGAGTAAGTGACAATAACCTGCCAATAATTCGGCAGGATGTTCTGAAATGGGTTGCCGTAGGCAACGCCGAGAAAACATCTGCCGTATGTCGGGGGATTAATAAAGAGCAGCACCTCCGACTTTCTCAAAATGCTTTAATTATATTAATTAAACGGTCAGATGTTTGTCTCTTCAATTGCATTGAGCACAGTGTCTTTTTGCAATCTCTGTTACCATATACCAACAGTATGTATGTCATGCTTTGGTTAATGTGGTGTTCCTCTATCATTTCACACACACACACACACAGCAGTAGCAGCAATGACATCCTATTTAAAGTGATGGCTCCTTTGAACATACATGACAAGGAACTTGGGCTGCTGCTTATACCCACTATTATCTAAGCAGAGCAGGGCGGATTATTAAAATGGGATTTCAGATCTTTCTCCCTTCCCCTCCGACCATACAATTAAGTGATTATTGTTTAAAATGCAAATACATATGCTAATGATTAACTAAATTAATAAATTATCGTCCCAGCCACCATTAATGAAAATGATGCAGATTCCCTGACGCTTATCGCTCTTGGAGATAAGATTTAACCCAAAGACGAGGTTTAGATCAGACAAAGTGAGAGAGAAAGAGAGAGGGGGCAGAGAGAGAGACCTTTTTCTGTCTGAATTTCTCAGTAGTCTGTGCTAGTATGCATACTACACCACCTTTGTAACATTCAGTATTATCAAATGTCATGGTTTAAAAAAGAAACAACCATAATGTGGGACAACTGAAAGATCACTTTCTAAGCTCTAGCACAGGCAATAATAACACCGTAGTTCATATACTTCTTGTGTACAATAACACTAGTTCACATCCTTCTGGTGTACTATAACACTGTGGTTCACATCCTTCTTGTGTACAATAACACTAGTTCACATCCTTGTGTACAATAACACTGTGGTTCACATCCTTCTTGTGTACAATAACACTAGTTCACATCCTTGTGTACAATAACACTAGATAACATCCTTCTGGTGTACTATAACACTGTAGTTCACATCCTTCTGTACTATAACACTGTGGTTCACATCCTTCTTGTGTTCAATAACACTAGTTCACATCCTTCTGGTGTACTATAACACTGTAATTCACATCCTTCTTGTGTACAATAACACTAGTTCACATCCTTCTGGTGTACTATAACACTGTAATTCACATCCTTCTTGTGTACAATAACACTAGTTCACATCCTTGTGTACAATAACACTAGATAACATCCTTCTGGTGTACTATAACACTGTAGTTCACATCCTTCTGGTGTACTATAACACTGTAATTCACATCCTTCTTGTGTACTATAACTGAATATACTGTAGCATACTGTATATGATGTCGTATAGTGAATTAAGACACGGCCAGACAGATTCATAATCACAATGTCCCTCGTGGCTCCTTATCAAGGTTGAGAAAGCAACGCACTAATCAGATTACCCCAACAAACTGCAATTTCAATAATACCAGTCACTACTATAATGGCACAGTAGTTAAATGTGATGATTATTGTTTGGACTGTCAATATAAAGGAAGGGAGGGAAAAAAAGCAACAATGATGTTAAATTGGTGAGATTCCGGATACTACATATAATTCCATATATATTAAAATAATGAATTTTCTTCATAATTTCTTGAAGAAGAAGGCTATGCCCTATGTATCCTGATTATCTTTTGCGATTGGGGAACTTGTCCTTATATGGAGCTCTCCCAGTAGTGAGGGACAACAGAGTTTCTACCAACTTTGTTCCCAATAAAACAACAATAAACAAGACACGCGCTTCCTTATATCGCTCTTAATTGGTGGAATTATTCCTTTCTCTATTTCTGATTAAGTCTCACACTGTAGATAACTCAGAACACACACACACTCAAGTAAACTTTTTTTTTTTTTTTAAAGGAAGTGTTTGTGGCAACTGATTTGAAAAGATTTTCTTTTGAATAAAAAAGCTCGGCCTCTGCTATGCAATTTTGCCTGTTAGCAAACAACCGGCCAATTATCTTGTGTTTGATTGCCTGCCTCTATCAAGGTGAGCGATTAGACCAACGCTCCTGTGAAGCTCTGGAAGCCGTCCTAAAATCGCTTCGCTTTGATTTCATCAATCTGCAGGCAGCCCAACTGGAGGAAAATGTGAGTTTTATGAGCAAAACTTATTTTCTTCATTTTGGTCTCCCACGCCGACACAGTTTCATATTCAGGTCTCCCTGTGTATCAGATTATAGGTTTGCTATTCCAAAAGAACTTCATAACATTCCTGTCAAATGTAGAGCTTTGCCATTTTCTCTCCCCCTACCCTCACCCCCCCCCTCCCCCTTCTTCCCTCCCTTCCTTCCCACCCGTTCCT
>JAODLL010000015.1:847279-863155 GCA_026546735.1 Forbesichthys agassizii
ATATATAAATTCTTGGCCCTGATATTCTGCAAAACGGAGTGGAATTTCAACATTCCCAGTTACTGTAATTTAACTATTTTAAGCGCACTTGTGGGTTGCATGTTGGTGTACTGTGTGTTAAACCATGACAACCGGATGGCTGGTGTAAACATAGCTCTGTCAGTGGATTTAGTGTGTGAGTGCAAGAGGTGGTACAGTTATGGTGTTGGGACATCTTCTCTTGTCTAGTTTGTTTTTGATAGCCAGAGTGGGGGAATTGGACGGCCATTCTCGGAGCACTTGAAGCTTTGCTGCTGAACCCGTCTACACATTTTTGATACAAACAGCAA
The DNA here is from genome assembly GCA_026546735.1 of Forbesichthys agassizii. Classification (NCBI taxonomy): domain Eukaryota; kingdom Metazoa; phylum Chordata; class Actinopteri; order Percopsiformes; family Amblyopsidae; genus Forbesichthys; species Forbesichthys agassizii. The sequence goes on from JAODLL010000015.1 coordinate 847,609, forward strand.
ATCCCAGAGGGAAGAACAATGTACCACCTTATGAAAGATGTGTCTGTTTAAAGTGTCCTCTCTAAGGAGCAGGCCCATTGATGTCAACCAACTCCATTGGATCTCACATCGCACACTTGCAGAGCTATAGACCCCTTGAGGGCCCCTTGGTCTGCTATTGACCCTTAGGGGCCCATAGGCCTGCTATAGACACATTGGGGCCCCTTAGCCTGCTATAAACCCTTAATGGCCCATAGACCCGTAGGGGCCCCTTGGCCTGCTATAGACCCTTAGGGGCCCCTGCTTTAGATCCCTTGAAGCCTCTTGGTCTGCTATAGACCCTTAAAGGCCCATTTGCCTGCTATAGACCCCTAGGGGCCACATAGGCCTGCTATAGACCCTTAGGGGACCTTTGGCCTGCTATAGACCCTTAACCGCCCATAAGCCTGCTATAGACCCTTAAATGCCTATGAGCATGCTATAGATCCTTAGGGGCCCCTGCTATAGACCCTTAAAAGCCACTTGGCCTGCTATAGACCCTTAGGGACCATAGACCTGCTATAGACCCTTAGTGGCGCCTGCTATAGACCCTTGGGAGCCCCTTGACCTGCTATAGACCCTTAGGGGCCCCATGGCCTGCTATAGACCCTTAGGGGCCCCATGGCCTGCTATAGGCCCTTAGGGCCCCTTTGGCCTGCTATAGACTCTTGCGGGCTTATAGGCCCTTAAAGGCTCCTTGCCCTGCTATAGACCACTAGGGGCCCCTGCTATAGACCCTTAAAGGCCCCTTAGCCTGCTATAGGCCCTTAGGGCCCCTGCTATAGGCCCTTAAGGGCATATAGGCCTGCTATAGACCCTTAGAGGCCCCTTGACCTGCTATAGGCCCTTAGGGTCCCCTTGGCCTGCTATAGGCCCTTAGGGTCCCCTTGGCCTGCTATAGACCCTTAAGGGCGCCTGCTATAGACCCTTAGTGGCCCCTTGGCCTGCTATAGGCCATTAGGGGCCCCTTGGCCTGCTATAGACCCTTAGGGGCCCCTTTGGCATGCTATAGGCCCTTAGGTCCCCTTTGGCCTGCTATAGATCCTTAGGGGCTTATAGGCCCTTAAAGGCTCCTTGCCCTGCTATAGACCGTTAGGGGCCCCTGCTATAGACCCTTGAAGGCCCCTTGGCCTGCTATAGGCCCTTTGGGGCCCCTGATATAGACCCTTAAGGGCATATAGGCCTGCTATAGACCCTTAGGGGCCCCTTGACCTGCTATAGGCCCTTAGAGGCCCCTTGGCCTGCTATAGGCCCTTAAGGGCAACTGCTATAGGCCCTTAGGGGCCTCTTGGCCTGCTATAGACCCTTAGGGGCGCCTGCTATAGACCCTTAGGGGCGCCTGCTATAGACCTTTAGGGGCCCCTGCTAGGGGCCTCTTGGCCTGCTATAGACCCCTAGGGGCCCATAGGCCTGCTATAGACCCCTAGGGGACCCTGCTATAGACCCCTAGGGGCCCATAGGCTTGCTATAGTCCCTTAAAGGCCCCTGCTTAGACCCTTAAGGGCATATAGGCCTGCTATATACCCTTAGCGGCCCCTTGGCCTGCTATAGGCCCTTAGGGGCCTCTCGGCCTGCTATAGACCCTTAGGGGCGCCTGCTATAGACCTTTAGGGGCCCCTTGGCCTGCTATAGACCCCTAGGGGCCCCTGCTATAGACCCCTAGGGGCCCATAGGCCTGCTATAGTCCCTTAAGGGCTGCTTTAGGCCAGTAGGGGCCCCTAGTGGCCAGAAGTGGCCTATAGCAGTTGTGACGTCATTGAAGTCTGTTCTTAGGGACACCACATTTTGTTTTTGTTTTCTTTTACAATTTGCTTCTTGCCTAAATGTCTCCGCTCCACCATGCACGCACGCACACACACATCAGTAAGCCCTCTTCACTTGAATACCTCAGTTAATTGCATGCATTTCTTTGTTTGTTTTGGTGCTATGTTTTGTATTAAGCTTGAATTTCTTTTTTGCACTGTAACTGTAATACCTCTTTATTTAACCTATTATTTTGAAATCTGTTTGGTTGTCTGCCTCGTCAGCCATCTAGCTGTCAGGAGTGTTTTGTATTGTTTGGTAGCCCCGCCATTGGCCCGTGGCTGGGGCTTTGGGGAAGGGTGTGTGTGTGTGGTTGGGGGGGGGTGGGGGGGGGTGTTCTCCTTGCTGTACACCAGCAAGGTTCTAGCTGTCAACTGAATCAGTCCAGATGCTTTCTGGGGCTTGGAGTTCTTTTTAATGGGCTTGTAGAAGTAACCAGATTGCACTCTTAACATGGATGAGTTTTTCTCTGGACATCCTTGTACCTGTGTGCTAAGAGGCCACCACTCACCTCAGCTTGTACCAACCTCTTCAGCCCCCTGATGTGCGTACAGTCATCCAACCCATATTAGATGTGACTACCTCAAACTAAACACTGCACTATATATAGACGTGATGACAGACCTCTTCTGGGATTGCGCCAAAACAACTAAGATCTCATTTCCAGCTGCCACAAGCTTCTCGTTTACTGAACATCTCAAAGAATTTAGTTCACACATTTCCACTACGTTGTTCAGATACATCCAACATAGATGTATTGGTAATAAGATTGGCAAATGCTTCACTGTGTGTGTGTGTGTGTATGTATGTATGTATGTCACACACTAGTAAAACATACGCAATGCTATAATTGTAAATACACTCACAGTACACGTCAGTAACTTATGAACACAAGTCCAAGGCATGCATGGCAGTGATATGCTGTAATCTCTACTGTGCACCTTGAAGAGTGAAGCCTCTCGGCTAGATCACCTCTCGTCTTCAGTGTATATACCATATGTACACACACAGACAATTGTTTGCACCGTCCATGTTACATTAGACAAACTTCTATCCATGTCAACTTAATCCAGTGCCTTTTGACTTCTCCATTGGGCTGGACACGAAAGAGCCATGTGGAATGTATCGCCTGAATGAATGAAACCCTTCAGTCATAAACAGTACACACCTGACACAGTCCACCGCCTGAGTGCAATCTGTCATTTCTACAAGCCGAGTCCGGCCCTCGGTCTGGGGTTGCCTGTAATCTGAAGTCTCAAATTCACTTTCGTTTGTCTTTCTTATTGTGTATGTAAATGAAAAGCAGCAGAACATCACTGGGCCAATCATCATAAGGCTAACCCTCCCCTCACTGAACCCTTCCAGCCCGGTACACACAGGCGTGATAGCCAGCCCACTCAGTCGGGGGGGGGGGGGGGGGGGTCAAAAGGACAAATGTGAACTCACTCAAACAGTGCCACGCCCGCTCTTTGTGACTGACTATGCGATGCGGACATCTCCCCATCGACGATCACCTACGCCTGACAGTGTTTCTGTTGTTCGACCTCATTTGTTTCTGTGGAGTGATTGGTTTGTTCTTTTATTTGGGGGAGGGGCTAAGTTAAAGGGCCGCATTCTTCTACTGGCTGTTTTTATTTGAACATGAAGCACAATGAGCACTTGGGCCCACATGCTACCTCATGTCAGAGGTGGTGTGTGTGTGGGCGAGAGACATGTACTGCATGCAGGGAGAGAGAGACATGTACTGCATGCAGGGGGAGAGAGACATGTACTGTATACAGGGAGAGAGAGACATGTACTGCATGCAGGGAGAGAGAGACATGTACTGCATGCAGGGAGAGAGAGACATGTACTGCATGCAGGGAGAGAGAGGGTTCAGTGTGTCTGAGCAGACTTCATCAGGCACAGTGAAGTGGGGCGATCCCCAGGTTGGGGCGTAACAACAGTATGGACGCCCTGCCTTAAATGTCCCCAAGCTAACGCCACCAGCCATGGCTCACAAGGTGAGCTGTCCCTCTGGTTGGTTTCTGACTACTTCTCAGTTCAAGGTTTTATTTTTTAAATGAGTGGTGCGTGTGGCGTCAGCAAGGCTCCCTATCCACCTAGCTAAACGTTGTGTTAAGTTCGGTGCAACAACACAGCCTCCCCCCACCCCCTGTCCTGAACTCGAGGCTGGCATGGCGGGGGGGAAATGTGACATTACAGGCACTACTGGGAGGAAGATAAGATGCTATTTTGATCAACCACGGGGTCTCACGTTGACCTGCGTCAGCGAAGCCTGGCATCAGACAGGCAACTTGTCTGGGGAAATGAACTTGGAGATCACCAGCATATGGGTGTGGAGGCATGGATGTGCTGCTGTGGGACCTGCAGCACAACGTAAAGGACATTGACAAGAGAGATGGAACTCATACTGTAAGACCATGCTGCAGAGGTTTGCAGTCTGCACCTTATGGATCACAAATACCTTTTAACTTTGTTTTTTTAATAATTGTAGCCAAGTATATCTACAATAAAAGTAATGCTATGGTCGTTCACGTACGGACTTGTGGAATTCTTCCCGTTTGTTGTATACCCACACACAGATGATGTAATAAGGCGGTTGATTTGCTCATGCATGTTTATAACCTGCAGTTCAACCTCAACAGGAATGGTCCAATTGCTGTTGTAAAACCACAGTCGCTGTTTGTTTTACAACACACTTGTATGTGTGAATTAAGTTATGTTTGGTGCACACTGAGGAAAATATTTTTATGGTCACATTGTGTTGTGTGGGAATCAGCCCTGCTGTGTGTAATGGATGAGACGGGAGGAATTCAGCCTAACAATTGTCACAGCAGGACATAAGTGTCCGTAGAATGCTCTCATAAAACCAATGCTTCAATCAGAACAATTGTTGGCATTTGGCACTAGAATGGTGTCATTACGCTGTCAGAAACGATTCTTTCACTAGCGGAAGAGATTTTGACGCTTCACATTTCGGTTTACTTTGAGTCCCTATAATTTACAGCCTTAAGACAAAGTCATTAAAATGTCCGTCTAGGTGTGTTTGCCTCAGGATGGTCTATTTTAGTTCCATTGCTGTGAAGGTTGAGGATGCCAGGATCCTGTTGGAAAAGTCCAAACACAAGGTGATTTTTACGCCTGAATTAGTGCAAACTACAAAGCACTTAATAAAGCAAGTAATGGAATTCACCAATTTACATTTACAAGTTGAACTTGCATTGAAGTTTGTAAACCCTGAACTCAAATGATTGTAACAATATATGTATTTTATACATTCCATGTATATTACATAACTTTCCCCCACAAATGAAATAGTATATTATGTGACAAATAATACATATATTAAACATATTTTAAAATGTATATTAAAAACAAAAACTTTTTTTTTAACATTTATATAAAAAAATATATCTATAAAATATATATCTATCTCTCTCTCAGCAAAAAAGAAACGTCCTGACTTTCAACTGTTTTTACTTTAAGTAAACTTAATGTAAAAAACAAACTAAAAATATTTCAGCTGTCTCCCTGTAGCGCTGTCTTAGGCGTCTCACAGTGCGGAGATGGCAATGTATTGCCCTGGCCACATCAGCAGTCCTCATGCCTCCCTGCAGCATGCCTAATGCACGTTCATGCAGATGAGCTGGGACCCTGGGCATCTTTCTTTTGGTGTTTTTCAGTCAGTAGAAAAGTATCTTTAGTGTCCTGCGTTTTTAGAACTGTGACCTTAAATGCCTACTCTCTGTAAACTGTTAATGTCTTAACAACCGTTCCACAGGTGCATGTTAATTAATTGATTATGGTTAATTGAACATGCATGGAAAACTTTGTTTAAACATTATTTTTTAAATACAGAGTCTTGAAAAAAGGATGTTTTTTTTGCTGAGTTTATATAATCTATTTCACATTAAATATTCACATGTTAAAAGGGACAGGTTTGCAATTATAAAATGCAGGTTGAAGAATAAGATGCCAACCAGAGGGCATGATGTGACTCTTGGTCTGACTAGGCTTGACTAGGCATGTTTGAGAGCTTCAAGATCTGGGCAACAACAGGAGAGCAGCAGCTGTAGGAGCTCAGTGGCCCCGCAGTGAAGCTGGTTTAACCTCACGCCACTGGGAGCTCTGAATAAAGCTGGTTTAGCCTCACGCCACCAAAATGTGACCGTATAATATTTAATGTAAACAGGCATTAACACTGATCAGAACTATTCAGCATGATATCCTGGTCTGAGAGTAAAAACTTCTTGTGTGTCAAGTAGCAACTTCTTAAAACATGTTAAAACTGAAACCATCTTCAACTCCATTCATCTTTTTAAACACATTTCAGCATGTCAGACAATGTAGTTGATGGGTTCCCAAGATTGCATGTTCATCATCGGTAGGTTTTCTGTGCCAGCAGGTTGGACAGACCACCTTAAAGAGCTGTATTCCTGCAAGTTAATGCATTTATCCAAATGACTTGAGCATATCTACAAGGGGCAGACATAGCTACAGGATGCTTAAGGAACAGGTAGAGCTTGTTACTGGTTCAATAAACAGGCAGGGAATGGAACACCCAGACGCCATTATAAAGGCGTTATAAAGATTAGACTTAAACCTAACCCCTTTCCTGGCTGAGACCTACACGAGCATGCTCACAACCATTTCCCCTATGGCCGACATGTGGAATGTAGACCGTAGGACAAGCGATGCATTGGTGGTCAAGTGTGGGAATACGTTGGTTTAATGGTGACTTATTGCCTGCGTTGACAATGTGCAGGCTCGCATGTCATAGGAAATATTTATATATGCGCTGTGAAAACAAACCTGCATGCTAACACATAGCATGTTTGTGGGTGCAGGGTGGGATGGGGTGCTCTATATTGAGCTTACATTCTTTCTGAAGCGCTGTTCGACACGTAGAGCGTTTTGCCGTTGACTCCAGAGGCGCACGTCCCTAGCTAGTGCTAAACCGCCTGTCACTCGGCGCACACGCGCTTACACAACGCGACCTCCGTGTTTTAAATGAAAACTCGCACAGCCGTGCACCCAGACAAAAAGGATGACTTTTTAAACGTCGACTTTATATTTATTGTAAGCTCATTCAACTGTTTTTGTTGGTTTGGAGAAGGTTGGACAATTGCGCGCGGCATCAGCGACGCATAATTAATAATGAATCCCACGATGGCCCTTCACTTTAACGGCGCGCCTGGCCTGGCTCAAGCTAACCACATCCAGCTGTGAAGGCTGGGGGTCGTCTGCGTTAGGCTGTGCATTCCATATGGTCCGACCTGGCCTACATGCCACTCGACGCGGTGCGCGCCCAACGATAACCAGTAGGCTAGTGTGCACATGCAGGCTATTTTAGTGACAGCCTACAGCTCCGTAAAGTAAATTAAATGTAAGGATGCATCATATGGTAAATTGTCTCATTCCAAGACCACACGTGGATCATCTATTCAATCATCTTCTCCTTTGGCTCTATCAGCATAATTTCGCCGATACAACAAAGCATCATCTATAACATCTTAAAATGCAGTAACATGGCGGCTGATAATTACGCGGTTGATGAAAGCTTTAGACGGAGTTAGAGGCGACGCCAACTACTTAAGCGATAATAAGTCATTTTAACATTCCGTGATGTTGTGTCTAGCAGGTCTATTTATTTATGTGCGTTTTGTAGCGACGCAACTCCCGCGTTCTTATCCACCCTGAACCCCCCTTCGCCTCCCGTGGTCGTCCTCACACCTCCTCCCCCTGTGTAGAGTGATGAGACGCAAATGCAATCTGGCGAAATATGGAAATGAGGTTTGAGCGCGGGTGGCCTGGAGCCAGCGTGAGCGAGATGGGGGATATGGACGGAGAGCTCGCAACATAATTAAAAAGATCATGTTGGCTCCTGCTCGCGTTTATTTTTTCATTCTACAGGTAAATTGCTCTCTCCGCTTCTGCCACGGCGGTAACGAGTGTTGTTTGGGCCCCAGACCACGTCTCTTTGATTTAACACAAATGAGAAATATGGAGAGCACTCAGTCATATGGAATTTAAATATGATATGAACCCAGCCGAACGAGAGGGTTGAATTACAGTGTAAAACTATGCTATTTGCTTGGCTGATAGGGAGAGGGGGCATTCTGTGTGATCGCGCCGTGCGTGTCGTATCCATAGCACGAATAACCACATGGAACCCCGTGGAAAAACGTTATGCTCTGCAGATAATTCATATGTATATCAGCTCCGTGTTGCAATCTCACTCCATTCTCGTTCGACCGCAGGCAGAACACGTGCTTTCACTTCATTTCACTACACTACACTCTAATTTTCTATTTCACCCTGGCAGGTGGGGAAAGGGAAACAGCTTTATTTGATCAGCTCCCACAGAGGCTGAACCGTGTCCGAGGCCGTAACGCATTTTAATGGACTGCGACAAATACAGACATTAGCCGGAAAACCACTGATGTGAATAACACATTCATTCTTAATATTAACACCTGTTGCAGTTATTTCCGAAGATTTTGTTTATGTTTATTCATCCAGGGCTCATCCTTAGTGTGTGAAAGATTTACATTGTGGCTAGAGCACCAGGCTATTTGCTAATACAACTGAATTGTGCACGGTTCATTTAAACTAAATGCTTTAAAATTCCAAATCTACCTGCAAAAATGCCAGATGTAGTTTACTTTGTTTTTGAAAGTTTTAGTCCACTAGAGGTCGCCGTGTCTGTGTTAATGGTAAATTGGGATTAACCGTAACGTGCGTTCTCTGATTATACATCCTTAAAAGTGGAAGTAGGCCTACATGCTTATAGCACACGGCTGAAAGAACAAGGCTAGGAGTCTTATGTTCATCATTTAGGTACATGCAAAGTCACTATTTTACGATGTCTGCTCTTGGTGTTGAGTGCAGATGATTGATAGACGTTGGGTATGTGAATGGACTATATAAACCATTCTCACATTTTAGTCCCTAAAGGACTCCCCTGCTTGCTACGACTTGGCTTGGTTTATACAATTATCACTTTGCAAAGCACGATCTGCTTGTATATTATCAAACATCAAATCGTTTTTTGCTTGATTAACAATAAAAAACAAATCTATAATGCACTTTACTTTTTAGACATGGTTGCATAATTATTTTTAAAAAACGAAGCTTGTCTTTAATTATTATTCTTTTATAAAATAAAATAAAAAAGTTTTACTAACCACTTGCCAAGCAAGTTTGTTTTGCATTAGTTGATATCCAGAACAGAGATATAAAAGTACATTATTTCAATAGAATAGAAAACTGATCCATGCTGGGAAATGATAATAGTCTCAGTAGCATACATGCCTCTAAAAGGTGTTTCACAAGTCACGTCCCAGGTATGTGGAGGCCACACAGTCATGTATAGTGTTCTGTTTGTTGCATTGTGCTCTGAACTGGGAAGCGAGCCCACCTCAGTGGGCTGTCTCCATGATCTTAGACTGATTATTAGTCGTTGTTAGTAATTCAAGACAAACACATTAGCTTGATTGTGGCCAGTGGGGCTAGCACGCCACACACACACCCATACACACGGCCTAGCGAGCAGAACCCAAGCCTGTGATTGTTGCACCGCAACACTTGGCATGTCGGTCTGCATTAGAGGCCGATGGCTAAGCCTCCATCTGCACCATCACGCTCGTCCTGCACAGCAGGCTGGGCTGCATGCCCGGTGCATGTGGGCATGCGTGTGTGTGGGCATGTGCGTGTGCGCTCGTCGTCAAATTGAATGACAAGGGTTCCAAGCAGAAAAGGTCAAGAGATATGAGAGAGAGACATGTACTCTATACAGGGAGAGAGAGAGTCGGTGCTTTGTTTAGTTTGTTTTGCTTTGCAACATTGTCTTTGAACTTTCATGCCAGTAATGCGAATTGAATTGAACTGAGAGAGAGACTTGTACTGTATACAGGGAGAGAGAGAGAGAGAGGCCTATGTATAGCTGTTGTGATTGGTAATACCCTGCAGCTGTGACCATGAAATCAGGCCTTAGTGTAATTAGCTACTTTGAAGCGGCGATTTAATACCAAAATCTTCGACAAAATACCGGGGGATCTGGAGCTACTTGATGATAATCTGATATCCAAGCCCTCTCGTCTCATGTGTTTTCCTCCCTAACAGCCGTGTATTTGAGGGCAGAGATGGGAGCTGGCTTCCATTTGGAATGTCTGTGTGTACACCACACAGAGATGCTGTGGGGAAATCTCTCTCAATTCCTATTTGTCGGGAGAGCCCAAGATGACACATGGCGCTTTTTCCGAAAGAGAAATAAGCCCATGTATAGTGTTACAGTGTTATTAGGGAGGCTTCGCCTGCTTAACAGCCTGCTCATTGGCCCCCATGCAGGCAGCCTTAGCACAGAGATGATGTGCTGTGTCAGCGGGAGGCCGGACGGTATGTATTCCCCCTCTGTGTAGTATAATGTTATTCACGGTGGCAATGTGCTCCTTTACTGAATTCTGTTTTCCCACTGTAGCAACAAGGAACGCAAGCTAGCGGTTTATGGAAATGATTATTTTTCAGGGCAAATGGTGGTGGAAAGACATCATTTACTGTCCTAAGATTATAAAGTGTCTGTAGGAATCGCTTATTCATACAGACACTAAAAACAGAAATTGTTTTGACAAAGTGTAATATCCTTTTCATTCCCAAACGGCTTCAAATGAGGTTGTAATTGGGGGAACGCTGGCATTGTTTGGCATTTTTAATGGCCATTTTAGTATTTCCTTTCTTTTCTTTTTTTTGCAACCTCTTTTTCAGAGGACATCAAGCCGAATTGTTTCAGACAAAGTAATCCCTCTAAACTCACAGCTGCTTGTTTATGCAACATCCCTAAACTGCATCAAAGCTCATTTGGGGGCTGTGGCTTAGCCGCACCAGGGTAAGCCGAGCCTGGCTGGCCATGATGAGGCATAAACGGACCAAATCAAGAGTCTTTAGGGCGCGCTCTGCCCCGGGCAGCTCAGCTTTCGCCCTCAGCTGTTTAATGCCTCTTTGGAGGGGCCGGGGGGGGGGGGCAACCCAGGGGCCTAATGAAGTGCTTTCATATTGAGAGGCCCCCCTTGCCTTCCTACGCCACCTTGTCCAGGAGAGTATTAGCTAAGCCTCATCCACCCCAACGTACACAATCCACCATATCACCCCCCCCACAACCCCCCACCCCCTCCACCCCATCACAGTGTTTAATGAAGCTGTGAATCCTGCTCTAATCCCACCCCTGATAATAACGGCGCAGTAACTGTTCTCGCCAGAGCTGCCGAGGCAACCCCATGTGTTTTACGGAGCGGCATAGCCTAGCTTGCTCTATGTAACCCACACCCATGGAGGCATGGGGGGATGGGGGGAGAGCCTGTTTGTGTGGTGGAATGGGCACCTCGGGGGAGTGGGGGGGTTAGCATAACGAGGTGTTTGCTCGCGCTGCATTACATCAGAGCTCACGAGGGCCATTGTAAACACAAATAAAACTGCCGACCTTGATATGTCACCCAAAACAATAACACTCATGTACTGAAAATATGACGTAAATGCCTAAAAACTGTTTTGAGCATTAATCTAAAGGACCGATTGGCAGAGATAGGGGTAATTTAAGGTTTTATTTTGCACCATAAACAAAAAATATATAATGGGGAAAGAACATAAATGTGTGGCGACACATTTATGTGACCAGTTGGTGTACGCATTAGCAATGCACAGTATGCTAGCTTGAGTTAGCCCAGTTTGTGTGTGTGTGTATGTTAATGCAGGCTATACTAGCTTGAGTTAGCCCAGTTCTCGTGCGTGTTAATGCAGGTTATGCTAGCTTGAGTTAGCCCAGTTCACATGCGTGTTAATGCAGGCTATGCTATCTTGAGTTAGCCCAGTTCGCGTGCGTGTTCATGCAGGTTATGCTAGCTTGAGTTAGCCCAGTTCACGTGCGTGTTAATGCAGGCTATGCTAGCTTGAGTCAGCCCATTTCGCGTGCGTGTCAATGCAGGCTATCCTATCTTGAGTTAGCCCAGTTTGCGTGCATGTTAATGCAGGTTATGCTAGCTTGAGTTAGCCTAGTTCACGTGCGTGTTAATGCAGGCTATCCTATCTTGAGTTAGCCCAGTTCCTGTGTGTGTTAATGCAGGCTATCCTATCTTGAGTTAGCCCAGTTCCTGTGTATGTTAATGCAGGCTATCCTATCTTGAGTTAGCCCAGTTTGCGTGCGTGTTAATGCAGGTTATGCTAGCTTGAGTTAGCCACGACTTCACAAAAAGGGTCTTGGTGGAGCTGGGCCTTTCACAGCTGCTATTGAGGTTGTCCACGCTACGTCACCCAAGCTAGTCTGAGAAATTGCAGAGGCTTCTGTGGATTGTTGGTGCCACTTCAGGCACACTGTTTATTTTCACTGTTCCACGCAGGAATTCTAATTTATTCCACCGTCCTTTCATTTTTCTCCCAGACTTTGACCGTCGTTTAAGGATACCTTTGTTCCCTGTAGCCACCCACAATCCCCTGGGCCAATTACTGTGTCAGGAAGCTTGAGTTTAAACATCTGTGGCCACTGAGAGAGTGATTTAGCATCATCTTGAAAGATTCTCCATCTGAGGGGGGCTTATGTATAGAGAAATGTCTTAGGCCCTGATCTCAGTGATCGTGTTATGGGGCCATGTGGTTGATGGAGTGGTGGTCATATACAAGGGTCTACGGTGGAGTGCTGGCCAGTTTGAATTAATCAACCTAATTACTGTTAAAATTCTGTCTGGGACATGCATCCATTTTCTGTACAAAAGAAATGGAAATAAAAAAGATATATAGGGCCTATACTGTTTTCATGTTTTGAAAATATTTCTGAAATGATTCTATTGAAATCAAATAAATACCTCCTCTTATTCAAGGTGCTTTCATCTGCAGTCCAATCGCTCCCATCAACATGTTCAGGGGGACCTTGGTTCGCCATGCTAAAGCTGAAAGTCTGAGCATGGATTAGCATTCTTAGCTGAGAAATACCTCCCTATTACCCTTTTACACTGTGACATTTCAGGGGCTATGCCTTCGGAGTATTTCTTTGTTTAAGCTCTGTGTGCCTCTGCCCTAAGAGTGCCTCAGCTACACACACACACATGGGCAGTGTCAGCCGTAATTAGCTTTGACAGGGGCATTTAGCGGTTGTAATTCAAATCTAATTCAGAACATCTTAACCCTGAAGTCTGTCAAGGTGCTTGAAATGCACTGGAACGGTTCATGGTCCCAATCACGCCTGCGTCCGCGTGGCAGCACACTGACGTGTCAACAAGCGCGGTTAGCGAAAACAGCTCTCCTCAGGCAGAGAGCGCTCATCTGCTGTAAGGTCTGCGTGGCAGCACTATGTGAGCCAGCCTTGTAATTGGTGCTGTGCTGTTTAAATCCACGTCCACCTAGAAAATGTAGGTCTAATGTAAATACAGAGAACTCTGTTTCAGATCTCAGACCCACGTCATGATTAGCTTTAACATGGGATCTCCCTGTAGCCTCGTACGCACAGCGACACCTTTTGAACTCCTTGACAATGGAAAGAAAACATCGTCCTTGCTTCTGGAAAAAAAAACACACAAGGCTAGTTCACAAGGCTAGTTCACACCCCTTGGGTTTACGCAGGAGCGCCATCACAATCCCCGCAAAAAGATGCCATCTGTGAAGATGAATCTGGGTTCTTTGTAATCCCCTTAAAGTTGACACTGGAACTTCACTTGTAAATTGAATGTGTACAATTTCCTAATAATATAAGGCAATTCTTTCTGTCCTGTATATATCTTATTAATATCGTCTACCATGTGTGTGCACTTTAGAAATGTAAATGTAGACTATCCCTAAACCTGTTTCAATAAATGGTAATAACATACCAATACATATACAATTATTCCACAAATATACAACTAGTCTATATTTATGAATAATATCTAAATCATAACAAACTGTAGTAACATTTAAGAAAACATTTTGACTGTAAAATGGTTGAAATGCCATTTAAAGCTGATATGAGCATTAATAGTGGCTAAACACGCCCGTGTCTGTCTGTGGTCCAGGTCATGTCCTATGCAATGTTGTGCTTGCAGTGGGCTGATCTGGTGCTGTTCAGCACACTTGTCATACAGTGAAAACAGCAAGCAGCCATTCAACGGTCTCCCAGCTTCCATCCACGTCCCAGTCCACATAATATAACACTGCTGAGTGACACATGATTGATTATGGGTAGTGGGGGGGTTAACCCTTGTAAGTGCTCTAAAAACAAATTCAAGCTTTCATCATTGTAACACGTCTATTACAAGATGTGGTAATAGCTCCTCGTTGTATTAAATTATTATTGTGTCTAAATAATTTTGAAAAATTAAACTAGTAATCATCTCGGAGAGTGTCTGACAAACCATCACGCGCAGCGCTCTGTGGAACGTGCTGGACCCATTCACAATGCACTTAGAGGTGTTTATGGCTTACTTTGTGAAATGGGCATAATTGCTTAATTGCTCATCGGATGGTGGTTGCTGAGTTGTTCAGGGTAAAAGTTGCACCCTGACTTGAGCAGCAGAATTATCCAAAGTAAAACCAAATGTCCACTTTAGGGTTTTTGTTACTAATTTGAAAAGTGTCAGTTTTTCTTTTTCTTTTACATTATTTATATACAAACTTCTAAATAGGATGAAAGAAAGACGTGTGTGTATATAAAAGGGAAAATCGATATTTTTAATTCACAAGCAGATTTGTAATTGGGGATGTCTTTTACATTCCGTCACTGAAAGTGCAGAAACTATTTCCTAATGTCTTCTCTCCCGGCAGAGAAGTGTTACGCTCCAGCTAGCTAGATCTACAGGAGCAGACCTGTGTGTGTGTGTGTGTGTGTGTGTGCGTGCGTGCGTGATAAACAAAAGAAAAGACACCATTGAGGGAGGCTCATGGATCTGACAGAGGTGTCAGATGCCCTGCCTGCCAGGGACCTTTGTTACTAAGCAGGTCCCACAGAACACAGAGGAATACTGTGTATATATACTGATGTGTTATATATATATATATATATATATATATATATATATATATATGAGTAATGCATTAACCTGCTCTGGGAAAAGTTCACGTTAAAAGTATGTGCTCGGACAGCACAAGATTTATGGCGACGGCTGCAGAAATTATGCTTTTCTTCCCCCCAAAGGCACTTTAATTATGTAATTATTGCCATCTGCTTTTCATTGGTGGTCTCTGTTAATTAGGGACAGGGGTCCGCAGTTCAAGTGTTTCGACTCATTCTCTCTCTCTCTCCCCCTTCCTCCATCACTGCGATAAGTCTAGGGTTGGGGGATGGGGTGGGGGGGGGTGTTTGTTATTCAAGCTCTGCCCAGGAGCCCAGCTCCCCTGAGCTCTCCACTTCTTATCAACAACAGGGACCTGGTGTGTGCATTTGCCTCCCCGCGACCCCCACAGTGCTGCGACCATGCACACCCAGGCAGAGCCCATGGGCCCATGTTGCACCTGCGTGGCTGGGAGGCAGCATACTTGTGGCCTGGGGCCCTGACACGGCCTTATCTTGCAGCTGTGACCCAAGACAACCACCTGCTGCTGGCAGGAATCCGTGTGCAGAACCTCGCACAATAAAAGCAGCTTTGCGTGTTTCACAATCCCCAGCCATACAAAAAGCTTGGTGTTTCTGACACATCAGTCGCTTACAGTCAAAGGTAACTAAAGGTTTGCTTAACCACACTGGACTGTGATATGGTCACATATATTT
>JAODLL010000015.1:865683-899205 GCA_026546735.1 Forbesichthys agassizii
ACCAGGAGCGCATCACCGAACACAGACACTGGGCAGGTGACTAAATGGACCAGCTCCCCCCAGCTAAACCCCCAGGCTCTGCAGGCCAGGGCACACACCCACCCATAATCCAGCCCAACAACCAACCAATGACAAGACCATGACCATGACCAATGACAATGACAAGTGGAGTTTTCTACATGTCAGTGCTTCTGTCAGTCTGTCAGTCTGCCGTCTTTCCCTGTCCATCAGTTTCAGCCCAGTCCGTGTGATTGCCTGCCTTGTGTTGATTGTTTATTAGTTTCACCTGCCCCTTTGTTATTCCCTGCCTAATGATGTGTCCTGTGTTAGTCTAAATGACGTTTATTTAAGTGCTGCTGTTCTCTCACATCCTTGTTTGTTCATTGTCAGTATATCGTTTGTTCCGTGGTGCATGCACCTGCCTATATTGTGGTCAAATAAAGCCATGAAAACGTGCCCTGTTCGTCGTGCGTTTGGGTTCTTTCCGCCTTCCCGCCTTGACACAGACTAACAGGACAAATGTATAAATAACTTGAAACTTGAGCTCTTGGCTAGGTAACACCTCTACAGACAGACAGGACAGACAGAGACAGATTGAGAGACACAATAAAGCAACATTACTGCAGTAGTATGTCAGCATGCTCTATAGTCTGAACTTCAGGGAATGACGTGCACTCTTATAAAAGGCAGATGTTGCTTTAATGTTACACATACTATTATGCTCTGTGTTTCCATTTGATTGAATTTCATAATTACAACATTTATGAAGTGAGAAATATAAACTTCAAGTGTATGTGTTGTCCGGCCAAGGTTTACTCATCAATTATGTGAGCAACATATGTTAACACATTTATTTCTAGTACGGACATGAGTGGCTATACTAGTCAATTGTCCAAACGATTTATCAAGGTTTTTTATCTTTAGGTTTGAAACTGAATTGTATTAACACAGTGAGAAGCACTAGCAGAATATTCTCAATACTGAATATAATTAAACAGAATGGATTTGTCACAAATATTTGATTTGATTATAATTTGAGGATAAATTACAACAACATTAAGCAAATCTACCCTTTAACAATCACGTTCTGATAAAATAGGAAATTAAATCACACCATATTTGATGGGGTTTAATGCAAATTGTACTGTACCTTTAACATTCAAAAAAACGGTATAGAAGGTATTGTTTGAAACGTTCTGTTTTAAGATGATACCATTTGAGTTATTGCTATCTCAAACTAATAACTTAACTTATACAGAATGGAATGGTAGGCCTTGAATGATATGTAGTGATTTCTTTCCAAAGTAGATATACAGTGTTTTGGAAACAAGCCCTTCAATGCCAGAGAAACAAAATTCATTCAACAACACTAATAATCCACTTCCTGTGATATCCCTGCACTCAATCTGTTGTGCTCATTCCAACTACACTATGAGTGTTTTGACATTGTTAGCTCTGCTGAGGCAACTTAGCCCTTTTAAACTCAGTTGACTGACTGACTGTCCGCAGCCTTGCCGCCTACTGCTACAACCTGGATCATCGCACGTATGGAGGAAACTGCTCCAGTTGGAGAATCAAATCCATCTATGGGGAATATCCCAAAATAAACCCCTCTGTTCTCCCATATCAGGCCTTGTATAAATAAGATAGTACCGCAGGCTCACTGCACCATGGGAATTAGCCAATCCAGTCTGTAAACATCAGCCAATGGCTTCTGGCAGGCTGGCTGGCTCTCAGGAGGGGAGGCTCAACACTGGAATTCATAAATAAATCACTTTTCAGGGAGGATTATGTGTCCGCAGCCCTTATGCCCCCGGCCCCCTCCCCAATGAAAATAAACATTGCCAAGCAGAAATAGCAAAGTTTAAGCACCACTACAGGAAATTATCTGGGCTTTGTTGCTATAATTTGGGACATTATTTTCATCGCATTTGCATTTGGTAAGACCCAAACCCAAACCTATGATACCCAATCCTCCCTGAGATAGATGCTGATCTGAGAGGTTCATAATTCATTCTCTGTAACATGGCATGAGTGCAATACTATAGCCTAACACTAACATTGAATCATATAGCAACATTTTGACAACTCGACGATAGCTTAAGCAAACTCCCATGTCCCATATCATGAAATGGTTTTTACATGAAAAGAAGGACAACCTTTAAGACTGTAGCTTGTTTTCCTATCAGCGGTTGTTTTGGGGTGACTATTTATGCCGTTAACAGGTTCCCAGAGGAATTAATGGTGCACTATTTAAACCCACTTAGCCTGGCCCTTCCCTGGCCTTCCTGTAATAACACAAGGGGCCACTAAGAGTTGTTACACTAAAGGGTATCTGGCTTTGTGAACCCGTTGCAGAGAGCATTACCCATATCTTGTATTGTATTTAGTGCTGATGACACTAAATGGGGTTCATCTCAAATGTGGGTATACTAAATTGTACAATACACTGGGTAGGCTGATGTGAAATATCTAATCCAGGTATATTTGGTTCCTGTTTCTGATTCGGTTATGGCAAGGCTATATTCTTAAGTTTTGATAAAAACCACAAGGAAACACACAGGACAATAACAGCTGCTGTTACTGAGACATGCAAGAATAACAAACTCTCTGACCCAAATAACCCTGGCCAAAGACTCTCTCTGGTCTGGGGACACAAATGTATCATGGAAATTATCTTATAAGCTTTTGAAAATGTTTAAACAAACAATGACAACTTTGAGGGGGTATTTCCAAATGGAGGAGGCTGTTGTTATTATCCTTTCATGCTGCTAACTTTTCTTATGTGGGCATGGACAGGTTAAACGGCTGAGCGGCTGAGAGCCATGCCAGTCACTTCAAAGTGCAGTGCTTCGTGCCTCCTCTGCATGTTCCATACAGTTCAGCAGTATGAATGCATAGAACAAGAACCAAGCAACCTTCAGCATCCTGTTTCACTGTTTGTCTGTAGAGAGTAGACGGATGGCAAACAACTACACAATGCCCATAACCGCACTTTAACCGAAGTACAGTATGTGCTACATGTGATTCAGAGCAACGGGAAAGTGGAAATAATACACGATTCGGCTAAAATCTGAAATAGTGTTGTCTCTAAGCATGTGGCCCTGATAAGTGGGTCTAAGGAAAGTAAGGGGTCTTCCTCTTTCCACATTGATGTGATAGAGCAGGAAATGACACAACTTCCTGCAGAAGGCTTGCAGCAATCACTAGATGTTGATATCAAGGGGCACATACTTGACTTGTGTGTTTACAGAACCCAGGCACTTGGCTGCTGTCATCTGACTCATATTTTTGCAGCTCTTTAACCCTAATTTACCAAATATTTATAAAAACCCTGTAAGTATTATTACTAAATGATGTGTGATAGGCTGTCTTGCTGCTTGCACTTGTGGTGAAAGTATCTTGTTGTGGGTGCCTGTTGTGACAGCATTTATAAGATGCTTTTGTCCAAAGTGACTTGTATAAATAAAAAAACAAATCATAATCTAAATAAACTGTACAAGAATAGAATAAGTACATACATACACAAGTTATCACAAGCAAACAACATTCTAACTAGCTTGTATACATTTTACAACATGCAAATATTCTCATAATAATCGCACAGCGTAAATATAAGCAAAATAAAAAATAAAAATAAAAGAAGAAGAAGAAAAAAACATCGCAGGAAATTTATATTTTTTAAAGGGATAGAGACAGAAGATAAAGAATGGTCCTAGACCTTCATGGAGTGTTATGAGGCAGAGAGGACAGTAGCAGAGATACCAATGTGGATTTTGAAGAGGTGGGTCTTAAGGTAGTGAATCTGCTGTCTTGCCTACAGGAAACATCCCACTCTTGTGGCACCAGGAGAGGAAACTGGGCTGAGCGCTCTCAGAGCAAAAGAGCTGCCTGCCACCCAACTGTAAAAGTAGATCAAATAGCTCTGGTTGAGGCCTGGAAACTGACCATAAACACCAAGGAAACCATCTTAGATACACGGCAGGTTGGTCTTCAACAGTTCATAACAGCTCAGATAAGCAGATGAACAACAGTACAGTAACCTATAGGTTCACCTGTCCAAGACAACAAGGCACACCCTAGGCAGAGGATACAAATTTCCATGCAAATTAAAGTTTAGCCTAAAACAAAAGAAAATGCACAAATTACATGGATATCATATTCACCACATATGTTGTCTAAATTCATAAATAAAGTAGGATAGATTTATTTAGAGACTGTTAATAAATCTATCTTTTGGGTCATCTACATGTTTTTTTATTGTTCTGTGCTGACGCATCGCTTCTATGACTCTGCACTAGATTTGCCTTTCACATGCGAGGCGGGCAGGACGGAGAGTGGGATGCCAATTCTCATGTGAAAAGCCCTCTATCATGTCAGCTTGTCCTACTACCATAGCAAAAAATTATAGTTTTGGATGTATAATTAATATCGCCGGATTATCTTAAAAATAATAATAAAAATAGTCCATAATAGTATTAGCCACAGAGCTTGCGCCAGTTTGCAAAATCAATGTATTAACCGCGGTTAATAGCCGGGAAATTACGGTACCCTTTCTAAAGATAAAAAATATGTGAAGAACTATAGCATCTTGACAAATATGCCTGACATGTTGTGAAACATGTAACAGATACATTTTTAGTTACTCAGGCCTACAGCAATTTAGCATAATGTAGCGCTAATCGTGTTCCCCTTCAATAATTTTCTACATAGTATTACAGGTTGCGCTCTGTCCCTGCCTGTATACACTTTTTGTCTCTTTAAAAAGCTCATATTTTCAGCTCGACATCTTATTAAAAACATGGTCTGGGTTATTTTCCTTGTTGGCAGTGCATCTCGTCACACAACAGCTTTTACAGTAGGCATGCCTCAGTTTGTTGTTGTCAAACGAAAGTGATGGAGGCATTTTCATGCAATACAAAGTCAATAGAAGTCAAATTATGTTTGAACCCCGTGTCACAGGTGCCAAAATCACATACAGTAGCCTGTGATGTCAGCTCCAAATCCTCAATATGCAATATTATCCTATACACATGTGCGCTTGTAAACGTGGTCTAGCTCCTCAGATCATGTTATTAGATCAGGCAGGGTTCAGACTGCTTGGTAGTTAGTGTTTTGGATAGTTGAATGAGTTCAGGTTTAAATTAAAGTCTCTTGAGACTTGAGACGCAAGTAATATTGAGGGAGTGCGTGATCCCATAAAACAAAATTTTAAGAGTGAGATCTCAGATAATGACTACAATGACCAGAGACGACATTGTGAAACATTGTTTGTAAACTGAACCCTGCCCGGCCATTGGTGTGAGTAACTAGTGATGTGATGTCGTCACAATGTAATGGTTCAATAAACAAGACAAGCGCTGACCAAACAGACGAACGTGCCCTGGAACGTATCCTAGAAATCTCTCCTATTAAGAATATGGGAATAATCTCACCGTGAGCGATTGTCAAACGTAATCTCTCAAATTACAAAAATATGGAGAGAAAATGTAGTAAAGTTTAATGCAGGCTTTTTTATGTTTGGGTATGTGCTTGTGTTTAAAGAAAGAGAGAATAAGAAAGAAAGAAAGAAGAGCTCATCAAAGATGAAGTCACGGCCAATAACATCACCACTAAGTCACTGCGACCCTTCATTATCTAGATGTGTGTTTCATGTTTGTCTCCCCCCTCCCCCCCACCAGATAGAGGCTCAACTTTTGTTCTGTGGGTGATGGACCTCACTGTGATGGCCCCACGAGTCACAGCTGAATCCTCCGTTTACCAAAAGCAGGGTTGGCAAGGCGGCCCAGCGCTCGTAACTTTAGCGCATGCACCCCTGTGTTTGTGATAAAGGCATGCCATCTGAGGACAATGGGCACGTTGTCAAATGTAAAAGTCTACAGTCCTAACCTTGGCCTGGCTGGATGTCAGAAATGGCCCACGCCATCAGCTTCCCCTCTGATAAACATGCTCTGGACACAGAACCGATGTGTGCTTTTTCTGTGTGTAGTCTACACTTGCTCACACACACAGTATGTTATACATAGTATACACACATATGCATAATATATATATATAGTGTACACAGAAAGCACCTGAACACATAAATAGTGCTCAGACCTACGCACGCACACACACCCACATGTCTACCCATAGTCACATAGCACACAGCTCACATGCTGCCCTGTATCAGATAAAGTCCTGACGACAGGAAGTGGGCTGTTAGGGGAGTTTTTCTAGAGACCAAAAATAAACTGTCGTACAGAAACGGTAGACAAAAGAATGTTTTTAGCTGTCAATCACTTAAATTATGTATGTAGGCCACGTCTCTTTTTTCACTTTCACTGAAGCCTGTAAAAGACATTAAAGGAGAGATGTTGGATGGAGAAAGGGGCCATACTTTAAAATAAGGACTAGTAACAGTCACATGCTTCCTTATGAAGGTTCTGACTGACAGTTCTACAAGACCATTACTATGTAACCCTATAAAGTGACTTTCTTAAAGCCACTTAGGTCTGGCTACAAGTGCTAACTTCATTAGCAACTATGTCTTGGAACCCTCAAGGGTAGACTTTATGGTGAAGGTGGGTGACGTGTAGGGCTCTGTTCCAACCCTGAGCCTTTCACCTCTTTAACCTATGAATCGGCCATGAATCAACCTGAGCCCAGTAGGGCTGTTTCCCAGCATTCTACTCAGATTCTCATCAAAATAACTGATCCCAAGGGACTATCATGAGTACACTATCACATACGTATGCACCATAAGGCCTTTGATACTTTAATATATGGCTGTGGTGTGGATATTACCTGCTTCAGCCCAGATGTGCTGCATTTCGTCCATCTGAACATTGTAAAGAACTAGGTAGTTGACATTATCATCCAGCCCTTTTCATATAAGAAGATAACACCTAATAATATTCAACTAGTTTATTATGTAATATGTACAGTACGTGTAACATTGTGCCTATTGTTATGTACCTCCTGACCTATTATGCTAGAACAGTGATGCGTGGGACGGGTGGGTTAAGAAAGCTTAAACACAAAATATTACGGGTCTGGTCAAAGTGACAAAGTGTTCAACCTAAACAACTTACAGAAACATTGCGTGCAATAGACGTTGTGTATAGCCTACTGCTCTCTCAGACACATACACCTCATGCACTGGAGAGTGACGGTCTCAATAAGCAACATTAAGGCTAGCCAACTATAATGTAGGCCTTCCTATATCACACGTCTTTGCACCAAATGTGTCTGTTTATTTAGTAGTCTAGGCTATTAAATAAACAGACCAGATAAAACAGGAGACTTAACTGCTGTCTAGCTAGACCTAGACACTATTAGCTTTGCTAATAAGCTGCATTCAATGGACTATTTTGCTAACGTAATGCTAACAGCCCAAAAGCGGGAGCGTGTTTATGGTCCTTCAACCCTATGATTCCTCAACCCTGTTCCCTAAGATCAGTACCTCCACCACTTCCCTGTGTCTGTCTATTACTGAATATTAGTAGCGCAATATTTTTAAAACTATTAAAGACTGATTTTAACATAGGCCTTCAAATTCCACACACAGTGTATTTGTCAAAAGGGACGGCATGTCAAAAAAAAGGCACATAACATCCGATATTTCAAACTCAGTTTACACTGAACTGAAAAGTGTATAATGTTATGCAAATTGACACAAAACTGCACTATTATTATGCTAATTGGCCCAATAGGGCATTACTTTCAACTTTCAACAGGCGTTCAAGCTGAGGCTGAAAACCCTGCATGCCCGAACCACCAGACCAATAAAAGGGGCGAGGGGGACCCCAACAGCATGTTATAGAAGGTTGGGGCTGAGCCTGAGGCAACATAAGGCAGAAAGAATCCATCCATCCGTCCATTATCTTAACCGCTTGTCCATTAGGATCACAGTGGCAATAGAGTCATCTGAGGCAATATAGGGCCTAGTTTGGATAGGTATAAAATCATAGGTGCTGTGGAAACATAGGGGAGAACAGATCTGTGTTGACTACACCATTGCCTGTCCCTGTGAATTAAATAAGGAAAAGAAAAACTGAGTACTATGTCCTCTATGATAGGATACCATAGCTATACAGGTTACATTTGGTCGTTTGCAGGTTGAGTCGGGTTCAATTAACTGAGCAAAGCATATGTCTGCAGGTCTGGTGGTGCACATAGGCTGTCATAATGGGTCAAGTGGGTGCATGTATTAAAAAGAACTGCTCATCATACTGTGGAATGTATGTAAACACCAATTTGTCATTCACCTGCTGCAAGTTGGTTCTTTACTGCAGATAGGCGGGCCAAATCACGGAAGACACCAGAAGGAAACAAGTAGACTCAGTTTCTCCAGCCACCCTGCTCTGAGAGAAAGTCAAGTCTCCTAAGCCTGACACCTACAGTACAAACGCACTTTCCCCGCTGACATCACGCTCGTGCACACACATACAGTACATTCACGCCCATATAATCTCCAACTGATCTAAGGTCTATGATATAGAGGAAGAAATTCACATTGTAAATATTGCATACTCACACTGCCTGCATGCATCCCCAACACTGCCATCTCTAACTACCTGCCACCACCCTCGTCTCCCACCCATTCCCTATCTTTCTCCATCCTCATACCCTCCCCCACTCTCCCAGTCTCAAGGCCCTCTCGCTGACAGCTGGGTCTGATTATGGCTGTGAAAAATGGAGCAGTCACGCCAGCAATCTCCCCCTCCAGCATTCCTACAGCATGACTGTGCAATTTCTCCATCTCTGCCTCCCTGTCCCTCTCCCTCTCTCCCTCTTTCTCTCTCTCTCTCTCTGTTTCTCTCTCTGTTTCTTTCTCTCCTTGCATCCCCTAGTCATTTGCCAACTATCCACAGTTTATTTATTTTTCCATTCTTTCCTTCCTTCCTTCCTTCCTTCCTTCCTTCCTTCCCTCTCTTTCATCTACCGCTGCTGTATGTACAATATAAGAGATGAGGGGTGCGTTATGAGTTACATAACATAATGTGTGTGTGTGTGTGTGTGTGTGTGTGAAAGAAGCTGGATTGACTGTGTTGGTGCGTGTGTAGTGAATGGAGAGGAGTGGGTGTCTATGTCAGCGCATGGTTGTGCTAGAGAAGAGGGGATTTGTGCCCTGGTGAAGTTGATGTTTTCCCAAGAGTGTAGAGTGGGAAAGAAATCTGAATGGGGCATTATCAGAACGTCGATCTTGAGACAGTCGTAGATGGAATAGATAATTCACACACCACCACTATACCATACATTGACTCCTTAACATGAGAACTGAAAAACAGTGTTCTACACAAGAGCAAATACACTTATTCATGTTTACTGTGCATTTTATAATGATTACTTGATAATGATTATAGCATGCTCATCATTTACATTTTGCAACACGTTGGCCCAGTGGATAGCACTGGCCTCACAGCAAGAAGGTCCCGGGCTCGAACGTCAGTCCACCCGGCCTTTCTGTGTGGAGTTTGCATGTTCTCCCCGTGTCTGCGTGGGTTTCCTTTGGGTGCTCCGGTTTCCCCCACTATCAAAAAACATGTAAGGTTCACCCACCAGTCAGTGCTGTTGACCAGACACTGGCCTCAATCTGGAGTCAGTCCCGGGCGCCACTGCTCTCTTGAGGGATAGGTTAAAAGCAGAGAATGAATTTCCCCTAAGGGGGATTAATAAAGTATGTTTCTTAAAAATGTAGGCAGATTCTTCCATATGTGCTTATTTGTCGAACATCAAGGAAACCCCTATGTGGACATTTACATACAGTAAATAGTGCCTATATGGTTCCATAATCTGAGTACACAGCAAGTAGAAAATTGAAGATCTTGAAAGATCCAATTTTGGCTGTGCTGTTCTTCAAACACCTGTGGTACTTTTCCACCTTTGTTGTTCTTCCTCTGCCCTCAGTGAGCTTATATCGGAAAACAGGCCAGTTGCCTGGAAGTCATCAATGAACCACACTACTGAAACTAACCGCTTCATCAAGCAAAATGACCAAGTGTTTACCAGCGACCCATTATTACCAAATAGAAGATCTTTATTCATCACCAAATTAGTGTGGAGTCAGCAAAGCTGGAGAAAGGTTGTTGATTTTAGTACTCAAAACAAACACACGTTTCCCTTCAATACTGTAATCTCCGCCCCCCTAAAATTGGACTGGCTTTTCCAAGGCTGGGATATTATTGTGTATGGTCTGCACCACTTTGTTTATGGTCCTATATACAGATCCAGGGCTGTGTAGAAAAAACATATTGTTTTCAGCGAGCTTAGAGAATGGAAATCTCTGACTCACCTTTAAATCAACAGCTGTATCATTCATATTACAGTATAAATGCAACGTGATTACGGTTTTTATCTTATTTAACATTCTTGACATATTCTCATATGTGATCATTGGACCCTCAACATCTTTTCCAACAAGATTCAGACTTTTATGATGATTTTAAAGGTTGTACATGCTGTTTAGTTACATGTACATATTTATTCAGACACTTTATTTGAGTTATTAGAGAAGATAAGTACTAAAAAGATAAAAAGGAATAAGTTATGGCCAACCATGGCCAGAGTTTATGTCAAATTAAACATAATATAGACAATGTAAGGTTAAGTAAGTATTGCATAAAAGTTATGGCACGACTTTCATTTATTTCCAAGAGGACCAGATGAATGTCGTTGAACCAGTGGAACTTTCCTAACCCTTCCTCATGTGAAATAACTTGATTATCTGTGCTAGGCTGGGGTAATGAAAGGGAGGGGGGGGGGGGGGGTTTGTTACGACGTGGTCTGACCGCTCCAGAGACCAGCAGATGCTTCATGTCAGATTCACATAAACAACACGGAACATTTTCATCCATCACGCTGTTGAATTAGCCGCCTTTGTCGTCTTATCCGCCTGGATCCATCTTGTTGAAATGGAGAAATGTTCAGGGGCGCCGGCCTTGATATCACCTCGGTGTACATAAATCATGACCGCATCATCTGAACAAATAAGCTCTGCACAAACACACTCCTGGTTTTTCACAGTGTATATCTCTCTCTCTCCCTTTCTCTCTCTGTCTCTCACGCTCTTGCTCTTTTTGCTATCTGCTGAATAAGGTTGCAAGATTAATATTGCCCCACACATCACCATACAGTACAATACAGCTCCTCCACTCGTGCCAAAGTATTTGACCCTGTTCGTGCAGTTGATTTGTGTTAGCATAAAACACATCGTGGTGACAGGAGCAGTGTATTCCCCCCGCATTTACAAATAGCGAGGCCCTTATCGTGTGCTGCTCTTCAAGTTAATTAGAAGTATCAATCAATAAAGGTCAGGCAATCGAGCATTGACCACCTCAGAGATATGACATCATCAGTCTCACACATTTCTAGCGCAGTCACAAAAGCACGTCAGCAATAAGCAGTAATTACTCATTCTTGTACTGCAGACTGTGGACTATCAATACTTTTGTGTTATTACAGGGTTTTCACTGGTATTTGAGTTATGTGAGTCCTCCTCTTCATGCAACGCGTCATGCAATGATGTGCTGCCTACGATGGAAGCTCCACTACTGTATTTTGTACTGTCTCAACGTCACACCTACAGGTTTGCCACAAGTCTGCTGCGCTTCTCACCTCCCACTTCAACCCAATGCACGTTTCCATGCATTAGAGCTTGTGCTTGCACAGTGCTCATTTTTCAACACCACTTCATCTCTACTGTGCTTTTACCCAACAGGAACATTTGGCCGGGGGTCATCACAAACTTCAGAAGGGCCTCGGATGCCTGGAAAGAGCAGCACAGGCCAAGGCTGTACAGGGCCAAGACCAAGGTTTTATTAAAATAGGGAGAATGATTGAGGTCAACATACTAAACATATTAATAGCTTTCCCCCGTAGGGATGGTGTTCATCTGGAACCCATTTCACTGTCTTATATCTTTGAGCTTGATTTCATTGGACCACACGGCCTGAGCTGGTGTGGTCATATGTTCTGGATGAATGTCAGACTGAGAAATTAACCGTGTCCTCTGGGTCCGATACATATCATTTAGCTCAACACCAAGTAATGTTTCTTGAGTGTGTGAGTGCGAAGACACTGTGCAGCAAAAAAGCAAATAGCTCAGAGGTTGTGGAAGCCGATGGCACTTGAGATGCAAGCACTGTGTTCAATTTTAGTCTGAGGAGTGAGATGGCGTCTTCTGTGTGTTCGAGCCAGGGGGTCATCCCTTTACTATGAGTTCAAGCACGATATGGGCCTGGCCATTTCACAATCTGGTGCAAAAATACTTTTTTCCATTGACTGCCATGTTAATCTCAAGTCGTTAAATTTTGCTAATGTAAGGTAAAGTTAAAGGTGCTTTTATTGTCACTTGTTGCGAAATTAATCCTCTGAATTTAACCCATCTCTCAAGGGAGCAGTGGGCAGCCGCTGTGCTGCTTTGTTTTACTATATATTAAATCTAATATATTAAATATAATTTAAGATTTCATAAGATTATGTCAGAGAAAGCACAACGCCCATTGATGCTTTGAAAGTATAGTTGATTTTTTTAGTCTACGATAGTCTATATTCAGCCAATAAGAGACTCTGCGCCTTAGAAACCAATTTAAAAATAAACAAGTTCAAGTGCTGCAGGGGTGCGGGAGAAGCTACTGTTAGATAAGTTAAGAGAATGTATTACAAAGGTGATTGTTTTTGCTTGAAGTCGTTTCACCAAATGACATGCTCTCATTGTTTCTTGGTAAGTGTTATTAATGAATTACTACACAACATGGATCACTGCTGCTAGCCAGATACTGTAACAGTTGTATAGCTGCAATGCCCGTCAAAAGGTTGTAGATGTTGAATTATATCATACAACTAGGCTGACCATACGTCTTCTTTTTCCCAGACATACGTTCTCTATTTGCGACCATAAAAATGTGTCTGGCCTGGATTTTCGAAATCGCCAAAAATGTCAGGAAATCACCTTCTGCACCACTATTTACTAATCCCAATTACGGACTGTGAGAGGCAGCAATGCGATGTTACGACGCCTGAAATCACCCGAAGAGTTCAGCACTATTGGTTAATAATAGCCGAAATCACGCACTTCACAAGATGGAGCTGTCTCGTGAAGGGTTACAGATCGCCCGGTGCAACTCCCGGGGACTGGCGCGTCATTACCGACCTCCAATCCGACCAATAGCCTCCTTATTCTGTCGTCCAGGTGTGACATTACTGAACTCCAACATACCTTGCTCGGTCATCCAGGTCGCCGGATGCAACTCCGGGAGACCAGCGAGATATTACCGAGCTCCGAACGCCTCCCTGGGCCAATCTGAGTTCCACATGCCCGGTAAACTGACCGTGGTATGCAGACACTGGTATGACACTGGTATGCAGTAATATCATGTATTTGATGCAATATGAAGAACCAGAATCATCCCAATATAAAATGAAATGCTAATGGTTCCAGCAGGTGTGAAGTTGGAAGTCATAAAAACATACTCCATACTTCACTTGTTGGATATAGGCTACATCACTGCAAAATATTGACTATGTTGTTTTTGTTTCTAGCCTTCTACATGGCAACTGTTAATGTCAAAACCTCTATAAATATAAAACATATCTATATATAGCTTTATTATCCAGTTTATTTGTATGTCATTAAATGTAGATACATTTCTAATTGCATTTCGCTTTAGATGAATGGATGGATGGATGTGTTTTATAGAGTAAAAA
Source organism: Forbesichthys agassizii (assembly GCA_026546735.1). Taxonomy (NCBI): domain Eukaryota; kingdom Metazoa; phylum Chordata; class Actinopteri; order Percopsiformes; family Amblyopsidae; genus Forbesichthys; species Forbesichthys agassizii. Next base: position 879,373 of record JAODLL010000015.1, read on the forward strand.
GTAACCTACCCAAAAGAATGCTTTAATATCTTTGATTGTGTGCACAACCATGTTGTTGTGACTTGAAGTTGGGAACTTTGTAGAAAATTCTTGCCCGAGATCCCCACATGGAATTTTGAGATAATGATGGCATTTTTTTTTCTTTCGGAAGTCAGAAATCCAGTTTTGGCATATAATGGAACACAGCATGACTCTGTGACTCACTGATTTACAAACTAATTTTGAGTTACTAAGGCCATCAAACCTAAGCTTTAATTTTAGAAAACAAAACATAACAAAGCTAGGTTAACATAATTCAACAAATACTGTGCATACAGAGTATTTGTAAGTATGCCTGTTAAAATACCTACAATAATAATAAATACACTCTGACACTGAGGTCTTTATGATGGTATCTGGATTGTTCTTCACTGAGTGTGAAGTTGGAGGGCTTTAACACATTTAACAGACAGTTGGAAGGCTTCAATGAGGAGAATAGGGGGATTGTTTGGGTGTGTTTTGGCAGTGATCTTGGTTGTATTGAGCCTTATGATTGTATGAAGGCTGTGGCGGGGGGGCAATGGATTTCTTTGGTAAATGTGCCTTTATTTACGAGTGGTGCGGGCTGTGGGGGGACAATAAACTTTCGTTTCTGGGAAAGCCATTGGATTTTACTAGGCCTAGCGAAAACTATAAGCACCAGAGGCAAAAAAATAAAATGCAAACCAGAAAGTATTTAACAAGCTAAAAAAGCGTTTCCATATTCGGCTGTCACACAACAGAGCAATAATACGAGGACGCAACTGGGCTGACAGAATTGCGTGGGCTCACCATTTGGGACTGATGTGACACTAATGGAGCTTGCTGGAAGTATACAGACACAGTGTGCGCTGTGTATGTTTATGTGGGAACGCCAACACCATTTACAACTGACAAAAGCTAAGTCACTGCATAATTCATTCCAGGTCTTGCTTGTTAAAACTCCATATCACAAACGTACAAACATGCTGACATACATACTGTCGGATCCTTAGATGCTTAACCACACATCATAGCACATCAGAGAACCCTCTGACCCATGTGTCACTAGGCTGCTCTCCATTGTCCGCTGGAATACAAGTGGCTAGAAACCATGAACATCCCTATAGTCCGGCCTTTAGGCCCTGGCAGTAACAAATTACACTGTTTGCCAGGAAAGCCAACCAAATGGGATGATTATTCTAATGCAGCCCAAAGGACTCAGCACAGCTGCGCTTTCTTTCACTGCCAGGGAAGAAGAGAAGCTGAAAGAGAGAGAGAGAGAGAGAGAGAGAGAGAGAGAGAGAGAGAGAGAGAGAAAAGAAACGGTTGGGGGCAGGGGTTGGACCAGTCTGAAAGATCCAAAGATGGCATTCAAGAGCATGCCTGTACCGTCATTACTTGGACATCAGATTGTATTTTTAAAAGCTACTGGCCCATTCCACCACACAAAGTCCCTCAAAGTTGTTTTCATTTAACGATTGAAAACATATTGGTAAAATAAAAATCAAAGATGTACAATATTTATGTCTTCTGGCCCAATTATGAACATAAAGTTCTCTTTGAGCTATTTGTTTTGATTTCTCTCAGGGAAATATGGAATATAAAAAGAAGATGAGAGGAACTCTACCATGATCTGTGTCCACATAACTCAAGTTATGTGGACACAGATCAGTATAATTTGCCACAAAAAAGAATGGATGTATTTCACAACTGCGTCTCATAGAGGAGAGCGGAAAAATACTTTTCACTTACAGTAGAGAGGGCAGTTTGTTTAGCTAAACAGACAACTTAAAGGCATGGTAAGAGTAATTCTTGTTAACTTTAAGCTCAAATCAAAACAGTCCTCCGGTCCTCTGCGGGGCCACATTACACATTGAAATGCATTGTGAAGCAAAACATAGTTCTACAACTTTGTTTAATAGAGCTTATGATTATTAAATTACATTGCTAGTCTATATCTATTTATATATCTATATATGTCTATATCTACCCGTTTACTGATGTTTCTTTCGTGCTTTTTTATGAGTCTACATTGTAGCACTTGTTTCAAATGTAAAGTGCATTACAAATAAAATGTATTATTATAATTATTGTTGATACAAGCGGTGTTCGCCACACAAAAATAAGAAATATGATCACTGTACGTCTTGGGTCTACTGAATGAAGTTCATAAAGAACATACAATATTCTCTGCACATCTCTAAATCATAAGTAACGCAGCTCTAGCTGACAGCTCATCAACATTTAATAAAAAGCACATTTGTACCAATTCACACACTATCAAGTGCCAATTGACAAATTCCCAAGAGAAGCGATCCATTTGCCAAGCACAAAACGCGACAATGTCAAAATAGTGTGCTTGTCAACAGCATCTGGAGCAATGCGAGTCATGTCTGCTTCCAGTCCAGGTCAATCAATCTGGAGGGATATGTGTGAGAAAAGTGGACTCGATGGGTCTACAGTAGTAGCGGTTGGCCTCACGTATTGTCCAGAACTGGACACATGGGTTGTGTAATTCTAGTCCATGGGTGACCACACAAGGCTGGTTGTGAAGTCTCAGAGTGGAGGAGTGGAGACAGATGGAATAGGGATCTTTTGCTGAGAGAATGCCTTCCCCTGTTCCTGCGGTAGCCTTGGCTTCACAAAGCCCATTGATTTTTCCTGTGTTGAGTGACGAGCCGAGGAATATCATGTTTCAGTGTCCGTAGCGTGGTCATGACACCTGGACTAGGGTCAGGTCTGTCAAGCCCTTAACACGGGGACCTCAAGAGTCTTGGCCCAAAAACAACTTATGTTCCTGCCTAGACCTCTTTATTATAAGCCATCTTTGATTGTTGCATTATCTATCATGCAGCTAAGTTAAGGTTTCATATCCAAGGCTGAGGGACTTTCTGTGGAGTTGGGGCAGCAGGACAATCCTTACGTCCCCTGGGCAGAAGACAACATTTTTCCTCAGGAAACATAGGAACAGGAAGTCGGCAAAGGAAGTGGCCTTTTAATCTAAATACAACCTTCCTCAAGAGACCAGTGCGTGAGCACAGAGTTCGTCGGTAAATCGCCTCAGAATGGCGACCCCTCCCCTTTAAATTTACATAGTTTGTTGGTATTTTCTGACCTCCCGTTTAAATGAAACATCATCGGCCTTGCATATTACATGTGGATCTACGGTGACACAGCCGGAGAGATTGGTTTCCATGATGCTGGTGTTTGTTTTGAACTGCGCTCATGATTGTAATGCTGTTACGCGCTGAAGTCACCAAAGCAGCCAAGGCTATAGCATTACTGTTGCATCCCACCCAGCATGAAGTGCGGGGCAGCAGAAGGAGTGGATGGACATCTTGGAACATTTCATGGGAACAGCATCAGTAAGAGCAGTTGGCAGTTGGTGGTTAGCCACTCAGAATGCTGTGGTTAAACATAGACAATTAATTCCTACTCATTCTTATTTTCCTTTCTGTCCTCTGTCCTTATTCCTGCTCTCCCTTCCTTCTCTCTTACATCCCACTCCCTTTATGTTTCTATCTTCTACATCCTTTTCTGTCTTCACTCTCTCCCTGAGGCAATACACTCCCAGGAGCCAGACATGGGCAGAGCAGAACCACAATCCAACCAACATGTACCGTGTAAACAAGACGTGAAACATGAAACATTGACAAGAGGGAAATTGCCGGGTCCTGTCAAATCCTATACAGACTCCGACCGGATCAAGCAAACTGAGATGTGGGGAGAGAATGTATACAAGGCTAAACCCACGCCGTGCCTTTTTTTCAAAACCAGACACATGACAACATGTTCACACACACATCAAACACTGTCAAGATTACCCTTGGTTAGCCTTGATTGTTGATTGCCTGGACTCAGCACACTGATTAGCTGTTATGGTAGTGTTTCAAAAGACATGTCCTGCTGGAACTCTCATGCTAATATGTCTGAGGTGGATTAGTCGGGTATTGGGCGGTCCTGCTTGTGATGACCAAGCTACGCAGTGCACACGTGTTTGTCCAAGACAAGAGTCTCTGCCAGTAAGTCTTTCATTGGACAGTTACACAATGCATGGCCTCGTGGTAAGATCCAAATCACATTAAAGTAATAAATGGTAGTATGTGTGTGTGTGTGTGTGTGTGTGTGTGTGTGTGTGTGTGTGTGTGTGTATTTAAACTTCCTGAGGTATCATATTACTTGAAAATATTGCTGTGTTTTATATTCTACCCTATTGAACCCACCATAAACACATTCTTTCTCTCTTTTCAAACTTTACAAGCAGGTCAGAGTATAGATTTAGCTACATGATGGCTTCCCCCAGTCTGTAAGGATTTACTGCCCTGCTCAAAGACACTTCAGCAAGGCAACTGCTTGCCTTCAAGAGGGTTTAACCCTGAGCTGTTCGGTTTTTAAAGCCATTATCAAGATGCTGCATGTGTTCTAACACAGTGTAGCACAACTCTAGCATACAACTCTAGCAAGGCAGAATGATAGCATTTTCTGCCAGATGTTAAAGCTCACAGACAAATATTACAAAAATACTGTCAATAAATAGCAGAAGACGAATAAACAAGAAACAGCAAGAGCACATGGAAGATGCTGACACACTCCATCTGTAGGCTAAAATAGGTAACTACAACAACCCACTCTCAGCTAAAGTGCAGACACATGCAGTATGAGAAAACGGATAACATCTAGAATTTGAGTTTGTCCATGGATTCTTTCATCTGCCTTTCATATGGACAAAATCTAATTTCCTTTTATATCATGTAAACAAAAAGTTCTGACCTCATGTTTCCTGACTGTCCTCCCTTTCTAGAGGAGAACCACACAGAAGACAGAGCAGTATGAAGAACTCAAAACATACAACAGGCTAAGGAGTGACTGGTAGAGGTTTTAATAGGGGCAAAAGGGCTGACAGTAAAGAAGTGTTTCAGGATAATAGTCAGTGACACACTCTAAAAGATAAGTGAACTTCTACAGGCCAAGAGGATGATACAAACGGTCTATTATTTTCATGAACCCTCTTTAGTACTGTGCTTGGGCTGTACCTGTCTTACATGTGTATACATACTCTCAAAGACCTACAGGCCGAATCAATACGCTTCATTTGTTCTGGCATGTTTGTTTATTGTTATACTGAGAAACTAGTTGCATTATTTATTGGGTATAAATTGTATGGCAACCAAACGGGTGGTTTATATTTTAGGTTAATATTTTACATCTGTATCTTTGACACGTCTCACACTCTCCTGAGAGAGAGAGAGAGAGAGAGAGAGAGAGAGAAGGAGAGAGAGAGCGAGAGAGCAGTTTTATTCTTTATTTTTTGGCAGGAAACAGGTGTCTCCTGAATAATAGTTCAACGGTATAAAGTCAAGCAGGCATGAGCACACTACAGTAAAACAGTTGCATGCTGCATTTCACTGCCTAGTCAAAGAGGGTGTCTCTGTTGTCCTAGTACCAATAGGTTTTAGCACATGTATTGTTGTTTACTTACGTTTAAGTGGTCATTATGCATGTATGCTAATATCATCCAGATAATTTCAACATATGCATGGTGATTAAAATCAATTCTGATTTAGATGCTGGGAATATGAGGTCATTTTATTCCTGATAGAATATTACTGAGATACTATACTTTGATTCTCCTATCCCTTGTATTTTTACCTCAGTGGAGCAGTTCCAGTAAATCAATCAGGGACCATTGCTTTTGAAGTGCAGATGTGATTTTCTGCGACTCTTGTCATCCCATCCTGTCGTGTGTTACAACACTCCAGGGGGAGATTACGCCACACAGCTCGTAAAAGGCCTTTAATGTTCAAACACACACCCTGGCCACCTCTTACAACGTCCAAGAAAACATATTGGGGGGAAAAAATCACTTCAAATTGTAAATATTCAAAAATTTGGTCAAATAATTTGTTCATTTTTAATAGAACTTTTAAATATCAATGCGGTGTGTATACTAAATGCATCCAAAATAACGTATCTCTCCCCTGTTTAGAAGCCTGCCATGTAATCTACAGTATTGTGCCTGCTCTGCTTTGGACTTGCTTCTGTAAAGTGAATCCAACCATTCTGCTTTAAAACAACCTCCATCACCTCCACTGGGAGACAATGCTGTCTACCTCCTTCATAGCTCCAAGTATATGGGCATGAAGAGGAAAGGGAATGTTTTGGACACCCCCTCATCTCTCTGGGGCTGTGCTGTAGTAATAAATGTCCCTCATAAATCTTTTCCTCACGCCATTCCCTCCTCCAACCTTTTTAACAGCTTCTTTTCTTCTAACCATGCTTGTTTTCTTTTTCTTCTTCTCCTGCTGCAACCCAAGCCTGACATTGATTCCGCTCATGGCCGATGGCTGCCCTGTCATGGCTTTAGTGGGAGGAGGGCCAAGAAAGGCATAATGGACCACAATGGATTTGTATATGTTACGCTCACTGCCCAGTGCTTTTCTACATGGCTCCAGCCCTCATTGTGACAGGCTGAGGTAGGGCACGGTGAGATCACCCCGGTGTCGGGTTATAGCCCACCTGACGGAATGGGAAGACAGCACACATGCACACATCAACCTGGAAATATTGTAAGAGAAGGGAGGTGCCATGCATCCCACAAACTAGTTTCAATGGAAATAACTGTGGTTAGGCAAGGGTTAATAATTTCTGCCTGAATCTACCGGAAAGTCCCAAGTGAAGCTACAGTCCAACAATTAAGAGTAAATTAATTACAGAGTATAGTGGAGGGTAGCTGAAGCCCTAAGGACAGAACAAAGTCACGCCTCCCTGTAAACAAGCCCAGACTGTCTATGTAGCCTACTAAATATCCAGGAAAAAAGTTGTAGTAACTAGAAGGCTATAGTAACATAATAGTTTTCACTGCATTTTAAATAAACAATTTCATGTTGGACAACTAAACAGAACACTAGGCCTGCAGAAATAAATCTTAAACTATCTTTTTCAAATTTGATTAAAATGCTTAACGTTTTACCAAACTTGGAGAAAACATGGCTATACCAAAGCCTAAGTAGCCTCAAGTAGCCTTAAAAAAATAGTGTAAGCATTTAGAATATTAAATTAGTCTTTTTGATTATTTGTGAAAGACAGAAAAGAATACAAGCTGTTTTGTGACATTGTGCGTACAGTGCAGTAGAGTCCAACTGGCAGCCAATGCAAGTTTGTCCCCGAAGAAAAAAAAGTTTGCAGAAAGTAAACGCCCATCTCTAGCTCCTCCTGCATAGGATTTTATAAAGCAAATGTTCGAGGCTAGCTCAGGGCAGAGGGGATGTTCTGCAGGGTTAAAAAGAATAGCATCAAATCAGAACACAGAGACTTGCACAACTTTTTTCAAGCACATTTTTTTGTTTTACCACTTTTGATTTTAATTTCGTCGCTGCAAAGATGACCACAGCCGTGGTGTCGCCTTTCTTCGACTTCGATGTTATGAACAAGGTAGCTTAATAACTTTTCTTACTTTTTAGCGCGTTAGCTCTTGTTAGCTTCAGCCGACTAGCTACAGTAGTGGAATGAGAAGTTGCACGCTCAGGTGTCTTCCCGAAATTGTTCCCCTCGCCAACATTTTAATCCGTGTGTGTACCGTTTTGACTGCGTTAACTCCGGAGAGTCACTTTTTTGTTGTTGTATTGTAACATTAGTTGTATGTGTCTCTGGGGTCCTCTATAATTTAATCCAATGTCTGATGGGCCTGTCAAATTATTGTGTCCGTCTAATCTAAACTTAGTGTAGGTGTTTATGGTACTTGGCCTCCTACTGATTACATTAAGCGAAGTTGTCACCTTGTCTATAGTACTAGCCTATAATTTTCGTCCCATTGAAAGAAAAGCAAGAGTACTGTAGAAAAATTTGCAATTTCGGCGGGGAAACCTTTTCTGTGCAACTGGTGGCGGCCGTGTTTAATGGCGCGCGTAAATCGACAACACAACACTTTTGTTGTTTTGAAATTAATTCAGATTTTACTTTGTTTTTGCACAAATCCCTGTTTATCCAATGTGTAAGGAATTAATTGTCAATGACCTATTTACGTTTAGTCAGTGAGTGTGCTGGTGATCTGCGGTGCAGATAACGTGGTAAACTATTCAACATGTGGCACATTAAGCATGGGCCGGTGAACTGGTACGTTAGATTATCAATGCAGATCATTGTTTAATGCTAAAAGTATAGGCTCATTTGTTCTGTTTTCTCGAAACCAGACTACGGTAATGTCTGACGAATGCAATTAAGGTAAATTGTTAGTGATTCCTGTAGAGTTGAGCTTTACAAACTGTAGCCTACAGTATACATTATTCATGGAGATTACTTTTATTAGGTGGTCGACTATTGCTAATGGGCGAATAACCAGTTCTCGGAGTTGTTGATGTCGACTTTGTACCAGCTCTTTTCATGAGTACTGTAACGTACGTTCTGGCATTACCGTATTCTCTTCGTTAGTGGCAGTGGTGTTATTGGCTACTTGACTGGTGAGGCTAAATAATGGTTTGTTATATTTCTATGAAAGCCAGTGGTTGAGGATTGACCAAACTATTACACTGGAGATGTATTATCTGTATGCATTAGATTTCTTCTGCTAATGCACCACTTCATTATGTTTCAAAGCTGCTTCTTTGTCACCACCACTAGTTGCGCTGCTCTCCCTCTCATGCTCTTGGGCTTCATTTACTAAACAGACACACATTCCTGACCAGGGCAACTTGCCAAACCAGCTGCTGCTATAGGCCTGTATCCGCTCACATGGGTTCTTTTTTGTAGGGTGAAGGGGAAAAAATGCAGTCACGCAATAGCAACATGTTTCTGCCAAGCCATTGCATTTTAAAATTATTTATTAAATTCCTCCCCCCCCCCCCCCCCCACACTTTTGTCTTTTGCAGAACAACAAACTTCTCAATTACAACAACAACTTGGGTGCCCACCATCCCATGTCAGTCCCTTGCACTGGCACCAACGTGCCCATCTCCAGCCCCACCGGAGCCCTGCTGGACAGGAAGGCGGTGGGCACCCCGTCGGTGGGAGGGGTGTATCAGAGACGGCACTCGGTGAGCAGCACAAAGTTCAACCAGAACCAGTTTCTGAACAGCCTGAAGTCCACAGAGCACTCCTCGCTCATCTCAGGGGTTGGCAACGCCAGCATCAGCAGCAGCAACAACAAGGAGAACCGCCTGCGAGACCGCTCCTTCTCCGAGACGGGCGAGCGGCTCCTGCACAAGTGTCTGGGCCCGGCCAGCCCCACCGGGGGCAGCAACAGCCAGGTGAACTCCAGCCGCTACAAGACGGAGCTGTGTCGGCCCTTCGAGGAGAACGGCGCGTGCAAGTATGGCGACAAGTGCCAGTTTGCCCACGGCATGCACGAACTGCGCAGCCTGAGCCGCCACCCCAAGTACAAGACGGAGCTGTGTCGCACGTTCCACACCATCGGCTTCTGCCCGTACGGGCCGCGCTGCCACTTCATCCACAACGCGGAGGAGCGGCGCGGGCCCCCTCCCCCGCCCTCCCCCCTCTCCTCCTCCTCCAACAACAAGATGGAGCGGCCGCGGCTCCAGCACAGCTACAGCTTTGCTGGCTTCCCCAGCTCGGGCGGCCTGAGGGACAGCCCCACCTCCGTCACGCCGCCGCCGATCTTCTTCCCCGACGAGGTGTCCGAGTGGCCCAGCAGCAACCCGTTCACTTACTCCAGCCAGGAGCTGGCCAACCTGTTCGGGCCCAGCCTTGGCGTGTGTCCCTCGGGTACGGAGCCCGGCGCCCCGGCGCCCCCGTCCCCCACCAGCACCCCGTACTTCTTCAGACCCATGCTGGAGTCCCCGCAGATGTTTGAGTCTCCGTCCAGCCCCCCGGACTCCCTGTCGGACCAGGAGGGCTACCAGAGCAGCTCCGGGGGCAGCCTGAGCGGCTCGGAGTCGCCCTCCCTCGACACCACCCGCCGCCTCCCCATCTTCAGCCGCCTGTCCATCTCCGACGACTAGACCAGTCCCTTCCCCCGTAGACCCCTTCCTCCCATGGCACTCTCCTCTACCCCACCTCCCCAGCCCGCCCTGCATACAAGACACCATGTTGGTTCCTAGTTAGCTGTTTGAGGATGTAGTCAATTAAGGGAACTTTTTACATCAAAATCAAATTAATTCCAGATAAGTCCTTGAGTTTTTAATAGAAGCCCGCCGTGTGTCATAGTGCCAAAAAGGAGAGGAAATTGAACAATGAACATAAATGCGAGAGCAACAAATGACTGTTTTGCCAGGTGCCACTTGTTCTAACCCCCCCCCTTTCTATGTTCTCGAATGTGTAGCAATGCAAGTGGCCTTGGAAAGGGGATGACCCCCCACACCCCCCCTCCCAGCCCAGCCCATTTATGACAATACCACTTCCCTTGAGCTAGCTAGAGGGTGCTCACTAACATAGCTCTGTTGCAGCCATTTTCACAGACTGAGCTAAAACAAAATGGGGTGGGGGGGGGGGGATCAAGAGCCTGTGACTATATGAATGGTTAAAAAAAAGTGCCTGGGGTGATTTCTGCATGTGCTAGGGTGAATGGACTACTATTTGTTTTAGGTTCTTGTTGGGGCCCTATCAACCCTCCTCTCAAAGACCCTCTTATCTAATTGTGGACTGGGTCAGCCTGCTGGAAGGACTCTGAACTGGAAGTTGGTTCTTGCCCCCCCCCCCCCCTCCTTCCCCAACAAACCACCACCCGCTTAAGGTTTCTCCTCCTGTTGCTGGTCACTGGCTCTTTTGGGAAAGACGTCTTGCTTATCTAAATAATTATTAAACCTATTCGACGTGTCTCGGCTCTCCCTGTTCATGCCCTAGTCTCTGTGAGCTGCGAAGAATTCCAACATTCCCGTATGTGTGGTTGTAGCCTATATTCTGCGGTTTGATGAGATCTGCTCTTCAGGCTATCCACCGTCAAAACCTGCTCTTGGGAGCACTCTGTATTCTTTTACAACCCTTTTGCTTTCATTATTTGATAATTATTTTTTATTAATGTTATTATTATTATTATTATTATTATTATTACGGTTATTATTATTATTATTATTATTGTTTGTGAACTTTCCAGACAGAAAGTTTGCTTGTCACTGCTTATTTAACTTATCGAAAACATATTTATTGGTGATCATATGCTTTTTTTTTTTTGTTAATTTTGTTTAGTATTTATCTGGATAATGAACAATAGAATATATTTTCTTTTTATGTTAAATTATGATCTTCCATATTAATCTAAAGATTGTGAAGACGTTTTGTCAATTTCTTTTTTCCACAGTTAATATATTGTACTACAATGACTTTGTTTTGCAACTACACTTTGTCAAAATGAAACTTAATTTAAAGCAGAAAATGCAACAAAAAAAAAGATGTTTTGTGTTGATTATTTATTGTAGTTTTTTTATTTTCTCCCAGTTATTGGACTGCAATTCCATCTAAACTAGCTGAGCTTGTATTCGTTCCTGAGCTTTCCTCTCTGTAACCCACATTGATCAGACCGTAACAGTATCTGACTGTTAGTACCCTAAATCAACTGCTCTTTTCTTTTATCTTTTCATCTGTTTATCAGGCTGCATCCTACTATTCAACAAGAAAAGGTTCTCTTACGATGATTGCTATCAGAATTAAAATAAATGTAATGCCACACACAGTAAGACCTCTCGTGTTGCTGTTTGGTTGAAGTGTTCTCGTGAGTTGAGGTTTTTTTTTGTTTAGTAATGCCTTCTGTCAATGTTCTTGTACGGATACCCAGTGTGTTATTACAAGCAATAGCGGTGACCAAATGGGTTGAGGATAGGAATTGAGTTGGCTTGGCTGTTTGATACACTTGTTTTGGCCCCTCTGACCATCTGAAGTGCCTTGTCTGAATGCATTCCGGGCAGCTAAAGCTGCCTTTTTTATATTTGATAATGGGAGGTTGATGAAATCTCGTTCCTTGTTGCCTCAAAGAAAGAGGCAAACCGATTTGACACGAAGAAAGTAAACTGTTGAATGTATTTTTCAGCCATGGTTTTTTCATTTTGTTTTCCTCACTACAGTACAGTAATGTCGAAGTTTCTATAAACGCCTGTTTCTCTTTTGTATTGATTGCAGTTAAATCAATAAACCCCATATTTGTTGAAACGTGAATCTGTGTAATGAGTTGTCTACAGTAATTATTTATTTTGTTGTTCTATATTACAAGTCACAATTTAAAATATATCCTATTGAGCATACGTGTAATCTAGTTACATTTTCAACAGATCAGTCAGCTAATAAGCTGCTGTATTTTGCTGTCTCAAAACAGGCCCGGGATGTAGCTATATTTGCCTGTTTCAACTCCAGGCCTTGGCTTTGTCATGTACGTCATGTACTGGTCTGTCTTTAGATCTGGGGTTAATGTTTTATTTTTGCTTTGAACATGTAAAGCCGAACCAGAAGTGAAAGTGTCTTCATTACCACAGCTGTCCTCATTTGAAAAGTAATTCCTCTATTCTAAATAACATAATACTGCTAGACTGTCCTAATCAGGCTTCATGAGTTTATCTAGTTTCATTATAAAGAAATGACAAATCACAAAGTATGAGATGGTCAGAGAAACAAACTATCTCAGCCCCGGTCTGGTTTTCAACCTGGCCCAGGTACAGCTTTAGTTCACTGAATAGGCTTTCCAGCTTCACCCTTTTTAGAGGAACGTCAACTATATGCAGTACGAGGTCTGTTTCCTGTTTGTGCGATATCTGTCTTGAAGACCTGCACCAGGAAGTGGCTTTACAAACCTCAAGAAGCTGGTTTGAGGCTGGCGGGGAGTGTGAGGGTGAACAATAAAAACATTCCATTATTGCATAACTTTCTTATTGTAGGTGACTTTCCAGTGTCAATTGTGTCAGATATAGAAGCGAATGAAATACCACACGGATGAAAGCAAACTAGATAAAAGTGCAATAGCAAAGCATAGAACACGTCTAGGTATGTGTATATTGATGTGATGTTATAGAAGTATAATAGATTTATATTAAACACAGACAGTGTTATTTCATTACTTCCTCCAGACAATGCAATTGGGTCATTTGTCATCATGCTCCAATAAGCGGTTGAGCAAGAGATTGTGGTGGTAAGTAGACTTTGAAATTGTCCTATCAGCGGCAGGTTTACCTCTGTGTTTGAGAAAGGGGTGAGTAAATAAGGCTTGATGTGCTGCGCTGCGTTTCTTATCTCTGGTCACAGCTGAGCATTTGCCAGTGCAACGGCAACTGGTGTGCCTGAGTGGGCGTCAATGTGTCAGTATAGTACTTGCACACATGCGCACACAGGGTATAATGCATTACTAAGTGTAATGAGTGTGTTATTACGACACATACCAAAGACATTCTGATTCAAACCACAGAACTTGATTGTAGCCATGGACCGGGTCATAAATGTTCACTTTCAACAGGCCTGCAGAATTTCAAGATAAACGTGTCAAACTTTGAGAAAACATACCATGACATGACTGTTAGAACTACAGTATGTGTAGTCAATGTGTTTTGTGGAAAAGAAATGCAAGTGTTTGTTTTCTTATTAAAATAGACCCACGAATGTGCTGCAAATTAATCATTCTAAAAGAGCAGCGCCGCAAAAGCCAGTATGGCGTGTGAAGTACCATAAACAACTTACTAAAAGACACGTCAACACTGGGGCTGCAGGAATCAAACTTGTGATCTACAGTAGGTCCACCTGCAAACCACTTCAATGTATCTTGCTGTAGGCTACTGTACCAATATTGTGTACAGTAGAAGATGATGCCACCACTATCTGTGCTGTCTTGTTGATTTGTCCATTTTGACATAGGTTGGTGCGCAGGTAAAGCGTTATCTTAAACACGCAAATTCTTTATTTAATTATGGGGGTGAATTTCATAATTTGTGTAAACAAGAAGCACTCTGATCCCCTCTCAAATCCCTTCCTGACAATTATTACCATGTCACTACATCTCTGTATTGAGCAGGTTACACTTTAGAATATGTTGCCATAAAGATTACTGTTTACATATTATAAATGCTAATCACATAATCTGTGGAGCGCTTAATCTGAGTAACCCATCTGATTACTTTCCGGTATTCATAGATTACTTGTTGCTACTGCAAAAACAAGAGAGCAAATGCAGTATATGATTTCACAAGCTAACAACCTCATTAATGAATTTGAAATAACCACTGTTACATCATGTGTACTGAAAATACATCTCCCTTCAACATTACTACAAGTACGGTAATAATTATAATTTTTAACAGTAAATGCAACAAGTTACAGTTTAATGTTTTTGAGTAATCCATTCTGTCTAATCTGGTGATTTTTCAACCAGTCCTCATCTTCCTTGGTTGTGGTGTGTTAAGAGAAGACAACTGGGATTGCAGATCTGTAACAACAACAAGTGCGGCCACTCCCCGATGCTGTGGGTTTAGCCCAGTCACTCCACGAGGCCTATTATCTCGACTATCAGGCTGTGACACATTACTTACCAGTCACAGCCATTAGCCCTGCCAAGATCCAGTGTCACATGTGCCTCCCTGGGGCTAAATGGCAACCCTTGACCTGCAACAGAAAGGAGGGGGGAGGGATGGGGGGGGGGGTTGAGTGCGGAGACACTGAGGTGAGCAGGCTTTAGAAGAAGGCGTGCAAGATGGCCACCTGACAGGTTGTGGAAACACAGCCACCCACTACTCAAAGTGACAGCAACAACAAACTGCTGTCCTAATGGATGCGACTTGTCATGACTTTGTGACAGCGGGCTGAGCCGGCCCAGAGCAAAAGGGTTAGAACCTGACGCTGTTCTGCTTGGGTTTCCGGTCCACTGAGTCAAGTGAGTCACATCCCCTATTGCTCGCCTAATTACCTACCACTTAACATGTCATGTCTCATATAACATATTTAGCCAATGGGCAGAGAGTCACTAGTACCTATGAATATTGCAAAATTGACGCCTCTGCGTCATGACTCATTCCACACACGATCTAAAGGGCACCGCGTTTGTCTAAAATACTGTGCAAACTCTACAAAGATGTTACATCCATAGGGTCTACATTTGCAAGAGCTGCATGTACCCCCTACAGTGCACTACAGAAATAACAGAACACAAGCAACTCATTCAAATAAATAAATACTTGTTCTAGTAAGACACTTTCATTTTGTTTGTCATTGCATGATAATATCTATATTGAAACATCATCTGAAACCAAACAAAATGTACGAAGACGAAAGGGAAGGGTGAGGATTTTCATAAAGTCTCAGTTTTGTCACCATAATCAGCATCTGTTTCCTTTGGCGATGTGGTGATGACCTCATAGCTCTTCTCGACCCTTATACAGTTTAATAGGCATTTATTTATTACTTTAACAGTCCACAACACACTCCCATGAACAAATACACGCCCACACCCTTACCTGTCCATTGAAATGCATTGGACCGTGATTACACTATTGTTCACTATCCAGGCTCTGAGTCAGCCAAGCCTTTTGTAGATATAAACAGATAGCAGATGGCAGATAGCTTTACAGGAAGAGCTTGCTCTGTCGAGTACTGCAGCAATGTATCTAGACCACTGTTCACTACTGTGAACCTCAAATCTCACACTAAACACTATAGCGTTAAGACCAATATAAAATACCATTGACAGCCATAAAAGAAATACAAGCTATAGTTACGGTGGGTAATCGTGAAAAGCACATGTAAACATTAACAGTAAAAAAATTTTAAAAAAAAGAAGCCATCCAGATCCCTTGACAAACCTATCTGGCAGAACACAAAAGATTTCGGACTTGTTTGTCTCATAATACTGGGTCACTGGAAGCCAGAGACTATCCAATGGAAAGGAGTGGCGATTACAAGAGAACTACTACCATAGAACAGAGAACACTGAGGAAGTAAGACATATAGCAATAAATGACATCATTGAATATCATTGAGAAATAGAGAAACATGGAGACTAGAATGTGCGAGAGAAAGAGATATAGAGGGGTAAAGACGGGACACAAGTGATCCCAGAGCAAATATAAACATGGCTGTATCATTTCTTTGTTTGAGTTGTAAACAGAACCCAGATATCTAGCCTTGGGAGGTTAGGGAATAGTTAATGTGAACTCACTCACTCTCTCTCTCTCTCTCTCTCTCTCTCTCTCTCTCTCTCTCTCTCTCTCTCTCACTCTCTCGTTCTCTAGCCTACTCATTTGAAAATATTCCTAACCGTCTCAAAAGCATGTAAACATGCAATTTCAGCGAGGGGAATAGTTTCGCCATCACACCTGAGTGGACAGGGGAAGCTTATATGGGAATGGGCTGGGGGACATTTAGGCCAGCATCAATTACCTGGATGTTCGTGATTACCCGCCAATATAAAAAACAAATCAAATAATCAAGGTGGTTTGGATCTCTCTCTCTCTCTCTCTCTCTCTCTCTCTCTCTCTCTCTCTCTCTCTCTCTCTCTCTCTCTCTCGTGGTCACAATGCTTGGTGCTGGCTACGGCCCTGAGAGCGTAGATAAGGGTCGACTGTGAAAAACCACAGATCACACCCACTCACTAGCATACACAGAAACACACAATCAAAGACCTACTGTGCATGCATGTGGAAATTAAACACATAGACAGCAAACACACACACACACACGTGACATTGACACACACACACACAGACATCATGCAAGTACATCCTCACACAGAGTAGCAACGTCTGGTTGCTATAGACACCGAGTTCCTTCAGGGTGCCTGAGCTTCTGATGGTTAAGGAATTCAGCTGTTAAAACACAACACAGATCGTTTGGAAGCAGATTTATTTCGCAGAGATAAGACCTGAGCTGAAACCTGTCAAGCTGGCTCCTGCCACACACGTCCCCATGGGCCTCACCTGTTAACCTGCCGTGACATGAAAACCTACACAGAAGGAAAGAGGAATACGAGAGATCGGATGAAGACAGACGGACAAAAGAGGATCCGAGCTGTATTTAACACTTGCCTTAACATCTAAATCCCCATGTGTTCCACATCAGACTCGCCCTGTATTTCTCATGAATACATATTTAAATCATTGCTTCTAATCCAACCGATTTCAGACATTATATAACTCCTCTTGAGTTAGACTGGAACAATGTCCTCCTGAAAGGAAAGACACAACAAAAGAGAATGACTTCCAATAGGTGGAGAGTTATACATAATTAATATTATTACTACAGCAATTACAATTACACAACAGCGAATACATAGAAAGTTGTTATTATTATTGTTATTGTTATCAGAGACACAGAATAATAGGTGTGCGCGTGCGTGTGCGTGTTGTGTGTGCGTGTGTGTGTGCATGTGCGTGCGTGTGTGCTTTTGACAGCAGGTTTAGAGGAAGGCTGCAGCACAATGTGAGCCGAAGGAGATCTCTATAAATCACAGACTAACTGATTCTCCACCTGTGTACAGCGTTTTCCCAGAAACACTGTGACACACACCTACACACGCTTATTCGTGTGCACACACACACACACACACACACAACGCTTTCCAGCACTGAAAAGCCATCAGTGGCTATACTGTCCAACAGACAACAGACAAACATGCATATGCAAATACCAAATAACAGATTCTTTGCCAAAAAGAGACAACTGTGACTTATTTATTTATTTATTTATTTCCCAAAATTATATTTGTTATAGCAATACACATTTATTTTTCATGAATGATTTCTTTCCCTAATATCGGTACATTTGGAATGCAGCAATTTGTAATATTGACAAAAAACAGAATGGCTCACACATTTCTTTCTAGTCTTATTTAACCTTACAGTTTTATAAAAAATGCAGTGTGGTCTCGACAAAACCAATGATGACGCACTTCATAAGCCTCAAATACATTAACAATCACCCATAATACATCATAATATTAACAGGAAAAGAGTGGTGTGTAGATTTATAGCTAGTAAAAGGCTAGCAGTACTTACTGTATGTACAGTGTGTGTGTGTGTGTGTGTGTGTGTGTGTGTGTGCGCGCGCGCACACATTAGTGCCTCCATCTCAGCTAGTTAACATACGCAAACAGACTCCAGTGTGTATAAACACGCAAACACATGAATGAAAGCTACGAATGTGTGGGAGCATGTGTGCCGAGGTAGGAGGAGAGCTAGCATGTTTATTTGGGCTGCCTTTCAGAGAGAAGCCTCCTGGCCTACTCCCACTTCCTGCCTCTGCCACTGAGCCCGGGCAGCGGCTAGTCCGCCAGACCAGTGACTGTCAAAGTGGGGGTTGGTCACAACATGTTTCTTGGGGTGTTTTTACAAGATAACCTTTCATTATGCTTAGTCTAATCATCGTTAATATAATGCACGTACATTCTTTCCAATAATGTTCATGGTTGCTGTTCTTGGCCAGTGTTTATATGTGTGACATTTGAGTAGCAAATCTGGAGGGGGAGGGGGTCAAAATGTTTGATAAGTGCTGGTCTAGTCAGGGAGCCCCCACATGCTAAAATAATTATTATTGGGCTACTTTAGAACCCATGTGGGAGGCAAAAAGGCTATAGGCAGGGTGGAGCTGCTGGGGTTGTGTGTGTGTGTATGTGTGTGTGCGTGCACGTGTGTGTGCGCGCGTGTGCGGGGGGGATTAAATCGTTTTAATAACGCTCACTCCCTCCCTGTGTATGTCTCTCTCTTTCTCTCACTCATTCTTTCTGAGTGCTTACAGCTGCAGCGATGAAGGGTGGGGGGTGTTGGGGTTGTGTGGGTGTGTGTGTGTGTGTGTGTGTGTGTGTGTGGGGGGGGTTATAGCGGAACAGAGTGAACAGGCTCTAGCATAGAGAAGGCCTTCATGAGTCACATCTGGACGTTTCCCAGAGAGCTCAATGGAGCAGAGAGGCTAATCAAAGTCTTAAGTTATGTAATTGAGCTCTTCCATGTGGTACAGCCGGTAACTTTGGCTTGCTGCACACCGCGGGGCATTGGGAAAATCTTATAGCCGCTCACGGCCCTCACAACGGCCTGATAAACTGGTCGGGGCTCATGTTGCTACTGTCACGACATTTAACAGCCAGCTAACCTAATGAGGGATGAATCTGGGTCAGGCTAATAGCTGAGCACCAGGGCCATACATGGAAGAGCTGCGGGGAGAGACTTCGCCTGTCAGGCATAACAAACAGGGTTTGGCATTCACTGCTACTAACGAGCATACGTAGGCTGATTGGACCATGTTGTTTTCGCTGTTAGCTTGGCCCGTGCTGTCCGGCAGCAGTGTAAAGCCACGACAGCACTGTGAACATAATGTACAATGGATGATTAAATGTTGTGTACTCGGATTCCTTTTGAACCTTGTTCAAAGTGTAAGCAGTCATAATGTCATTATGAGCCCTGTGGTTTATGACAAGCACGTCTGCTAGTGTATTGTTTTGCTTAGCAGGGACTGCAAAAGTAAGCTGCATGAATGGGGCTGAATAGAAGGAGGAAAATCAAACCTGTAAAACGGTGACAAATGTATAAATACGTTCACACACACACACACACACACACACACACACACAACATGCCTGTGCTCATGTATTACGTGTCAAGAGTCAATGTGTTTACATGATTGCGCCTGCCATGTAAATCTGTGTGTCCGTGTGACTCCAAGCACGTAAACATTTACTTGTGTGTGTGCGTGTGCGTGACCGTGCTATGTTATGCGTGTTGGCAGCACATATGTACAGGGGGGTCACTGTGAGCTGGGTGGAGGTCACTAGCTAAATCACATTGAATACGGTCTCCGGTGTCATCCCCGGCTTTGATTGGCCCTGCGTGGCCGGCCGTGGGGGAGAAAGCAGAGAAGCAGCCAAAAACAGAGGACCGTCTCCTGAAATGAACACCTTGGTGAAGCCTGCTGCTGTATAAAGTGTCAGCG
>JAODLL010000015.1:907142-919923 GCA_026546735.1 Forbesichthys agassizii
CACACTGGCCTGGGAACGCCTCGGGATCCCCCAGTCAGAGCTTGATTATGTTGCTCGGGAAAGGGAAGTTTGGGGTCTCTTGCTGGAGCTGCTGCCCCCGCGACCCGACTCCGGATAAGCGGAAGAAGATGGATAGATGGATGGAGAAATGTGCTTACCTTACCCGTATAGGACCCTATAGAATGTAGGCTTGCTTTATCACAGATCTTTTCATATGTACCCCCAGCAGAAACAGGTCTGGTCAGCCGTGACTGTTCAGGGGTCCACCATGTTATTGAGCAGGGGCTAACATTACTGGTATATTGGCACCCCACAGCAAGATGGTGTCTAGGATTAACCCTAACAACTGGTTGTGCTTTTGCTTAACAACTCACAGGCAATACTGTTCTTTTTAAGCTAATGAGAGCCGAACCCACATTAAAAAAAAAACATTGAGACTGCAGATTCAAATGCCTAAGGGAAGGGGCCACAGGAAATAAAATGCCATGTCTGACACAGGAAGTGACCACTCATTGGACACAAAAATAGGGGAGGGTCCAAGGGTACGAACAAGGGTGGAGTCAGAGGCCACATTGAAGGAGGGTCATGAATCTCAGCAAGGAAAATATTTAATCAGTGACTCATGACAGTCTCACACAAAAAACACACACACACATCTTCAATGATCCATGACAGAAGCTGAAAATAACCTCCAAAATTTCCCGCTAAAGACTTGAGGTTTCCCATGTGCACGGACACACACACACACACACACACACACGTTTCATTGACAAGTCCACCGATTTCACCCTCATCCCCTCTTCTGCTTGTCCCTAATGGCAGAAGGCTGCAGTAACACAGGATACATCACACACCCATGTGGCGCACAGCCAACCATTCCTGACATGCGTTTTTTACATAGTGCACATGTCTGAAAGCCATTGGCTGTATAGCTTGGTCAAGCACAGTTGGGACCAACAGGACCATATAGGAAGAGTCTACACAAACATGGCAGCATATAGAACCGAAGCTGCTTCCAGTGTACCGCAGCTTTTTATATCCCTATTTAGCCCACTGACTAACCAACATCATCGTGGTTACATAGATGATCATTGAATGCTGTATATGTAATGTCTGCATCTCTAAACTTTATTTTTAATAACGTAGACATCAAAGTAGCCTTCGGTTTGGTAGAAAACCCCAGAACATTTCGATGTACACCTAAGTGATTTTGGCTTGACTGTAAGCTGACATACTGAGCAATGCCTTCCAATAGTGTAAAAAGACTGTTTCTGAATAACATGTTACTATATAGAAATATTTTTCATGTATGTTTTAGTCATATCAGACAACTGCATAGGCTACAAAAGTAGGACTATGTTTAACCTATTTTAAAATCACCTAAAGAGAAGTGCACAGCACATTACAGATGTGACATGTTCTTTTACAATGGCAACAGTGGTTAAAGGCAGGGTCAGTCATTCTTGCTAACTTCAAGCTCAAATCAAAACAGTATTGCTCCGCAGTCCTCCGCCTCTCACATCCAACTCCAGATCAGAGCCAGTGTCACTGGTCACATGACACTGGCTGGAGGGTGAACCTAACATGTTTTTAGATAGTGGGGGAAACCCACACAGACACGGAGAGAACATGCAAACTCCACACAGAAAGGGGGACCTTCTTACTGTGAGGCCACATTGCTATCCACTGGGCCTCCCGTGTTGCCGTGTTGAGAAGACTGGACACTCCATTTACAAGAGTTCTGAGATGCGCCGCCTGCGCCAGGCCAACAAATGACGTAATGTATTTATGAATATCAAAATCAGACAAAACCAGAACCGTCAAAATAATAATAATATTAATAAAAAACACAGCTATTGGAATGTACCAAGTTGAAATCACTGTATCCATAAATTAAGAAAAAGTCCAAGACCACACATACAAAACATGCACAAAAATAAACCAAAAACACACAAATGGTAAACACTGGTTCTACACAGCCTGACGCTGTGTGGTCCAGTAAAACAAAAACTCTCCCTCTTTCTGTTGCACATGCCCAGTTTCTCACACACATGATGTACCACACACACGTACCCAAACTCGTGAATGCACGCACACATGCTTGTTCCTTCTAGGACACATGCTGAATGATTCAGAAGCAAAGAACTATACACACAGGCGCATAAATGCATCACACAAATACGATTAAAACAAGACCCATTCTCACTTTCTCACACACAGTCGCTCTGGCCCACCACACCCACCCAAAGGAAAGTCTCTTCTTCTGCATGCCGGTGATGGCAGAGCTGCAGTTTCTATCTGGTCCAGTGACCTAAATCAAACACGCCTCCGCTAAATTACTTTTTCCCCCCTCAAATTTGAAATCCTCTTAGACGCAGATCTGGCAGGGTATGAAGTACTCCATGTGGTTAGGTTATTCTTGCAGCGAATTACAATTACATTTTAACATCTGCACAGAGATGATTGTTCGGGATTACAATTACATTTGAGCTAATTACACAATTTGCACATACAAATAAAATACATTAACTTAAAATTAAACTGGCTTCTCTGCACAGAGATAAAGTTCCTATTCAATAAATGCTAATAAGCAGTTTATAATAGAATCTTTAAATAACAGATGAGTGGAAGTTATCTAGAAAGTACTTTTTCAGACTTTCAAACTGTCTGCACGTTTTGTGCAAATAAAAGTATAATAAAGACACATTCTTAAAGACACTTAGACAGCTTTTATCTACATGTCTGTAAGTCATCATATGAGATGAATTCATCAAATGAAAGGACTTTGATTGATCTCCTTAGGACCATTTTATTTTGGCCTTTCCATGGTGGTCAAATCTACAAAATGCCTGGTGGAATAAGAGAGACAATTTGGTGCCTGGCTCAAGGGCATTCCTACAGTGTAGATTATTGCCATGTCATGTGACAGTATATCATTCTGACTCTACAGATGAATGGCTAAACAAGTGCAGCCCTGGTTCCTCAGCAGAGCTGTGGATCTAGAAAGCAGTTACCCGGGGGCACCAGCTCAGGTCGCCTTTGAGAGAGATAGGGCGAGAGAGAGCGATAGAGAGGTAACCAGGCAGTCGGGAAAGGAATCTGCCTTGCCACAACATTCCACGAAATACAAGGTCGTCTACTGTCTCCAGAGAGTAGCGGCCATCTTTGATTTACTCTGCCCTGACCCTCTTGTTTTGTCTTTCTGTGCCTGTCTGCTTATCGCTCTCGCTCCATTTCCTTGCCCCCCTGTTTATCTATTGTCGCCCTGTCCGTCTCTTTCTTTAATTACTCCTCATATGTCTGTAAAGAAGGGTTTGGTGCGTGAGGCAGCACAAACCCACACAGCCTGTTTAAGCTGAAGCCTAGCAGAACCAGGTGCGCAGGTCAGTACCAACAGGTACAATCGTACAAAGCCCTCCACAAGCTGTGCACAAACACAATACAAGCACATACAGGCTACACACGCACCCACGCCACACAAACAAGACACTTAGGAAAATTTAATGTTAAGAAACATAGATAATAAAAGGGACAGAGAGAGCAGAGAGAGAGAAACAGAGAAGAACACACAGAATGACCTAGTGATAAAATAAATATCTGCCCCCCCCTACATCACCCACCACCACCAGCGATTTCATGACTCGTTTGATTGTACATGAAGCATAACAACAACTTCTCAATAGGAGAATAACCGATAGAGAACACTCAACAAGGCCAGCATTGAGTGGCGGAGCGGCTTTGGAGAGGCTTCATGCTGAATGTTGTCTGTCTCGGTTATTGTCAGTCACTCACTGGCGTGTTTGTCTGCCAGGGCGATGAGTGTGCTGGAGATGTCCCTGCGTCGGTAAAAACACACCACTTTGGCCTCCACGTTCCCATTGGCTGTCTGCAAAACAGAGACAACCGGCGTTACCACGGCAACAAGTGTTTCTGCACGCCGAATAAATGCACACAGTCTTGCGACGTGCGCGTGCGCAGGCACACACGAAGCCCATGGGTGAAGCTTGTGAAACGTTTGGCGGAACACAGTGCTGGGCAAAAAAAAACACCCAACCACAAGCAGCGTTAAAAGTATGAGGACACTGTAGTGAGGTCGGCCTATGGAGGCCCATTCCTGGGTAATGTATGTCTGATGTGGCCACAAGAAAGTAACTAGCAGTAAACATGTCTCTCATTCATACACACATAAAATACTGAAAGATCAATAGTTGGCCCGCTAGGGTTTAAAACAGCTTCCGCTCTATGTAAAGAGTTTGCGCACCCGTTTGATTTGACATCTAGGTGTACATGTGAATACATCTAGCATTATGTTTAGCTTCAGGTACACTATGAATGACGTTTGTATATTTTCCCTCCCCACCCCACAATTGTAACTGAAGGACCATGCTAATGGCGGTGAAGGTAAGATTAGCATGAAAACTATATTTACCAAATAGCGTGGAAAACAGGACTAGACTTCAAAAGCTCCAAACTATCCCTTCAGAAAGAGAACGACCAGGGGAAAAGTGTCTCCCGCACTACAACTTTCCGAACACATTTTGGAGAAACATCATTATTGCAGGCATCAGGGTTGCCTGTAATAAGAGCTTCCCGGGTTCTAATACGCTAGCTGTCAAATCACACACATGGTAACACATCTTTCCATGGCACTAAAAGGCAGCAGAGGAGGCATCATTTCTGCTGCTGTGGTTAGCAGATCATTCATCAAGTGACAAGTACAAATTTGCTAATAGAATCCTGGAGAGAGGTCTGCAGCTGCAATGTGCACATCTAATCTTTGTTTACTCTTATTTTCCTATATAAAGGCCTGGATGTCATTACTGTTTGTTCTTCCTCACTCAGCATGCTGAAGCTTGTGGTTGAGAGGTACTGATCTCCCCAAGGAGGAGTGAGAGAGAGAGGGAGCATGACAGTGACAGGCAGTATAGAAGGCCCAGTTTGAGCTCTGTGTCAATCACATTAAACAGCTTTCA
Organism: Forbesichthys agassizii; assembly: GCA_026546735.1. Lineage (NCBI taxonomy): Eukaryota > Metazoa > Chordata > Actinopteri > Percopsiformes > Amblyopsidae > Forbesichthys > Forbesichthys agassizii. The sequence continues at coordinate 912,116 of JAODLL010000015.1, forward strand.
CGTGATCCTCTCCCAGCCTGGGACCAGGAGCCAACAGTGGGCACCTGTTGGAAAACCAACACAGCCCCCCAGTGTTGTCTTCACAACACAACCATCATATGTTGTCCATTTTGAGGAAAAAATACCTTCAGGTATTGTGTAGAGAACAAATGATTGTGCAGAATAACCTGGTTAAGAGGCTAACAGCTGTGCAAGAGTCAGGTCAGCCATACAATACAAACACAAAAAAAATCGAGCAAAACGTACAATAATTCAATAAATGACTTCAAAACCTCATTCAGGGAAAGGAATTAGCTATACATTTGCAGCTGGGGTTTAACACATTGAGAATCAACGCAACATTTGCGTGCTTCTCCGTTTATACGCTCTCCGGACCGAATGAGACGACGACACGTTTGAGATTGTGTCGTTGTTTTGAAGACACAGTGCAGATTAAATGCATCGTGGTGAAGCTGAAATACATGCGGGGAAGTTTAATTCATTATTAATTATGCATTATTAGTCTGTGTGGACGTTTCCAAAGCTAAAGCAAAAGACTGAAGATCTAATATGCACGAGCGAGTGACAATGACGCAGTCACAGACTACGCTACAGAAGACAAAAACCAACCAGATTATGATTTTGACTGCTGATGCTAGCCAAGGCTCAGTAGGTACAATACATGTTTGAGCAGGATTACAGTGGGTTTGCCCGATGTCACGATAACGAGAAAACAAGGAAATTAAAGTAATGCATTTACAGATTTTAGTCAATTAATGTTAAGATTGGTTCAATGGCAATCCTTTACAATTCAAACCGCATTTTGTAGCTCTCAAATGTTTTTATTTAATCTGCTACAGAGGCTGAGTAATAAAGGTTTTAGTGAACATAGACAAAATCAAGTTCTTTAAAAAAAAAATCTTCAGGTTTTAGGAAGTTAAGTTTGTTTGGGCTCCTAACGTCTTAATGTTAAGCAAGCCTATTTATATCTAAAATATATATTTCCCCATATTGAGTGCTTAGACATATCAATTATTACTTTATTTTAAATTTAGCAAAGATTTTAACTAAGAAATTATGTTCCATTAGAGATCCATGATACATTTGACAGTATTATAATGGGATTTTGCATTCACAAATAGAAAGTTATGTTCAAGAATATAGAACTAAATTGCCCAATTGAAATTTTAGATATTTGTCCAAAAATATAAATGAATGTTTCCACATATTTACACAAAGTGAACACATTCTCATCTAAAAAAAAGGAGTTCATTTGTTGGACACAGACGTGCAGGTTAGACATCTTTGCTCGTGTAGGCTGAAACTCTCAGTGAGTGAATCTACAACATGACAGGTTGGAGTCTACCACCCTAAACACTAACCATACCGACCCGTTTAAATAAAATAAAGAATTAAATTGAAAATAAACATTAAAAATCCTAAATGACACAATAATGAATTGCCCAAACAAGGAGGATGTCACAGCCCCTCTAGGGGCCCTGAGTCAGACAAACAGATATATTGGGATGGATGTCACGTTTGAGCTAGATGTGCCCCCCCCCCGTCATGCTCACCTTGTTCAGCTCCTCTATCCTCCGGATCAGCAGTGGGTTACTGGACGAGTTCTCAAAATAAACATAATCTGCAGACAAGAGACAGAGCGGAGAGGCGGGGATGGTAAAGGGAAGAAAAGAACGGATAAATGGAGAGAACGTCAGTCAGTGTCAGGTCATGCAAGAGTTCGGAGCAATTTCCTGCTGAAAGAAACCACGACAGCTTAATTAGCCAATGGGGAAGGGCAAGAGAGACATCCAGCCAATGTTGGCTTAACCTGATTAGGGTAATTTCATACACAGCAGCTCCAGCTATAGTTGGGAGGTCTAACGTGGCATTGTGTGCGCATGGACGCACGTGCAAATAGACCTGGCTCTGCCAGCCTTCCATTCACACTGTAGCCTTGCATTACCCGGCCACCTCATGCTTTCTTTGTCCAGCCTGCGTGTACATCCAGTGCGTTGAGCACGTGTAAACCTGTGTGTGTATGTGAGCTTGTGCATGCGTCAGCAGCTCTATGAATGTACATTTAGTTGTGTACAAATGCATGTGTGCATATACAAGGCTGTGTGCGCGTGCGTGCGCAGCTCCTCTCCAGACCTCTATGAGGCGTAGCTCTCCCCAGGATGTCGGCAGAAGCCTCTTGGTGGGGCGTCTGCTCTTAGCCCTGCATGCATCTTGGCTGAGATTATAGCCCTCACTTGGCAGTGGGCCTGGAGCCACACTGCAGCCTTCCCCCCCCACCCCCCCAATACCCGCACGCCTACAGCCTCGTGAACCCACGTGGCTGTCACAATTGAGCACGGGCAGGCCTTCAGGGCACACTAGGGAAACACACGCACCACCGGCTGCTGTGTCCAATGCACAGGGAGAGCAGCATGCTTCTGTCATGTGTACAGTAGGTAATGTCCCAGTCCAATGTCAACATGCCTCATTTTGGCAGATTTGCAGGCGGCATCGTCTTTCACTGAGACGCCAATCCAGCAGTGCTGCTCATCTGACAAACTGCTGACAGTCAAAGTGGGCAGAAGAGATTGTTTATAAATTAATATTAATAAGTATTAAGTATAAATAACCATTTCATAATAAGCATTAGTTATTTATGAGCTAAACTTCTCTTTAAATGTCATCTGGCCTTCCTCTCTGAGTATTATCACAGACCTCCGGAGCTAGGTTAATATAGGCCGGCGACAAAGCACCAGAGGCACACATTACACACCCCTCAAAATATTGGTAATATTACATACTGCAGCTCCGATGCTCTGTGGTTGAGGACGGAACACCACGACACAGAAACACGTCTGCTTTGGTGAAGTGATGTAGCATGCACACTTAGTTCAGAGGCTGTTCCCAACGCAATTTAAAACCGTGACCTTCTAAGGCATCTTCTTAGTTGGCTATGGAGGCAGCTGCCTGGTAAGGTTAACTCACGTGCACATGTTATGATGGTAACAGTGCTATATCTTTTTCTCTGGGCCCATTATGACCCTTGGTCACTGACTCTGGTATGTATCATGCTGTATGTATCATAATGGCGCGCACACACACACACAGAATAGGATGCCCTTCACTCAATCTGCACATGATGTGCTCCAAACTACTCTTTGTAAAAATGGAAAAGAGGCCGTCAAGAAATGTGCAAAGTGTAGTCTGGCGGCGGTCCATTTTGCTCAGAATCATCCCACCGGGGATGATCGCCTCTTCAAGTTGGTCATTTGATGCACGATCTCGCTCTCTCTCTCTCGCCCCTGAAAAGCAAGCTGTGGAGAAGAACATCACTGCCATAGGAGCCTGAACATACAGAACGATGCTGCGGTAAACAGGCACACTGAGGAATAACTGAGCCGTTCTATGCCAACCGCGGAGAGAGGGAGGAGATATTTCACATATGCTCATTTTCCACCATGGAACGGGCAGATAGACTGCGTTTCATCAGCAGTGAGCCAGTCGCTCGTTTTCAAAAATCAGTCGAACCTGCCACAGTCATGCTGTTGAGCAAGGCACTTAAACCCACAACTGCTCAGAGGCCACATGCAGACTATTGTTTACAACACTACGGACCTGTGAGCTAACTGAACCAAGAGCCGACACAACCGCTTCAAAATGAAGACACAAGCCTTCGCATGGCAAACCTTATTTAGTGTGGGGTTTGATGATGAATCATCGCCATGCAGTAAAGGCACACTCACTCTTTGGCAAGGGCCCGTGTGCACGCACACGCACGTTGGTGTGAAGGTGGCACATTGGGCGATACACTGTCTTCGATACAAAACTAGAGCATGTTTTAACAGCGAACTAGTAGATCCACATGGGTTCTGTGGACGGCGGAAAGCGATTAAGGAAAAAAGCAAAGCGTGTTGACTGTGTGTTGCGCTAGGCAATGGAGTTTCCAACATGCGAGAAGGTGAAGCTAGCGAACCAGCACTATGGTGACTAGAAGCGCCAGAGAGAGAGAGAGAGAGAGAGAGAATGATAGAGGGCCTGGAGGCAATAGGCAGTTCCACTGAGCCTCTCCACTCCTGCCAGCCTCCCGCCATCTCAGCCTGCATGCGCCCACAGCCTCTGCTGTACGCCCCTCCCCATCCCCCGCTGCCGCTCTCAGCCAATCAGAAGGCATCGGCGCCCGTGACGCCACAGTGCAGTCGAAATTTGTGTGAGCCAATCAAGGCATGTTGCCGAGCCCCAAAAGAGAGAGAGAGAGAGAGAGAGAGAGAGAGAGAGACTGCTTCGGAGTCTGGGTTAACGCAAACCAGGCCAGGAAGACAGACAGACAAGCAGGCACTGGCAGACAGACAGACAGACAGACAGACAGACAGACAGACAGACAGACAGACAGACAGACAGACAGGTGAGAATAGAGGGGTGAAGTATTGGGAGGAGTGTTAAGAGAATGAGGAACAATCAAAAAGACTGATACAGAGTGTGCGTACCATGGCTAATACAAGATAAAGCGGTTAGGATGGAACCAATAGAGGGCCAAAACAGACGTGATCACCCTGACGGGCAGGTCTGACTGCACAGCTGAACCAAGTGTGCAAGGCAATGGGCGTGAATGGTGATGGAAATAAAAGTAGGTCTCACGCAAGAAGCATGAGACCAAACAAGACGTTAGGACATCAGTATGGGGAGTGGGGGGGTTGGTTGGGAACACTCGTGAAGGGTACGAGCTAAAACCATTAGGCAGAAGGTGTTATGGGTGGTGCATGTGTGCATGCACACATGCAAGCATGAACCGCGGGACAGAACGAGGCCGAGCACGCCAGGCACAGACTACGGCTGGAGGTAACTATGGCAATGGCAGGTAATTCAATCCCACACTTATTTTCCCCCCTTCACACTTTCATATTGCTCTGCTGTAGTAGTTCTCCTGCATCTGATCACCCTACTAGAGAGCAGACACCCTACCTGCTTAGATGCAGCCCAGTGTTTCCTCTGAAACTTAACTGTAGGCCACCTTCTTGTTGAAGACTTGCCTAGAATGGCATAGTATAGCGACTATATTTTCTATTTGATACCAGGGCTTGTGGGATTCCCATGTCTTAATCAGAGCCATTTCAGTATCTAAAACCACATGTGCCAGCTAGGGAATGGGGGCTTTGTCCAAATACAGCGACTATTGGTAACTACTATACCCCTCTGTCTGTCTGTATGAAAAATGCTTAAAAGTCAAAAAAAAAAAAAAAATGTTTTAAATAAATTGTCTATTCAATACTAGTTTGAGGAGAGAGGGCGATTAATGAAATATACAGGACGTGATTAGCACAGTCGTTCATCATGCCTCTATCCTGCATCATTACAGCAGAAGTAGCTGCAGTGTCTTATTTAAATAATCTGTAGAGTACAGCAGACATTATCAGAGCACCACACAAGCAACAGTTCCAAACAGCTGAAAGTGACTTCCCAAAAAATGTGAGGGAAAAAAATTAAATTAAAAAAAGCTAGTACATTTTCAGTAGGCTAGCATTATGTTTAGGCTAAATTCAGAATACATCTATTCTATCAAGTAGGTTGTTAACACGGAGCCAGAGCGTCTTCATTTCTCACCAGGGAATGTTGGAAAGCACTGGCTCAGGAACAAGTGCCGGAAGAACGGCTTGTTGACTGCATGCGGAAACAAAGACATCAAGGCCTACTCAGGGCTTTTGTCCATGCTGCTCTCACATGAGAAGTCATGTCTTTCCTCTATGATGATCCAGCATTGTCTTGCAAAGTGATGGCCATCTTTAGAACGGCTTTGTTTGGTTGCCAGGTTAGACTGGGTGGAAAGGAGGGAGAGAGTGGATGAGCGGAGGCCAGCCTTTGCTGAAGATTAGGCTGTTGCAGAGGTAGCGTACATACACTGCTGTGTTGTGTTTTAATTAAGGTCACCACTAGGGGTAATTAGTAACCCATCAGAACTACTATGCTGTGGTATCCTTGCACGTAAGAATACAATCTGCCTAGAAGTCACCCCCGTTGGATGCTAAAATATGGAGCCGATATCTGGACTCAAGCGTAATCTTCAAGCCGCATTGACAGGTAAGCCCAAAATGTACCAAACACGTCCATAACTGGCACGTTCTCTAGGCCTGCAGCCAATGTCATCCAGACAATGTTAAATATTACATCCAAGTCTGGGTACACTATCATATATCAAGATGTAACTTGATCCTTCTCCTAAGAAGTACATGTGTGTGTGTGTTATTAGTTACCAGTAACTTCAATTTCCAAGCATTCCAAGAAGAGAGTCAAGACTCTTGTTGAAGAGAGTTGTCGGTTCTTAACATTGTACTAGGTACTGTATGAATGTGGTTGGTTTTTGCATCAATTCTAACCTTACAGACACACACAGGCCTATTCATAACTGCTCCTTTACGCAACAATGTATTGTGGTCAAATGTAATCCCAGCTGACCAATGTATTGTAATTGTGGTAATAATGAGTCCAAATTTGGGCTGTTGGTCATACATTATATTACTGTGGCTTATTAGGACATCCACATCTACATAATTGTACCAGGTAAGCATGTCTAGTCACACAAGAATACACGCCCCCCCCCCAAATCTAATTTATGCTATTGTAGAACTATGACTCACATGAAATGAAACACATTTCCAAGAAACCAATGGGGATGTGATGCAGGATAACATAATGTAATGCAACTCAAAGGGGAGTTTGACATGTATGAAATAAGAAATGCATGGTGTGTGATGAAAATATTATTCAATGTTATTTGTGTTGCTGCTGTTGTTGTTATTTTTATCCATTATAACAACAACCATTATAACAACAACAGTGTTCATGTGTTATACTAACACACTGAACGCTTTGCTTGTTTCATTTTGATATTAATTTATTAATACAATGTTACGTTCTATCTTCTGCTGCAGCCGGTAACTTTAGTCCACAACCAGCAGCTCTTACTCGGCACAGACCTAGCCATCTGCAGCTTTACAGTACCCTGTGCACCGGTAGAGCTCCGGGTAGCCCTGCTACATTAGCTGGTTGGCACGCCAAACTTTTGAAAGCTGCTGGCCGTCATAACTTACATATTTAGAAAAACACATTCATGTTAAGTTGTATATTGGGTAGCTCATCATTGGAGTAGTTGGCATGGTTAGTCGAAAGTTCAAATAACCACATTCAAAAGAAGGCAGAGAATCCGTTAGGTTCTGTAGCGAAACACTACTCTTCCTCACCATCCTCCTCCTCACACAGTCACCATCCTCATCCTCTGTGAAGCACAAGGCTCTTTAGCTTTAGGAAATAAAATAGGAAGGATAGACCACGCTGTAAACCCTGCGACGAAGCATGGCGAAAGCGTCACCAATGATCACGAAAGCTGTTAAAAACGTTGCCCCTTACCTCCAACCCGGTACATATTGGCTGCCATGACTGCCCCGGACCCTGGCTTCTCCAGGTAGAGGGGGTATCTCTCTCTGCCGTGGCCGTGTTACCACTGCCGCCGCTCTGTGTTGGAAAATGGTGGATTGATCAATACGAAGCAGACTAGTCGAGCTATCTTAAAGAGACAGTACACATATATTTCCAACCCGAACTTTGGTGGTCGACGTCTCTATTATCGCAGGGCCCCTGAACCCGCGTAAAATTTGTATACGGTTCGTAACAAAGCGGTTCTCCCCTGGAAGTCTGTGCACAGACCGGTGGCGTACCGAATATGTTCCCCGTGCCGAAAGTGTTCATTTACCTGCACTAGACCAACGTATAGCCATGAAGAAAAGATGTGTGCAACAATGCAACTTAAAACTATTTTTGTCCAATAGAAACCAAAAGAG
>JAODLL010000015.1:920023-931419 GCA_026546735.1 Forbesichthys agassizii
TCTATGACAACACACGAGTAATATGGCCTACAAATTAACGTTTGACAACACAATCTCATCAGATCGATGAGATTGTAACGCAAGGGGGCAGCAAGGGTAAAACAAGTTGGTCTATGTGCGAAAGGAAGCGTCCGCTAGTGTTCCTTTAACAAGACAGAGCGTGACAGCGCTCAAACACAGCAGGTGCTTTGTGTTTGCACATGTTGTACAATTGGCACGAAACTAAAACAGCGCCCCTATTTTTCTCCGCTTTAATGGATCCGTGTGTAGCTCTTTCACTGTGTCCCGCAATGTTATCGTTGACGCTTTGTACCAATGCATGTCACGCGCTGCATCTAGCAGAGTGCTAACGCTAACATTGTTAGCTACTGCTCGCCTGGCATTTACCGCGGGTATAAACCGTGTCAAATTAATCTGCTACAGACATCAGTGGATGTATTACACACACACCATGCCACACATTTGTCTTCTTCTTTTGGTCTCAGGATTACTAAGCACGTTCGGAGCTCATTGCTGCCTCTCATAATCCAATAACGGCACTATTTTTCAGATCGGAGCATAGTTATAGGTATATTTTTCCGAGTCGACGGTACTTTTAGCAAATCGGTGTATTTACTTAACCGGTGACGTCGGTTACATCGACTAATTGTCCCAGCACTATATGGAATATATATGTCTTAAACGTAAGCATGGCCCACTACTAACTAGTCCATGAAATTACAGTGAAAAATAGCGAGCGCACAATTACAGGTTTGAAAAACGTGCAGTTGCGTGTCACAACCACAGAGGGCGCCCATAATGAGTCCTATATGTCGCGTGTTCCCTCCAGCATGGCCAACGCCTCGCTGATCCCCGGGGACCACCTGAGAGAGAACACAGATGACGTCCTCCAGGACGAGCAGCTCAGTGACGGTGAGAACAATGCCGGGGGGGAGCGCCCGCCCGGCTCCCCCCTCCTCCGGAACCAGGAGACGGACGTGTGGGAGGAGCTGGACAGGAACCGCAACCGCATCAGGACCGCCGCATGGAAGGTGGGCTTCACATTATAAGAAATTTAAATTACATTTGAAATTATTCATAATATAATATATATAATACAATTCGGTAATATACTGTCATGTAGATATATACTATATTATAATTAATACAAACATAAAAAATACTTAATTTCTTGACTTTAAACTAGTCAGTTTTCAAGCGTCTGAAAGGGTTGAACTGTTCTTGCTGATCGTCTACTGGCTCCTGCAGGCAGCCACAGAGGAGGAACACAGCAATACCCCGGGCCACCAGAGCCCCTACCCCGGGCCCAGCTTGGGCTCGCCTGTCAAAGTGGCCCCCGAGGCGGCGGTGGCTTCAGACCGTGACGGCCCTCTGCTGAGAAAACTGCGCAACATCCACAGCTTTGAGCTGGAGAGGAGGCTGGGCCTGGAGTCCAAGCCCAGCCCGGAGCGCCTCCTGGAGGCGTGGTAGGTCTACTTGTTGCTCCTCTCAGTGGAAAGAAACGGGTTGAGAAAGTACTAGAACTATGTATTGACAGGCAGCTGTTTAATGCAAATATTCAGCTGGTAATACTAATTTTTTATGGAAATAGCTGGTTTATTTTTATTTATTAGAGCAGCAATTTGTTTTACTTCCTGAACAATCTGTCCCCCATATCATTTATCGATACTTAAATTCCCCTCATGGATAAATACATATTGTAATATTTGTAACATTAAAGGTATATTAAGCTATTTCAAGTTAATCGTAAGCTAATACTTTGCATTTCGCTAGCTTACCGTTCTCTGTGTGTGCTGAAAAAAAGTATCCAGTACTTCTACTCAGCCCTGGCTCCGTAAATAGGAACATAAACAAAGTGGCAAACATCGCTCACCACAACGAATTCGCTTGGATTCGCAATGCATTTCAATGTGTGGGGCGGAGCTTTTGAGGGAGTTTCTTTTGATTTGAGCTGGGAGTTACCAAGTGTTCTGGAGAATAACTAAGCCTGCCTTTAAGTATAACCATGTTTGGTGTGTGTGTGTGTGTGTGTGTGTGTGTGCATGCGTGCATGCCTACAGCTCAGCAAAGCAGCAGCTGGGGGTCCAGCAGAAGGAACGGGAGGCGGAGGGGCCTGTCGTTCCCCCAGCAACCCAGTGCCAGGCCGTCCCTGCCGGGGACCGTCCAGAGAGGGTGTGGCACTACGACGAGGAGCTCCTGTCTGGCTCCCCCAAGCCTCCCCTGTCCCCCGGCTCTCTGGAGCAGGGCGAGGGGCCAGCCAACAGCGGGGACTTCGTAGCCCTCAACCTGAGCTCTGGGAGGCAGGACGTGGACTCCAGGGAGTGGGTGATGGTGGAGCGGCCTTGTGGGTCCCCAGGGGCCAAGGCCACCACCAGCCCTTCAGAGGAGGAAGACGAGGAGGAGGAGGAGGAGGAGGAGCTGGAGATCCTCCAGCCAGGGGAGCCATCTCCTGGGTGGGAGAAAGGAAGCCCCAGTCCTACCTCTGGTGGTAGCAAAGCTAAACAGGACACGCTGGCTTCCTCCCCCGGAGCTGCCAAAGTGAACGGGCTGGAGCTAAGCGTGGGTACCACGGGGAACCTGCCCCCTGTAACCCCCACCAGCCCGGCCGAGGCCTTGGCAGAGGGCGTTCTCACTCAGGTAAGTTCCTCCAGGTGAATGCCCGATGGCGTGGCGTACACCATACTGACTGTATTCAGCGTTTTTATTCAGTTAAAAAGCTGAGTCAGAGAGCTAGCAATAGAGCATCAGTGCTAATGCATTGCAGTGTAATGTTAAAGCTGCATCTGGCTTGAAGTTTAATGTTTTGGCAGTATCTGTGCTCGCATCATTGCTTGTGTGCATTTGTTAGAAGATATTCCTGTGATATCTGCAGACCTTTTATCAGATCAAGGAAAACCAGAGAGAGTTATGGCTTTGAAATTTATTTTTTTATCATTTGCATTTGGCTTTATTCATATTATTAAGATTTATTTGCAAACGTTAATTTTCTTATTTTTCATAAAATTGCATTTCTTTCTGAACTCTTTGGTTATTTTACAGATTAAATATGTTTAATGTTATTATTTGCTCGTCATAATATCAGTATTCTGCCAACCCATATTCGAAGTCTAAAATCCGTTTGGAAAATCTGAACTGACCGCACCGATTCTCCTGCCACGTCAACTTCCCTCCCTCTTAAGATAAATGAACACTCGTTTTTATCTTCCACCGGCACACCTCATAAATGCTCTGTTCTTACTTCCTCATTTGGCCACGCCTCTGCTTACCGTCACTAAGCAACTGTCAGCGGTACCGTGTTGCACCGCTCCCCCCCCCCCACCCCCCTCACCCCCCTTCCTCACCCATCTCACTGCCCATCCTCTCTCCACTCCCCCCCTCTCTCAGCACCCCCCCTCTCCTCCGTCCATGACGGTGGTCCGGACCTCCTCCAGCCCCGTCCTCCTGCGCTCCCCCAGCCCGCACGCCCTCCTGACCACCGTGTCGGACCCCCTGCACCAGCAACGATCCCCGGGCCTGAGACGCAGCCAGTCGGCCGACCAGCAGGAGCGAGCGGTCTCCTCTTCCACCTCTTCCTCCTGCCACGCCTCCCTGCCTCTTCCTCCGCGCCCCGCCTCTGGCGGCTCCCACTCTCCCGGACGCAGGAAGCTGCCCGCTATCCCCGCGGGTGCTGCCAACGCTAACTTCCCCTCCGTCATACGCGTAACGCGCGCCCAGCTCCAGCAGGTGATTAGCCGGTCGCGAGGAAGCCCCGCCCACCTCGCCCTCCTCGCCCAATCACTTTCCTTCCCGTTTGACATCGCTCACTGTGCATTTATTGTGTTTTGTTTTGTCTTTTGTTCAGTCGCTTTCCGTTTCTTTGCCTTGGTCATTTTGTTGCTGTGTATCTCTCTCTCCGGAAACCAGGAAGGGCATTGTGCAGGCCAGACAGAGCATGCTCAGATGTGTCCTTTGTGTGTGTTTCTGTGATCTGAATAGGGGTTGTGTGTGTGTATGTGCGTGTGTGCGTGTGTCTGTCAGATTGTGGCATGTGTGTTTGGAACGTGGAGTCATGACTACAGGTTGCATGGTCTCTTTTGTTTCAGATCGTCTTTGTCTTCTGTCTCTTTCTCTTCCTCTCTCTCTCCCTCTATTTGTTTCTCACCCTCTCTTCGTTGAAGCCCCCTGCCAAGTTGCGTGAACATTTCCTCTCCTACATGGCCCGGTTTAGTACTCACTGCTTGACTGACACTGCCATAGCACTTTGTGTGTTTCGGTCCGATAACGGTAGCTATGGCATTGCATGCTGTTGCCAAACTAATCTTCACTTAATAAAACCGCAGTAATGCATACATTGTCTCTTTATCACACATCTATACTGGGCTCTTGCTGCAGCTCTACAGCACAACATGACATGTTGTAGGCTATAAGCAACAAGCCGTGTAGCATATTGCTCCCATTTGACGGTGGTGTTTATTGGCAAAATAACAGCGGCCTCTTTGTGTTTATGTGCTTCCACGTCTGCCCGCCCCACTCCAGCTGACAGCTCAGCGTCCCTCTGGGTTGTCCTCCCAGTCGGGGTCAGACAGCGCCCCACAGTGCCTCCTTCTGGAGAGGCGTGGTGACGCGGAGGCTCCACAGCGACAGGACCTCGGCTCCCCACGGGAGCATGCGCCCACGCAGCCGGGCACCCCCACAAACCCCCTGGCCAAGACGCCGGTCAATGGAGAGGGACCCGACAAGGCGCAGAGCCCCGTGCCAAGCAGGGTGTCCTCCCCCCGCTCCCCCCACAGCCCCCCTGGGCTAGCCAACGGACATGGAGACCTAAGCGACGGGGCTTTCCCCGGTCCCAGCGCCCCTGACCTCCTCCTCCCCCCCTGCGCCCCAGAGACCCAGGCGGTGTGGGAGACTGGAGGTGTGTGCCAGGCGCTCTCCCCTCCTCCCCCCCCTGCCCCCCGTAAGGAGCCCGCTCGCAGGCACAGCCGCATCCCCCTGCTGGAGCCCCCTCCCCCGGGCTCTGCCAAAGAGAAGCTGCTGCAGAAGAAGGCCAGCCACCCCCCCCAACCCCTCCAGCACACCCACCTTGGGCCCTCGCCCTCCCCGGCCGCCTCACCGTCCCTCTCAGACAGGCGCAGTGGCCCACATCAGCCGTCGTCGGCCTCGGACCGCTCCCAGGATGAGGACTCCCTCCACCTGGGCTCCCGCTCAGACCGCCAGGGAGACGACGGCCCCTCACTCTCGTCCTCCTCCAGCCCGCTCTCCCGCCGCAGCAGGATTCCCCGGCCTGTCAATCCTGTCCCCGCCGCGCCCGAGCAGCTGGCCGCCCAGTTTCAGCCCCGCCCGCCTCCAGGAAAGCCACCGAGCCGCCCCACCGTGGAGGGCAGGTCAGTGGTCACTTTCACTTGTTAAATGGATGCTAACCTTATGCACAAATACCATTATAAAACCTAACGCATAACATCACTGTCGTCAGACATAAGGCAAAATACTAGGAAATAAAAACAACTAATAAAATAAATAAATACATATTTTTGACTGCACTTGCTACTGCAAGAGAGGAAAGCCAAGAGATAAATTATGTTGGTTCCTTTCTTTGGATCAGGGGCTGAATCAATCTTTTTTGGGACGTCGGTTTGCTAGTTAGTACCTACAATGGAGCATCAGTAATATTGGTCATTGATTTTGAAGACGTTCTTTGTGTTGTAGCGAGTCCTGTGGTTTATACTACAAAGGAAGGTAACTGTCTTATCTAGGTAACGTCTGGAGTAACTTGCTAAGTAACCCATACTACGATGTTTTGCACGAGGTATGCTTTTCATGGCAATTTCCACTGCATCTCTAAATTGCTCTGAGCAGTTTATCTTTGTGGTTAACTCGATGTTACCCTATATAAGAACTGCACCTCTGCTCACAATCTCAACAAAACGCCTGGTGTTTGTTGTGCGCTGATATGACGATAGATTATGTTGATATTGTGAATTGCAGAGCAACGCAGCATTTCTGGCTATTAAAATACACCTTAAACATTTATTATCAGTTTTGATTGATAATAATTTCTAAAGACCTATATTATTTTGTTAAATAAAATATAATTTAGCTATTAACATTTTGCAAAATTATAGACCCTATCATAAAGCCTAAATAAAGAATTTATTTGCATTCCTTGTCCACCCCACGATAATGAAGAATCATATTTTAATAATGAACATCGTCAATGTAAGGTACAGTACATGCATGCAAAAAGGCTGCTGTATGCATTTATTGTGTTCCCCAGACATTAAGCATTCTAAAGATCAAATAGGCTTTTTGTGTGTTCTCAGGTAACTGGCAATATATTATAACAATAAAAATGCAATATGCGAACATAGGGTCGAAGGGCGGAGCATGCCTACATTGCCGACCGCGCCCCTTTTATGTGAACGCACACAAACACTTAATTCATTTAACAACGACAACTAACCAACATCTTATCTTAATCACTGTCGTAGTAGTACTGTTTAACACTAATTTAGGCAGGCAGAATTTGTCAACCTTAATTTTCCTTGATAAACCCTTATAAATCTTAATAGTTTGAACTTTCTGTAGTATTTGCCACTGATTTATTGGATTGTGAACTAAACTAAACTAAAAACAAACCAACACATTTACCAAGCACACACCTGAGTCTAATCAAGTCTAATCAGCCACATTAAATCAAAACACCTGTGAATCAAAACACAACGATTTATCAAGTCATTTAGACATGACAGGAGGAAACTGTACCCCACATAGGTAGCAGTTCTGGGTCACTGTGAAAAAGTCTAATATAAAATAATATATCATAATAACTAAAAGGAAAACATCCTCCACTTATGAATGTGACTGTAGCTTTATAGGCAGGGTCAGTCATTCTTGCTTTAATCAAAACAGTATCGCTCTGCTGTCCTCTGCGGGGCAGCATCACACATATCGAAATGCATTGTGAAGCAAAGCGTAATACTACAGTTTTTGTGAAGATATTTGGTGAATTTGACAAAGTGTATAAGTGTTAAGCCCCTCCCCCTCCTGTCCCCCAGACTAAGTGACTGTATCTTCAACAAACTACAGTGTGTGTATCTAATGTTAAGCCCCTCCCCCTCCTGTCCCCCTGACTAAGTGACTGTATCTTTAACAAACTACAGTGTGTGTATCTAATGTTAAGCCCCTCCCCCTCCTGTCTTCTAGACTAAGGCGCTACCGCGTCCGTGCCGGCAGCACCAGCGACTCAGACCTGCTGAGCTGCTTGGCCCAGCTGATGCACGGCTCCCGCGGCTCCCCGCTCCACCTCCAGCGCTCTGCCCAGCACGGGGGCCCCAGGGTGGGCATGTGCAGCATGAGCAGCTCCCCCCCCTTGCACCTCCACCACCACCACCACCACCAACACCACCACAGCCACCAGCAGCACCGCAGCTCCAGCGCCTCCCCGCGCAGCTCCTCCTCCCCGCAGCGCTCCGTCAGCTCCTCGCCCTCCCGCCCCGAACACCGTGGGGGGGGTGGGGGCGTGGGATGCCTGGGGCGGAGCCGCTCGCCCCCTAGCTTCTCCGGCTCTCCGCCCCCGCGGCGCTCGTACCCGCACCACCAGGACGGCTGCTGTAGCCGCCAAGCCCGGGCGGGACCCTTCCACCTGTCCAGGGGGAAGGGGGGGTGTAGCCGGGAGGGCAAGTGCTCCAGCAAGCTGAGCAGATAGTCGCCACCCCCCCTCCTCCCCCAACCCCCCCCCCCCCCACACACACACACACACACACACACACACACACACACACACACACACAGGAGAAACAGCCACAGCAGAGAGCATGGGGAGACCTTCATGAGAACTGCGCTGGGTGAAGACCACAGAGTGAAGGCCTATGTCTTCCCCTTCTCCCCCATGAGTCCTAGGTTTGCACATGATTTGGTCTCCTGCTACCCAACAGCAGAGGGTTTGTTGACATGTCCATATACTGTAGGCTCCCATGTCGTAAAGCCGAGTGGAGCCATGCACCTAAACATAAAGCTTGATTTCCTAATACAGGTACTACTTCATAAGACACTCAAGAATGAAACCATTATTGTTAAATACTCCACACTACACTAATAGATTGTATCTTATATAGCCCCATTATGAATGCACTTGGATTATACTGGTTGAATATCAGTATAGCTCTCTACTCTCTACTATCTCCTCTGTACTTGATTTAAAGATTGCAGGCAGGGTATGATCTTAACTATATGGTGAATGCTAAGGCATAAACCCACAGCGGGTTTGCAGTTGTATTTATTAACATAGAAATTATTTGAATGCTTACCGATGCTTATTACTCCTGCCCTGCCTCTGGTGGCGGGCATATGGTACTGCGTGTGTCACGTTAACAGAAGAGATCATCGCTCTACTGGGGATCCTTTATACAATCATATGAAGTGTGTGGGTACACGCACCCACTTGTGCCTATCTGTGGTGTTACTGAGGGGTGTCACAATGGATGGATGAATGAATGAATGAATAAGTGAGAGAACCAGTACATCTCAATGTATTTAACCGATCCTATCCTTCTCACACATGGATAAACAGTAGTGCTAGAGAAAATGTGTTTTATTATTTATTAGAGGTTTGTTAGGAGATAGTAATTGTCTAATAAATGTTAAGACACTGATGTTTGTCTCATTGAGTGCCTTGGCACTTTGGGCAGCTTGTGGTTTCACTTTGCTATGTTTGTGATTATTTATTAAAAAGGGAACCAAAAAGGACTTGAATTACAGTGATTTGTGCCAGTTGTTAATACCACATCCTCTCATCTGGTGGTGACGGTATTCTTTTCGATAGCAAAGGGAAGCAAGCAACCAAACACTTTGTTTTTAAGTCTTAACTGTCCAATGGCCACAATCTGGCCCTGATCTGTTTCAAATAACACTTTGAAGAATTCCAGACCTCAAGGTAATGCTTTGTCAAATCAATGTATGCCACAACTAATTCTCACCAAATGTATGCTCATTGTACCTATAGGGAAAGAGAATAGTTACAGTATTTGCTATTGTATGTGAAAAAGGACAATGTCTTTTTCTATAATAACATACAGTATGTGTGTGCCCATTCACACCATTCACTTTAATGAACTTCTACTGTCTCTTTCTACTCCCCTGCTTGTAAGATATAGCCTAGAACCACTGCTACTATTTGTATGTTCAATGGATAAGAGAGGGTTACAGAACAGTTTATTAAGTAAATGCAGCTTATTATCCTTTCTCAAACTACACCCTTGTTACTGTGAAACAATAACCCGGAAGGCATTTATTTTCTTATTGAATGCCTATATTTTTTGATTCATAATCCGCTTATTCTCTCACTATGGGTTTCATGTTTCTCTGCTCACGTATAGCTCATCTGATGGAGACTGTGATGATCGTGTATCTCGAACATACGCTGTATTTCTACCCATTCATGCCGTTGTCTGAATTGCATCAAGCTTTATTATGCATAATGTATTAATGTATGGAGAAGAACCTTGTATGGCTTGGAGTCAACAACACGAGTAAAAAAAAAACATATTTGTAATGCTCATTATTATCAAATAGCTGCAAACTACAAAAATATTTCTTTTGATAATGCAGGTGTGGTTTGAAGGTGTGTTTGGAGTTGATATGGGTACAGATACCGTTGCTACCCCCTCAGAGCCACTGTGATGACTCATTCTGTAGGCAGACAGTGTTCAGCCGCCTTATTGTCTAGTATCTTCCCCTCTGTGCATTGTGGGGGATGACTGTGTTTTTACCCCATCCAAGCCTACTTTTACCTTTCCTCGAGTCGCATAGGCAGCTCAGCTCTATACCTTACTTCCCTTTGTTTATAAACAATAGAACCACTGAAATGTACTTACATTTAGATTTAGTATTGCTCCTTCACAGTTATGGTTATGTTTAAATGATCCCGGCATTTCTGTTGGCATGTGTGGAATCTTTATTGATGAACTAAGGGGAAGTAAGAGGGTTGTTAGCAAAGTCTTTTTTGTGTGTTTTCTTTGTCATTGTGTGTTGTATTGAAGACACTTGCAGATGTACCAATGCTCAGTCTTTGAATTCTCCTTTCTGGATCAATTTGAAGCTTTTACACGTGAGAATGCTGCATTTCATATACTGTATATCTGTAAAATGATGAAAGTATTTATTTAAACAGAATAATTATCACAAACCATCATTTATTTATTTGCTAATACGCTTCAGCAAAATGGAGGAACAAACACTTAACAGTGCTGCTGGTTTCAAGAAAAGATAATTTATTCTCATGGTTTTTAGTGTAATATTGCACAACTTGGTGTGTAGTTGTATTAGTGTTAGGCTACTTCCTAGTGAGATGAAATGAGATATCAACATCTCACGTTTACTAAACTTCCCTGTATTTAATGTAATCTCATGTGATCGCCATAGTTACAGAGACCCAGGGGCCAAACAAAGAAACCTTTTTTTTTTTTTTTTTGATTAGTCAAGGTGGTAAATAAAATAGCTTTGGTGTGCATTGTCACGCTCATAAAATTAGATGAATAGTTTTTAAATACTTGACAGAAATGATTTATTGTCCTATTGACTGGGTTTTTTATACCATGCGCCAGTATGACTTGAGTTGTTAGATGTTATTTTTAAGCTGTTGGTATTTTTTTGTTGTAATATTGCTCTACATAATGGTTTTTATTGTCACTTCTACAGTCAAGAGGAAAGAATGTAACAATTTGATTTTGCATTGTACATACATGTAATTATATATGTTGATTCTTTCATTTTTATCATATCAATGCCTTGTACAGTGTTCTTTCTGTTTGTTTAAAATTATTTTGTATTTTATTTTTATAAACTGGTTATAAATAAAATACTCATTCAGCATGCAGACAAACTAATGTTAAGTCGTGCGTGTGTGTTTTGTCATTGAAGCCGTAAAATATGATCTTATATCCTATATGACCTCCTCCGAGCAGCTAACTCCGGCTTCCTATCCATTCTCATCCTTCTGGACCTGACTTCAGCCTTCAACACTATCTCCCACCCACCACTACTCCTATAACGCCTGGCTGGTATTGGTATTGCAGGAGTTGCGCTACCCTGGTTCTACTGGCCGCCAACATTGTGTCCAATTAAAATCCCACAGATAAAGATGTGCGGCAGTCTCACTGGGTGTCCCTCAAGACTTGGTACTGGGTCCTCTACTCTTTATCATATACCTCCTACCTTTATTGGGCATGGTCATGCGACACCACAACATTGACTTTCACTGAGCTGACGACACTCAGCTCTACATCTCATATATATATATATATATATATATATATATATATATATATATGTATGTATATATGTAGATATGTATGTATATATGTATATATGTATATGTATGTATATATGTATATATGTATGTATATATGTATATATGTATGTAT
>JAODLL010000015.1:961722-978860 GCA_026546735.1 Forbesichthys agassizii
CCCCCCCCCCCCCTGAATATCTGAAACAATCTGATAATTTATAGTTTTGTCTATACACATAATTGTCAGATCACCAAACGCATAAAGTGAAGTTATGAAAGTGGTAGTGTCTGTTGGGACAACAACGCTTCTACTGTCTTGTTT
This sequence comes from Forbesichthys agassizii, assembly GCA_026546735.1. NCBI lineage: Eukaryota > Metazoa > Chordata > Actinopteri > Percopsiformes > Amblyopsidae > Forbesichthys > Forbesichthys agassizii. Next base: position 961,867 of record JAODLL010000015.1, read on the forward strand.
TTATGATTAATCATTGAAAGATATGGCAGGCTAGGTATGCAAGGGCATTTAACAGGTCATAATATTGTACTCAAGCTAACACATACACACACACACACAGTCACTGACCCACAGGAAGACAGCCCTGGCCCTGTAACAGAAGGTTATTGGGTCATGTTGCTACTGTGCGGAGGAAGTGAAAAGACCCTGGAAAGCTGTATCATCCTTCATTAGTCGCAAATGAAGGAACAGAAAGAGAGAGGGGGAGAAAGAGAGGGGGGGGGGGAGAGAAAGAGAGAGAGAGTGAGAGGGGAGACTGATAGAGATTATCTGCTCTGTTCCCATGGCATTCCAGCTGCAGCATTTAACTTTCACAGCAGGTTGTGATCAGACAAACAACTTATCACACACACACATACACATACACACACACACACGCGCGCACACACACACACACACACACACACACACACACACACACACACACACACACACACACAGAGGCACACTCGTGTGCGCGCACAGGCACTGCACACACCATACAGCCGTGATTACCTTTATATTTAAACAATTACAATGAGAATCATCAAGCAAAAATGAAAACAAAATATCAGGGATCACTAAACTAATAAAGGCAGTTGTATATTGACTTTAAAATCGATCAAACCTTCAGTGTCTTTATATTTTTGTATGCAATGTATTGTAACCATAATATAATAATAACAACCTAACCTTAACAACACATCAATTAACAGGAGGTGTTTTTCGTTTTTCCCCATAATAGAAAACATTATACACTGCCACATATACCTGTACACTTGTACACCTGTAACATCTGTTATTATTGTTGTAAAAAGGCACGGTTTTACAGTACAGACATTTAGCAGCACTATTAGCCACCTTGACATGCCTACAAAACAGTCAATAGAATGTAGCACAAGGCAAGCACACTCAATATTGAAATAATGAAAACATCTTAGCCATTACAGTAAATGTTACTTGTAAATTAATATCACCTCTGCGTGGCCTAAAATATTCAAACAAACGTGGGGACAATCGGACTAACAAGAAGACTTATTACCAACCTGCGCTTTTTGTGGACGTGGAGTATACATCTTAAAGCGAATATTCCACTGTGACTGAATCAGTCAGTCAAGCTAGGCAGGTAAAAACACTGTGTTATTCCTCTCTTCGTTAACTGCGTTCAAATGTGCGAAGTGCGAACTATTGGCGTGAAGACAATTCTCACAAACTTTGGAGAGAGGGAGGGCCTCCCCCATAACACGAACTAGACGAATCCCTGCTCTTAAAGGAATTAACGTCCTCCCACTGGATAAGCTCATTGGTTGAAACAGAGCTGGAATGTCAGAAAATCGGGGGTGGGTTATGGGGGTCTCTGAAATATGAAAATAGGCATAAGTACATAAGTACATGTAGTACCCTATATATGTAGCCTATCTTTGCGCGCGAGTGAGAGAGGGGGGGAAAGGGAGGGAAAGGGAGGGAGAAAGAGAGAGACGGAGAGAGGGGGTGCAGGAGGGGAGGGGGAGGGAAAGGGTGGCGCTTCTGCCACCTTTATTTTTGTATTTATTTATTTATTTATTCTGAATAGATCTCTAGCTCTGTCGTGTGGACAAAGAAAGAAATGCACTTCTAGTGGCTGAAACTGGCTAAAACTGGCTAAAACTATACTGTATAAAGGCCCGTTTTTCGAGGGCACATTCAAACGTTTTGCACACTATCTATCTCTCTCTTTCCCCCTCTCCCATTAATTAATGAATTACATTAATTATTACATTCATTAATTAATTAATTAATTAATAAATTCATTCATTCATTCAATAATTAACTAATTAATTAATAGATTAATTAATTAAATAATTAATTAACTATCATCTCTCTCTCTCTCTCAACTAAAGTATGGGTGGAAGTTTTGATGTTTTATATTTACTAAATAAGTCCTAATGTCCAATTATGCCCACTGGAAAGACATAGTATGCTATTTTAAGGACTGGCATTTTCAAAAGGTTAAATAATAAAGATATTATAGAACTACAATATTAACATAATGGCTGATAGCTTGTAATATATAGATAGATGCCTGTGCATTTTATTTGATACAACAAGCATTGGAATGTGACTAAAATGTACTTTTATTCATTTATAATTATTGTACTCATTACTGCTGAATAACTGTTGCTCTTCCAGTCTTCAGCCTAACACCTAGCCCCTACTTTACAGTAATATCTGCCCCTCTTGTGCAACATATTTGAATGATTGCCCAATGTCAGCTGCAGGTGGCGTTCTAGCACTAATCTTACATTACGTCCCACACATCACTTTATCTCGTCTCGACTAGGACATAGTTTGTCCTATAAGGAGATCCTAATTTGCTTCTCAGTGTCAAGCACTTTCCGCTTAACTGATACCACTTGGTCACCGACACTGGTCACCAACGCGAGCCCATGGCGTTGTGGTGTATATGTAAAATAATTGACGTGAGGTATCATTCTATTACTGCTTTGTTTCTTTTTGACGATGAGTCGTTCGGTTATGGTCATTGTGACCTCCAGAATGTATTCTCCAGCTCGTGACGGGGCGGTTGTCTTTACGAGTGTGTTTACCAGGTTGCGTGTGGCCTTCACGGGACACATGTTCACCGCCGTTGTCGCATCTGTGCAAACTTGCGTCTGACTCACTATCACATGCTGTCCGGTGCATCTCGTCACTAGTTGCAGATTTTTTTCAGACGCTTTGTTTTGGTCTGATGCGCGCATGGAGATGAGGACACATTTGGAAGAGGCGCGTGGCGGATTTTACCATCCAATCTTTCTCGACGGACTCCGCTGACACTTTCTCAAGGAGAGAAACTAGAGGATTAAAATATATCCGTCGTTATTTGTCGTACTGAGCGTTTTCAGATAATCGATGCATGTGCGTTCCTTCTAGTCGAGTTATGGATCAGAATGCACCCCCTTGTTGATTGGTGTGTATCTGACTTACAGTATGAGCTATTATTCTTTTTGAACAAGTGCTTTTAACGTCAGACATGTTGTCCTTAATGCGCAGGCAAATGGATTGGATGGGTATGCTAAAATAATTGTGGTGGGAACTAAAGGAAGCTTAACTTTGATGCATTTGTTCACGAAAACCGTTTCTTGCTAATCTCTGAGCCTTGTGAATTATTACTTTGAAGTAAAAAAGACTGCACACAAATACCGCGTGTCTGTTTTAAAATGGGTAGATTTTCTTCACGCTTGCCTCTTTGACCGGAGTGGTGATGGAGGGAAAAGACACAACCTGGATTTTCAAAGAGTTTCAGAAAGGAGGTGTTTTTAATGGTCGAGGCCAGCGCCGCGCATGATCGTGCACAATGACCTCTTGGTCAAACCGCTCCCAGTGCGTCTCCCGTAACTGCAGCTGGGAGAAGAGACAGAACGACTGGGACCTCGATGTGCCTCCTCTCAATTATTATTCTATCCCGCTCCTGACCGCCATCACTGTTGCTTGCACGCTGCTGTTTCTGGTCGGGGTGGTGGGTAACGTCATGACCATCCTGGTGGTCAGCAAGTACCGGGACATGCGCACTACCACCAACCTTTACCTGTGCAGCATGGCGGTGTCCGACCTGCTCATCTTTCTGTGCATGCCGCCAGACCTCTACCGCATGTGGCGGTACAGGCCCTGGCGCTTCGGGGACGCACTATGTAAGCTTTTCCAGTTCGTGTCCGAGTCTTGCACGTACTCCACCATCCTGAGCATCACCGCCCTGTCGGTGGAGCGCTACCTGGCCATCTGCTTCCCGCTGCGAGCCAAGGCCCTGGTCACCAAGAGGCGGGTGCGCGCCCTTATCCTCCTACTCTGGGTGGTATCGCTGCTGAGCGCGGGACCCGTGTTCATCATGGTTGGTGTAGAGCGAGATGACACGGGCCCGCCACAGAATTCCAGTATGTGGGTTAACGAGTCCGGTCGAGTCCCGCCTGAGGCCGGAGACACCAGGGAATGTAAGATGACCCACTATGCCGTGGAGTCTGGCCTGATGGGAGCCATGGTGTGGCTCAGCTCCGTCTTCTTCTTCATGCCAGTGTTCTGTCTCACGGTCCTCTACAGCCTCATAGGACGCCGCCTGTGGCAAAGACATAAGGAAACCAACATCGGCTCACGCGTGGCCCACCGCGAAAAGAGCAACAGGCAGACCATCAAAATGCTAGGTGAGGGTCTTTGGTGTAACTTAAACTTTCTGTTTGTGCATTCGATCAAACATTTTACGCACACTTTACGCACGCGTTACATGTTGTGAAACTTGGATATTGTAATATGTAATAATATAGTAGAAGCTCAGGGCAATGGCAGGCAATGGAATAGGCAGGATACTGTATATGTATTTCACGCGGAGTTCCGAGAAATGGGCCAACAGTTGTAATTTAAAGCTCCACTCCAGTAAAAAAATGTAATTAATGCAAATCCTTCTCCTCCCTGAATCATAACCCCCCCTCTTGACAGTGGTAGTGGTGTTGGCCTTCGTCCTGTGTTGGCTGCCGTTCCACGTGGGCCGCTACCTCCAGTTCCGCTCCCTGGACGCTCCGTCCCCGCTACTCTCTGTGCTTTCAGAGTACTGCAGCCTGGTCTCCGTAGTGCTGTTCTACCTGAGCGCTGCCATTAACCCTATCCTCTACAACACCATGTCCTGGAAGTACCGGGGAGCGGCCGCTCGTCTGTTTGGCCTCACCGACAGTCAACCACACCGGGGGCGCACTGCCAGCACGGTGAAGGGGGACGGTTCGCTGGGATGGACGGAGTCCACAGTCAGCCTCTGAGTCTGAACGCTTAACAAACTGACGGTCTCACTCACTATCTATAGCCGACAGTACACCTATTGGGAAATAAAGGAACGTCAATATCACCAGCGATGTATTAATTGTTATCATAATCTGACATATAAACAAGCAAGAGGAGGTTACGTGCAGAGCAGCAAACAGGTGCGAATCCTCATTGAGAATGTAAGCTATAGCTTACCAAAATGACTTTCTCCTAAAATATCTCTAAAAATGTACGGCAAGTGCCCAGTTTTTCATGCAACACATCAAACAGCAGTTCCAATGCAAGATCAATGGTATGCATTTCTGTAGCCTTAAACGCACGCACGTTATTATTATAAGCAAATACACACACCAAGCACACAATCGTACTTGCACTGCACACATTCCCGCACTCCCACTTCCACACGATAATACACACTGCACACATATCACACATGATCACGTCACTACGATTGCCTTATAATGTATAAATCATATTCTGGATGACAAAGAAAGCACTGTAGATCTTGTGGCACTGGTCTGTACTCAAGTGGATAGAGCAGGAGTGCAGCGTGCGTGTGTGGTGCGCTCCATAGAGCGTGAGCGTGTGTGTGTGCGTGTGTGTGTGCATGTATGTGCATGTGCCTGTGTGTTGTATGACTGCGTGTGTGTGTGTGTATGTGTGTGCGTGCGAGCGCGCGCATGCTTGTGTGTTGTGTGTTGTGTGTGTGTGTGTGTGTGTGTGTTTTGGTAATTTAATCCTTTATACATGTTTATGTGTTGTGTAAAAGATGTTACATGTCAAACTGAGTGCCATGCTAAAGTATCCATATATTTATTTATTTATTTATTTATTTATATATTTATTTATTTATTTTGAAAGATAGTCTACTACCAATAACCATTCCTTGCATGGCCAGCAAGCTCAGTCAAAGTTGTGGATTGAAGACAACTATAATAGGCGGTAAGGTACATATTTCAAAAATGTGTTATGTCAGTGGATTACAATTTGAGCAGCCAATGTTTTTATGTATTTATGCATTTATTTGTTTATTCATAATCTGTTTAATATAGCCTTTTCACAGCATCTTCTGAGGATAATTCAATTACAGTACTCGTGGTTACAGTGACAGCACAAAGCAGATTCCTCTGCTCTGATCTTAATTCTGTGGATCTGTAAAAGAAACTCTTTGTGAGCTGTTTGTAACCACCTGCTTCGGTCATCAAAACTGAAAAAAAGGCAGCAAGACTATATTATATTAATAATAAAAGCAATGCTGCATTTTAAGAGAGGACCATTTCAGCATTCATCCTTGTGTGGGTGTAAACAAACATGTTCATTTAATGTATGTTCTATGGACATGTCACTTTGAATAACATATATTACCTTTTGGCCTTTTCATGTGCACGTGCAATGTACTTTGGACATTTGGCCGTAATATTATTGCATTTATGGTGTCTATTTATTTTCTTTTTCAATTGATATATTTTATTCATCAACTCATATTCATTTTCAATGAACACCAGTTAATGAGTTCTCTGATGTGAGTGAGAATTCTGTATGAATCCAGACCACTGCAGGATAAAAGGATAAAGCTGCCACCCTAATCTTAAATTCAGTATACCACTTCTTACCCAATTCAGCATAGGACAGAAGCACTGAACTTTCTTTGACAAAGCATTATGACGCATGAACAGGCGTGTCCGTGTGAGAGGATTATAGGCTAAATAGATGCTTTCTAATGTGATATTTCCCCGTTTGATCCATCAGCTGTGTCTGCATCCTCAAGTAAACTGCCCTGGACTCATACATCCTGGACTAAAACAGCCTCTCAAATATTGGGAATGTATCGCTGCTATTGAATGTGACTGTATGTACTGATGTTATGTTCATATGTAATTAGGGTGCACTGAGAAAAAAATATTATATTGAATATTTGTTTTTTATTTCCTTATTGGAGGGTTTGTCTGCTGGTAGATCATGTACTGTATATATAAATAATGTCTTGTAAAAATAAATGAGGCTGATTTCTTTCCATTTTTCCCCCACATGCTGCTTTTCCACACTGGAAACACACAGTGTAATAAAGTAATTCATATTAGAGGCAGTTTGAGTTTACCATGGTGAGACTATTTACAACAACATGTATTTGTAAATGTTACATACAGGAACACAAACCTAATCATTTCCAATAATTTATGTATTTATTTTTCATACACAGACAACTATCTCACATTGTTGCAGTGTTTTGATGTGAAACCCTGGATGAGCTCAACAGCAATGTTGGGGTCCATTGAGCAAAGCAGGAGCATAAATGTCGGCCTGCAGGTGTCTGATTATGTCTGCATGGCGGAGGGGTGTTGCAAAAGCTATAGGATGACAGAACATACCGCTGTGCTTTGGTGTTAGATGCACATGGTGACTCGATTAAGTCAAGACAGTAAGATTGCACAGGCTCAGAAAGAAGATAACTAAGTCAAGCCTGACTTAATGCCATTTCCATCTCTCTATTGGGCAGTGACATGCATATATATAAACTACAGTATGACTACAGTATGTGTTAGTTATATTAACAGTCCTTTAGTCAAGATTAGCCATATGTAAAGGGTGATACACGCCCTGAGGTGAAATGGTATATAGTCCATGAATGATGAGGGGGTGATGTGGAAACACAAAGATACGTTTTATATTCAACAAAGAGAGGCACTGTTTATTTGTAATGTGAACTGCCAAGATGCAAAGTGAATGAGTCATACATCAGGAGAGCTTATCTACAGACGGTGTGGGCTTTGCAGGTGAGAACAGAGGATGTATATGCTTGCAGTGGTGGGAGTGAAAGGGGGGGTACGACTGTCAAAAGAAAAGAAAAAATATAACATTTGTGATATCAGAATCACAACCATAAAGAGTAACTGCACCCTAAATTGTGTTTTTTGAGAAGTAAACTAAATAATAGTACACTGTGATGAGACATATCGATGCTGGTGTTTCATTGACACAATTTCCATTTTTATAAAAATCTTAATTTTGTGGCCTAAAAATGACTACATGTCATATCTGTTTAAAATCTCCCCAAGATCTGGTTGGTTTCCCACTGCACTTTCTGTCCACTCCTGCTTCATCAAATTCAAATTATAATGTTATTGCCCCGCCCCCCACTCCTCCTCCTCTCAGCCACTCCCCTCACTCAGCTCATTGACTTTTCATAGTTGTGCAGTAAGCATAGCCAGACTCAGAGGGTGAAGTTATATTTAACCATGTTCATGGGATTGCTGATACATATTGTGCAGTGGTTATTACAGAGTATGCTAGTGGTGAGGATGGCCAACTCTCAAATGAAAGGGCGTGACCTCCAAAATTCACAAGCTACCTGTGTAGGCATCCTTGAGGAAATAATCTACAGTAGCCCTACTTGCTTATCTCTGTATTTACCTATCTGAAATATAAGATGACCTTGAGTGAGTTTTTTGGAAAGGCGTTCTAAAATAAAAATGATTAATACTTACTCACTCACTGTAAGTCACTTTGTTTTTATTAAAAGTTCAGCAAAATGCCCTAATTGTATCCCAGATAAACGTAGTTACATCTGTACAGCATCTCTCTATTCAAACACATAATCAGCCAATGGTCTGTGTCCCCAGTAAAAAGATGATAAAATGCAGTAAGTACATTTTCTTTGTATAGCACTTTTCACAGACATGGGTCACAAAGACAGTAAAAAGGCGATAAAATGCAAAAGTATTAATACCAAATTCCAAAATACAGTACCAATAACATTAGTGTACACTCACATGAGGATGAGGTAAAGCTTACAATTTATTGGCTAATTTTCTTTGCTCATTTAACACTCCTTAAAACAAGCATATAATATACATTATATTTCTTGATGGGTCTCGGAAGGAGTTGGGTTGAATGAGGCCAGCACAGAACAGTGTTGTCCTCTCTTTACCGGCTGTACACTAAATGTTGTGGATTACACCACAAACCACGCCACACCTCTGTGGCGGAGCTTCTGATGGATCATCCATATTGTGGGAGGGGTGTTAGTTGTTTGGCTGCTGCTCTCAAATCAACAATCTTTCTCCAGCTTACTTCACCTTTAAGAGTAACTTGTAGCAGGACATTGAGTCTGGTGCCCTTTTTATTCTGTATCCATTGATCCTGATCTGTTTCTCATTTTCATGATTGAATGTGACTACCTAGTTAATTACTCCTGAATATTGATTATATGATCCCCTTAAATGTACCATGATGATGTGCATGTGTTGAGAGGAATATTACAGACATGTATTTGACCTTTACTAAATCAATATTGATGAAGGAAGAAAACCGTGGAGCAACTGTGTTCTTATGTTGCTCCTAGAAGTGATACAGCTGTCGAGATTACTTCTTAAACACAGTTTACTGTAGAAACATGAAACAGGGGGCAAAGTATTCATTTGATTTCTTATAAAACATTACACCAGGTAATTTTATTGGCAAATTGTAAGATAATTCACGTTTTGTAAAATTAAGTGAACATCTCCCCACAGTCCACAACTGTATATGTGTCCGAGAGGTGTTTTTGTTTCCATTGAATTTAAATATCAACAATCTTTCCACCTTTGTGAACATGTTTTGGTGTTGTGTGTAGACCTGTGCATGGAGTGATGTATGCTGACAAATACTGACACAAACACAAGAAAAAAGACTTCAATCCAAATCAGAAAAAAATTAAAACATTTATTGGGCATAAATATATTATATATACGCTACCGATACAGTTACGTCTTACATACATAGGGTAGTATTTGCAAAAATCTATACATTAAAATTGATATGGCAGTTTCTTTTATATAATGCATACGAAATTGTCTAACATTTACAATACAAGAAATGCATGATTTGCTTTTATTTCAATTCCTAGACCATGACAATGTTGGAATGTTTGTTTAAAATGTGAGGTAAAAATATGTTTCTTCTTTTGTTGTTTTGCTTACAATTAATTACAAACATGTGAGTGTGTGTGTGTGTGTGTGTGTTTGTCAATTTGCCGATCTTTCAATTGAAACCTAATTTTTGTTACATATAATAAAAAGAAAGAAAGAAATTAAACCAATAGGAAGGCACAGGCGCGGGGTTGCAAATCGGTGCTCATTCTTGACAGTTCTGCAACCAAATGTGCAGGAACCGGCAAGATCAGAAATAGAAAAAACATCATAAAAGTAAGCCCACATGCTCAGCCTTTGGGCCAACGTTGGGTAAATAAATGATCATATTACTGGCGCACTATTGACCAAAAAAGGCCATTCTCTTCGCTCCCTTTTCGGGCATAAACATTAATCATATAAGGCTTAATAGAAGAGGAGGGGGAGACATAAAATCATAAAATAAAAAACAGGGCACCTCACCGGTTTCCAACAATGCAACAGGCTAAGTGGACATACCACTACAAGCACCACACTCCCTCCGCACAGTATTTCTTCGTTGCCATTGTGTGCACCTTTAAAAGAGCACATTGTCATTTGACAGGCACAGAATTCCATACCTCATTAATGCCAATGTCACAGTGATGCCAACTGCAGAGTAATGCCAATGAATTAACCACATGGCATTGGCAGTAGTGTTTGGAACAGACTTGCTCTCCAGGTCTGGCTGATGACAATCTCATCAGGTCTAATGCTCGGCTTTAAAAAAGTGCTTCAACTCATGTCACTCTAGTCATATTGATATTGATCATATCTTCTTATTACCATTCCATGCTATAGAGCTCTATAGATGTCTCGGTATATAATCTCTTATTAAAATACTGGATAGAAAATACTACCACTCTACCGGCACTAGTCTGGAACAAAGACTCAACATCACAATCTTTGTCATCTGCCTGAAATACTCCCTTGATTGTTTTGCCTTTTATTTTTTCAGTGTGAAATCAGGTTGTGTTAAACTCTCCTCAGAAAGGGGCTACACACTTCAAAATGGCACATGTTGCATTACAGAGGGAAAGAAACATCAAAACAATAAAAGATAATAAGAAAAAGCATAATCACAGATCAAGTTAATGTTTTTTTTTTCCTTTTTGAGAGAATAATTACAATAATGACAATAATAATTGTAATGCTGTTCTTTACAGAACATCACAGAACCCTTTAGATTACCAAAAATAAAAGCGACATTGAGTGGACACGAGAAGTCTGCACTTTGGCAATAAAACAGTAAAAACATACCAGAAGCTTCATTATAACACTAAATCAGAACAATATAAAAGCCAAAGGCAGCTACGTATATCCCATAAAATATGTTTTGACCTGACCGTATGGCTCGGCTTGCTACATTTCACTATAAGCAATACAAGAGTTGCTCGGCTGTGCATGGAAATGGAGATGAAAAAATAAAGTGTAATAATAATAATAAAATAAAGCCATTTGGTTACATGTTTGAAACGGCACAGATAACTGCAATGCACTGGCTGATGAGCTAAACAGCTGTAAGAGAAATACTTAAAGGGTTACTGACATAAGGAATGCTGGCCTTAATCGCACAATCTAACATACATCCATTAAAAAAAATGAAAATAAAAAAAATAACATGCTACAAGGAAAAAATTAGTATATTAACTACACTTGTCTCTTAATCTTTAAACAATAAATAAATGAAGATTGCACTGTAATTGGCATGTAAAGTACTGTATGCAAATATATAGTATAAATAAAACCTAGAAAAGAACTCTACCTAAAATTCCCATGAACTTTGGCAAAGGTATTTTGAGCTAGTAAACCACTTTGCTTACTGACACGTACAGGAGCAAGGCACAGCTTGGAAAAAAGACAAGAGACAGCACCCCCAAATGAAGGACAGAACAGAGAGAAGACAAAGACAATGGCAGCGATGGAGACGATGAGATTAGATCTCCCCTCGGTAAGACCACGTCCCTGAGGTACATTACATGCTGCCATTCAGAGCCGGTGGGTGAAGATGCGAGACAAATGGCCCGACCTCCCACCACTGCTCCCCCTCCCTGTCTCCCCATGTTGGTAAAAGTCAACATGTCACTCAGTAAGCAAGCAGGTTAAGGTGACGTCTTTGGATTATTTGGGTGTATTGAGCTGTACCTTTATCTGGGGTTAAAGGGTTCAAGGTGGGTGCGATCTAGCATTTGTCAGAATGTCCTGTTCTGTGGATGTTCTGTCCAAGACTTGTTTGGTTAGCGAACATTAGTTAAAGTCCCCAGAGAACACGTCTGTCCGAGTGAAAGACCACAGACTCACTACTGCTCTAATTACATGTCAATAAATCACCTTCGTAGATGGAGAGAGACAGAGCTAGGGAGAGTAGAAGAGAAGCCGGTAAACGGCCAGAGCAAAAACGAGAATTACAGATAATTACAGGCAGGACAGAAAGCAGAGAATGGAAGAATATTTAGACACGGTCATCGATTCACAGACTACCTGGTAGGAGAAACTACGTTATAAGCACTGTGGCCGCCTTGTGGCTGGGCAAATGTCAAGGGCTAAAGCTAGCTAACTGCTAACAGATAGCACTTTCCTGGCTGACAAAACTGGTAGCTCTGAGAAAGGTGGCTGGATAGCCGCTGCCCATTAGCATGTCTGTCTGCTTTGGGCGTGTTGCTAATAATGCTTAAGGTAGATAGGCTGTTACGATACTTGAGATGCTGGAATTGAGAGAGTCTAAAAGAGCAATGACAGCCAATCAAATACCTTGTTCAACGTCACCAATCCAATCACATACTTACCATTAGCACCAGCAGCTGAACTGAGCTGTGGCCTTCCTCTACCATCACACTGTACTTCAAAGCCTACATATTCATCACTTATATTACATCACCTCTGTAGCATCATATATACTTTTATAATATATATCGTGTGTTTATATTTATATATAATGTATATATATATTAGATTACTGGTTTTCCATTCTTTCTTAGATATAATAAAAATAACAAGATAGCAGCATCGTACGTCACGCATGGGATTGCATCGCTTTGGTAACTGAATAAATGTCAGTGAATGGTTAAAGGCTGAACAGGTATGACATAGATATCTTCTAAGAGATGTGAGTTTGTTGCATTGTCATTGCGTGTACACTTTACTGTAAACGCACACGTCAAAAGTCTTTGTGTGTGTGAGAGAGAATAGACGGCTGTGTATCTGTTCATGGGTGTAACTGTATGAGTGTAAATGAATGAAATGTACAGTATTGATCTAAACTGCATAATAGCGTATGAACTGCTAAAGCTTTGAAGGCCTACAATGGAATATGGCTGAATTAATAAAGACTGCAGCATAAAATTAAGCTAATTAAACATTTGAAAACAACAAACAAATGACCATCAATAAATATACACTCTCTCTAATCGCATATGTTTTATAAAGATACTAAATAAATCATGCAAGTCAGTCTTAGGAGCAATTGGTGTGCTCACAGCTGTACGTAAGGCTAGATTATCAGTTTTTCTTCCCAACCGTGCGGTTAAGACAACCCTCGACATACATCCTTATCAAAAGAGATGAACAACAATACAAAGAGATGGAGAGAGAGAGAGAGAAAGAGAAAGAAAAGGTAACAGAACAAATGAGAAGAGGAAATCGATGCTTGGACTACAAAATGAAAACTGTATGTAGCGTTACAAGTACATGTCAAGTTTGTTTTGATTTAATTCATTTTTCTTGATACTTTTTGTTTTACTAAAAAAAGTTTCACCGCGTGTTTGTGATTTCTCTTTCTATCCTATCATTATAAAAATCCCTCACTTCATGAAGAAGTACTGCAGCAGGCAGGCGATGAGGATGGAGAAGCCTGCGAACACGCACACGATGAGCGCCGCGAAGCGCTCGTCGCTCGAGATCAGGCCCACGCCTTTGCCCGTCTCCGCGGCGCACAGGTCACCCGGCGACGGCGTCTCTTGGCGACGCAGCGTGAACAGGGACGACGGACTCAGTGGCCCGCACAGTTCCTGGCAGGTATCCTGGCAACGGCGGCATGCGCCCACGCGGAAACGGTAGTCCGTGTTGCTCTGGACACCCGAGATCTGGAAAGCGCCCTCCTCTCCCTTAAATATCTGGGGACAGAGAGAGACATTTATACAGAGAACTAGAGGTCTTAACGCATACACAGCATGGGATAGGACGATTAGGGAATTAAAGAGGCAGTCAAATAGACGCCTTACACAGTGACTGGAATATAAGCCATGGTGAAGGGGAATAGAGACCAACTTCGGTGAAATGTGCGGAGTTCATGTTATGTGTGTGCCATTACGGAGGGTAGAGATGGTCAAGATGTTAATGATAACACACCATCATGTGGACAGATAAACACACATGCATGCACACACTAGCATATAGATGAAAACACACACAGCCACCTGTTTCTCTCAGTCACACACAATGAGGTGCCCAGGCACTAGTATACACACTCACACACAAAACACCTACACAGACACACGCTGACACATGCACCGGCATGCACTGTCACCATGCTCTAGTAAGTATCGACTATGAATCTGTCCAATAAAGCAGAATGAATCAGCTCAGGAGAGTAATTCTTCCAGAAATAGAGTTCCATTAGATCACCTTCTAAAACTTACCAAAGTGTCTTTATAGTTATTACATACATATTGCTTGTGTGTGTGTTTGTGTGTTTGTGTATTTATTTGTGTGTTTGTGTGTGTGTTTATTTGTGTATTTATTTGTGTGTGTGTTTGTGTGTGTACCAGACAGACCTGTTTGTACTCTGATTCACGTCCCACAAGCACTTGAAGGACATAGCTGACAGGGTCTCCTCTCATTGGCGTGATGGTCTCCCATAGGATCTCACACACGTTGCCCTCTAGCTGGTGAACTCTGGGAGCTGTAGGACACATTGTATTAGAAGCAAACATAAATGAGATCTTATCATACACTTTCCTATTGCAAAGGACTGCCATCAACTAAGATCAACTCTGTGAACCATGGTAGCTCTCTTTCCAACTCTGTAACGATCTCAGCTAAATGTACTGTAGGTACTTCACTATGTAACCACGGAATTAGGCTCACATTGAATAACCCAGAGTTCTGATTGCACAAGTTGTACATGTACATAACAGATAACACTTTAGTACAGTACCGGTTCTGGATCAATAAGCCCAGCTTCCTGTTACTATGGAAACGATGACTCTAAAATGTCAATGTTAAACATTGTGTACCGCCTACAGTATGTGGCATGAATAAAACAAATGTGTAAAAAGGAACTCAAATATGCCACCACACTGCAACAGCACACACACACATGCGCGTGCGCACACACACACAAAAATAAACCCAAAGGTGTGTGTATACCTTTCAGGGCAGGCGGAACAGCCTTGGTGGTACAAAAGGTATGTGTGTTAGAGAAGGGCCCGTTCCCTGCATCACTGATGGCCTGTATTCTAAAACAATAGCTGCTGGACTCTGTCAGCCGCTGGACCTTGTAGGTGTGACTGGGACCTCTGTAGATAGTCACAAACCTGGACATACAGACGAAAGAGAGAGACACAGTGAGATATGGACACACTGTACAGAGAGAGAGAGAGAGAGAGAGAGATACAATGAATACATGAATGAGAGGGAGAGAGTGTGCAGAACATTAGAATAAGCCTCCTCTCTCGCAAAGCTGCACACAGGGACAAAAGAGAGTCACAAACATGGACATACTGTAAACACGCATACAGAGAGAAATAGAGAAAGGTTTACAGGGGTTCAGCTGGCAAAGTAAGTGACTGGCGTGAAACTTTACAAAGAGAGCAAAATCTAGGAAAACCTATTTAAAAGTGTGTGTGTAAAAGAGAGAGAGACAGAGAGAGAGAGAGAGACAGAGAGAGAGAGAGGGGTGAGGAAAAGGTGACTGGGCAAATGAAAGAGGAGGCGGCGATGATGGAAGGAACTAGTTAGACAAGATGAGATTAAGTGTGTGTGTGTGTGTGTGAGAGATGGAGGGCAGTTTAGCAGTAGACCATAACTCTAGCTGAGCTCTTAATGCAGCTGTACAAAGGAGAGGGAGAAACAATGAGTTTCTTAGCTTGATTAATAGCATCGCACCTTCACCTCTACCAGGCTTCTTTGTAAACACACACACACACACACATTCACACGCACACACACACACACACACCATGCAACTCCCCAGGGTTCCCTGTGTAATCTAACCAAATAGCAAAACCTGCTGTTGCAATCTAGGCTTGTTTGGCAACGAGTATGTATGTGTGTGTGTGTTTTTTCATAATTATGAGCTATAAGCGAGATTTGGCCTGAGCAGAGTGGCATAACCAGGTCATAACAATTAACACGTCATTCAGCACAGACATTAGCTTGACATTAGCTGTAACAAACACATAATGCATAATATAGCAACAAAAAACAAAAAAACATTAGCAGGGTCAGAGTGAGCCCCAATTAAAACAGAACAGCAGGATCTTAGGAACACAGTGACACCGAGTAGAGATTAAACGGTTTATTCACATTTATTAACACAGTTAATGGAATTATCACAGTATTGGTCAAATGTGCTGCATTAAAAAACTGACATAAATAGCATAATTTCTGCAGATAATAATAATAATAATAATAATAGTTTTAATAATAATAATAATAATAATAGCAGCCTAAATACCAAATAATTATGATTTATCTGCTCAGTTCCCCCTCTTATGATACGAATTGCACTGACTGCATTGATTGTGCAGTAATAGGTTAATATGCTGTGCATATTTTAGGGAAGTTCAGTTACTGTACAGTATGTGTAATCATGAATATGTTAGCAAAGCCTATATTCATGACAACACATTCAGGGGAACACCCATGTTACATACAGTAGCCATAAGCTAATGTATAGGCCTATAATAAGCTCCATGGTGTGCAAAGGAGTGCTATCAATGATTTCCACCAGATTGTCGTTGCCGTAAAACAAACTAATGTTATGTTGGGTTGTTAACTGGTTAGGCTATTTAAAGCATAGTTTTTAAGCGTGGAAATCAAACACGGTTTTAATGATTATGTTATATTATTTTTCGATTTGTCTATATATATATACAGTATATATATTTCTTTTTATTATTATTATTATTATTAATAATCCATCCATCTTCATCCGCTTATCCAAAGTTGGGTCGCAGGGGCAGCAGCTCCAGCAAACCTCCCTTTCCCGAGCCACATTGGAAAGCTCTGACTGGGGGATCCCGAGGCGTTCCCAGGCCAGTGTGGAGA
>JAODLL010000015.1:978960-991855 GCA_026546735.1 Forbesichthys agassizii
GTGTGTTGGAGCAGGGAGACATCTAAAACATGCAGGGCTGCGGCTCTCCAGGACCAGGGTTCCCTACCCCTGTGTTACTGTTGTAGTTAACTCACGTAGAACCCACTGTAAACCCAACTGCCCTTGCTGTTGATGGCACACTAATATTCATCTTGTGTGTTTAGGAGTGGCTCACCGTGCGTTTGAGAATGACATTGATGCTTTGTTGAACCTTCGAGACTTCTTCAACTTCCTCCCTCTGAGCAACCAAGACCCAGCTCCTGTCACAGCGTGCCACGACCCGAGGTACATCCTCCAATAGTGCACATAGTACACTCCCAGCAGTCCCAGACTAAGTGTGGTTAGGCCATTCATGCTCTCCTGTACCCTTTCAGTGATCGACCAGTACCTGCATTGGACACCATTGTCCCCTTCGAGTCAACTAAAGCTTATGACATGCTGGATATTATTCAAACGGTAACACGCACACACACACACATCCGTTCCTAAATCACAAATTATACAAATTAAAGTTTTATTACTACTCAATTTGTCATTTAGATTGTGGATGAGAGAAACTTCTTTGAGATCATGCCCAACTATGCCAAAAACATTGTGGTGGGATTTGCCCGCATGAATGGACGCACAGTGGGAATCGTGGGTAACCAGCCCAAAGTGGCATCTGGTGAGTTGAGGCACAACGTCTTTCTGTGTGCGTTTGTGCCGTTTTTCTCCCTATTGAGGTATAAGGTATTTTATAATTAAACCATGTACAGCTACCATAACCCTATGGAACATCACAGTGTACCTGGATATATGTCCTCCTGATGGATAAAATATGTTATTTTTATGGATGCCTGAGTGCAATGTGATAATTACAGCAATACATTGATTGACTATTTATCAGTATGCTTAGAGTTAAAATGTTTTGTCTTCATCATTTTGGCATTCTGTTAAACATGTTCAATATATTCTGTCCCTCTGTGTGCGCTCAGGTTGTCTGGACATTAACTCCTCAGTGAAAGGAGCCCGCTTTGTGCGTTTTTGCGATGCCTTCAACATACCCATCATCACCTTTGTGGATGTGCCAGGATTCCTGCCAGGTATATAGACCAAAGTCTCTATATTGCACGGGTCCCTCTCAAGGGTGGAGTGGTATCCAAGGTCCTTGCGGATTCTTGAAAAGTAAAAAAAAAAAAAAAGTATTGCATTCGATTTTCTAAACTTAAGGTGAAGCTGAAAATGACTTAAAATGTCAAAAGATTTTCCAAAATGTCTTAATTTTACTGGACGTGGTATAACATTTCGAGCAGTCTCAAATCCTGACATTAACTTGTTAGTTAACGACCAAACAAACAGCTCATCATGTGAAGCTTGTTTACTTCGGACGTCTTGGTTTTAACACCCATGTCAAACTTTTTGCCCCAACAGCGTTCCATGCTTTTCGGGCTTTACTACGTGCATGGTTGCGCCACCTTTGCTATACCATCATCATATACCACAATCGAACGTACACACAGCAACCGGACCCGCAAATGTAATTTTAATAGATGAATTATGATGGTTAATGTGAAACGTATTTCTTTCACATCCGCAGGGACAAATCAGCCTATCGCACAATTTATTGAATGTAGGCTAATCTTCTGTCAAGAATGACTTAGGAACTGTCAATCACTGGTAATGGACAAGATCAATAAAACCTAGCAAAGAGCTACTACTAATTATTAATTGCTCAAATCTGGGCTTATAGCCTAAATATGTGATTCTACAAAAAATATATCTGTAATTGAAGTTGTGGAATAATAGTAATAGTTTTTTTTGTTTATTTTTTTTTATGTTTACATCCTAACATTGTAGTGTTTAGCTGTGATTCCATCTTGATGGGAATGGCTTCTGGATGATTATTTGGATTTATCAATTACATAGTCCCCCATAGAAACTCTTGAATTGCTTAACAAACAAAAGTAATAAAACATGGAGACTGCCAATATAATAGGCTATTTGCTCGCCATAGCTATAAGGTCTAGGTATTGTGACGGCCCTGCCTTGTTAAGGCAGGCCTGTTCGTCTTGATTATCAAGGTAGGCCCTAATTAGACTGATTAAGGGCACCTGGTCATGCCAAATATATAGGTGTGTTCCAGCACACTGTTAGTGACTCTCTTGGCACCACACATGTTGTTCTTGGTTTGTTTCTTTGCTTGGTTTGGTTAGCTTCTTTGTTTGGTTTATTTCTTAGCTTGGCTTGTTTGGTTGGCTTGTTTGGTTAGCTTCTTTGTTTGGTTAGCATGCAACACATATATTCACTACTTACACCTACAGACATTCACACCTCATTCTATTGTTATTATGTTAGTTAAGTGTTGGGTTTGTTTAGTTCGTTTGGGTTTACGGCCCATGAGCCAGGTCGTAACAGTATTAATTTTTAGTCTTATATTTGATGTCACAAATGGTGCAGATACCCTGGGTATCTGACCACTTCCACCGTCCTTCACAGGTACTGCCCAGGAGTATGGAGGCATCATCAGGCATGGAGCAAAGCTACTGTTTGCCTTCGCTGAGGCCACAGTCCCCAAGATCACCATCATCACCAGGAAGGTGTGTTGATACCATCTGTGTCTCTGGTGTCTGTGCTGTTGGATGTTGACCTATATGCTTGTGTGTGTGTGTGTGTGTGTGTGTCTGTCAGGCTTATGGGGGAGCATATGATGTCATGAGCTCCAAACATTTAAGAGGAGACGTTAACTATGCCTGGCCTACAGCTGAGGTTGCTGTCATGGGTGCTAAGGTACTGTAATTAAATAAATGAAGTCTAACCGTTAACAATACCCTATTGTATTTCTATTATAAACAGTTATCTCACACTAACTTGCCTTGATCTAATCTCATGGTGTCCTTGTAGGTTTTGGGTGCCATTACATTTCTGTACTATGTGGCCCTATGAAACCCTTAACATGTAAATGGAAGCTATTCTGTTGATTTATGCCTGCACTTACCTTTCACCATATACTTAAACCATGTGTGCGCTTTCTGTCTCAGGGTGCTGTTCAGATCATCTTCAGAGGCAAGGGCAGTCAGGCCGAAGCTGAGGCTGAATATGTGGACAAGTTCGCAAACCCATTTCCCGCCGCCATCAGAGGTATAACCAGGTTGTCTGTCTGTTTGTGAGTCTCCCAAGTTTAAGAAACTGTTACTGTTCCATAAAGTGGTAAATGAAACTATTAGTCGTAACATAATTGTGAAACTGCCAAATGCCCGTACATTGTATATAATACAGTACATGCGCCCACCATCAGACTGTTTAGAGTTTTGTTCAGAGATGATTCATGTTCACCACTGCTGTGCTTAAGGTTTTGTGGATGACATCATCGAGCCCTCGACCACTCGCAAGAGGATCTGCAGAGATCTCGAGGTCCTGGCCAGTAAGAAGCAGGTCAACCCCTGGAAGAAACATGCCAACATTCCTCTCTAAAGCACATCCAGAGCACACGCACACACTAATCAGTCCGTTGTGTTTGAGGAGTGTAACAACAATGGCTGCAGATACTGTACTTAACTTCTTCAGTGACTGTTTGTTTAATGATTTCACCACATTGTTTGTTTTTAAGTCACCCACTCCACCGACACCCCCAGCAACTGCTGGTGAATATTGTTACTGTGCTAATTTCCTAATTTGAAAATAGCCTTAAAGTACAATTGAAGAAAGTTGGAAGTTACGACAATGAGCAAAAATATTTATTTGCTTGACATGTATACACACACACAAGCTGTACATATTAAGATGAGCAAATATGCATTTGTTTATAGGTTACTTTGTTAAATGCACCAACATTTTTCAACAGTGTTTCATGCAGTGACTTCTAACTTTATTCTTTGGGTGGAGACCCACATAATGACCATATTGGTCATAATGTGATCGATGACCTACAGTGTATGTGTAATGATTACATAGTATATAGTTAAAATATATTACTTATCTGGAATCTGATAATTCAGGCATTAACATAATTCAGGTATTATCATTTTGGGAATTTAAGACTTCTGAGAAAATGTATTCAGTGGTGTACATTGTCAGGTTTCAGACCTAAAGTTTGTCTTTGGAATTGTGCCTGCAGGCTCAATGTTGCCATTTGTAAAATAAACTGGACTCTCATTGCATGTGTATATGCTTTTCTGAAACAGTTTAATCTGCCAATTGTCTTCTAGTTTTTTCAAAATCTAAGAATGAACCTGTAGCATGGTAGACATATTCTAATGTTTAGATATGTGACCTATGGCACAGTCTGGTTCCAACCAGTTCAGTCAGGACCACTATAGTCAAAATAAGTTGTATTCATCTTAATTACATTTGTCAGTATGGCTGTTCTGAGAGCTCCCTGCCTTTCCAAGCGTGTACATGGAAAGCTATGCCGTGATCAATTGAGCAGTCCGGTCACTGAGATTAGATGATTGCGATTATGCATGCGTGACATCGTGGCCTGCCTCGACTATTGCTATGTTTGATTTCTGTTATGTTTTGTGTCCATGCATCCAAGATGTTTGAGGACATGTTTATGGCGCGATGTGATAAGCATGTTTTGAAAAGCATAGCTCGTAAAATTTGTAACATCTGAATTTGTTCCCTACCAATTTTACCATCATTGAACATGATTAACTCAGTTCCTCTTGGAGTTCTTAATCAAACATTTACAACAGTAGACAGACATTAGTTCAGAATTTGATTACAGATTTATTTATTAAAAAGAATTGAGTTGACAGGGGGGACAAAAAAAACAGGCTTTTAGAGCATTTAAGGATATGATGTCACTGCAGCGCAGAAAAGATCCAACTGTCTAATATTTACAGGACTGCCAAACCAGCCAACGAACACTTGTGAATGATTGATTGACCAACTGCCCCAACAAATTGTAACAATGATTGGACACAGTCAAACCAGTTGACAAATCTATCTGGTGGCAGTCATGCAGATCCATTGCTGTCTTAGATATGAACATTTAAAATGACAAATCTTATCTAGGTCATTTTAAGAAACAGTTACCCTGTTGGTGAGTATATAGGTGAAATTAAGTAGTCTGAACAGTATTGTGATAGACCTCCTTTCTAAATAACGACCTATGTAGAGTCTGCTGTAACCATGGGCGATAATTGAAACATACGCACCTAAGATGGTATCCCACAAAAACAGTCTTAGATTACTATTCTTTAGATATGAATAATGGAAAGGGTGCCAGAATATAAGTATGCAGGCCACAATTTGGCAACAAACAAGATACATATTCAATAGCTGTACAAACAGTCAAAAAAACATTGATTTAAAACTTTTGATACTAAAGCTACAGAATTCAAAATATGTTTATGTTTTTTATTTTTTAAAACCTTTTCACTTCAAAAATCTGTGACTTCGGTGGTGTGTGTGTAGTACGAGTTTGGGGTGGGAAGGGTAACTTTCATCTGGGGTCCCTTAATGGCTGTCAAACATTTGTCCATGAACAGTTTGCTTTTGTGTGACTTCACACAACACTGTTGCATTATTTTCAGAACCCCAAACCAGCATATGTGTCTGTAATTATTATTCAACCATCGTAACCTGCACAGTATACACAACACACACCACCATAGACATAGAAATCACATGGAGAGAAGGTAGATTGTTGGAAGGATTACAGGAGCAAAGATATAGAACATTTAATATCGTTTTGAGATCCTCCGAGTGAACATAACCAGGCGGCTCTGAGTGGGACACGGGGCTTTTGGGGGTGGGGGGGGGGGGGGGGGTGCTTTACAGGGTGTTAACCCCCCCCCCCCCCCCCCCCCCCCCCCCCCCCCCCCCCCCCCCTGCTGCACAGGGTGTTACCCTGCTCTGACTGTTAACCTGCTCTACGTAAAGAGGGGGAAACCAAACAGCTGTACATTGGTGCATCTAGGGTCTGTCTAACACTTGGTGCACCACCAGGACATGGTGCCATAGCAATCACAGCTTAACCATAGGCCGAGGAGGACATAAGGGACGGAAGGGACAGACTCTCCAGGTTTCACTGATAGTCACAACTAATTCCTGTAGCGCATTCTGTGGGCTGGCCTCGCGTCCTATGATCAGCCTGAACATAGACACTTCTGTGCGTTACCTCCGATATGGTGGCCACCACTGTATTCACTCCATAGAAAGAAAAACGTACTGTGTTGCTGTTTTGTTTCTTAAGAGATTGACTGGCAGGTCATTTGGGTGAGACAGCCCAACTCCCTCCCTCCATTTTCTCTGGTTATGGAACATAGTCTCAAGGAATACTGCTTTTAACACAGATCAGAACATGGGCATGCTGAATCCCTGGGAAGAAACCAGAGAGAGACAGCGTGTCAGAAACTACATTTGCTGGAATGTTACAGTTCACCCACAGTGCTGGAAAACAAAATAAATCCAAAATTATGCAAGAGAGTATTATTTTGAAAACTGACCTTTTACATTTGTGTGCAAAGATTTTGTACAAGGTTTGACAGTTAACCATATATAAATATGTGTTAGGTATATGTGCTATTATAACTAATGTTACAGCAGCTGGAATTTAAACACTGAGATGAAGCACTGTCAGATTACATATGATAGGATTAACTCCCAGAAAACAATAAAATGTATTGTTTTGTCAAACATGGTAAAACAAGAATTTATGAAAGTCTGCCCAAATACTTTGTGGTTACTGGGGTTTTCCCTATTCCAGTGGGTCTGTCAAGTCACGTTGTAAGGAAAGATAAAAATATATTCTTTCTTCAGAAAGGTTTTCTCTGTGCCAGGAACAAGTAATACTTAAATCGTTCTAAAAGTCAATTCTGTTCTTTATGCTGGTGTAATGTGAATTTCCCCTCAAAAACGTAACCTAAGAACCTAGCAAAGCTATGATGTAGAAATGTCTGAACAACACACAGGAGAAATTATTCTTACCGACTCGTCCTCGATCATCGCTGCAGAGTCGAAGAAGTCTGGTCTCAACTCTGCCCTCTCCCGCCTGTTCCGCGATGGTGGCTGGGAGGGCCAGAACACATGGTTAGTTAATTCAACTCAAAACACCAGTGGTGCGGCAGCTAAAAGGAGGCGGTGCCACTAACCAGGTCGATCACCATGGTGTCCTCAAACTCCTCGTTCATGTCTTCCAGCTGGCCCCGAGACGACATCATCACGTCCTCGAAGATGGGCTCGGCATCATCCTCCATCAGCCCTCGCCTGGGGCAGAGAAAGACGTGCGTCAAGCAGGACACACACCTGAGGTACAACACAGTCTGGCTACCAATTATAGAACAGCTGTTAAAAGCTTATTTTGGCGCCACCTACAGTTAAATCATGTATGATTAGGATGATTCCAGAAATGTCACACCCAGCTGCAAAAGGAAATGATCGGTATTATCATAATCACACACAATGAGTGTGATTATGATAATACAACAATGCCTCTCTCTCTCACACACACACACACACACACACTTACACAGTCTGTCTGACACCCTGATTACTGCGTGCCTTGATGTAGTTCATGCCCGACCGGTCTTTCCTGTTGACGTCCTCAATCTTTTGCTGTCCCAACCATGACATCTGCATCTGAGGACTGAGGAGAGGCCCACTGTGTTGGACACACGTGACATCGATCTGTATGCTGCCCTCTGGCTGAGTTGGTGAGTGTGACAAGCCACACTACACATCAAAACGTAGCTCTGTTACACTGCACGCTGCTAGCTAGTGATACGGTAGGTATCTTCGGTAGGCTTGTCCCTGCTCTGCCCTTACATTTCTGGGCTGTTAAACACAGGGTTAGCCATTCTCAAGACCGCTTGCTAATTTCGAGCTCAAATCAAAACAAATTTGCTCAGAAGCTCCCCCCCACACATTGAAACACATTGGGAAGCCTATCACATTGTTGCTGTGAGCGGTGTTTGCCACTGTGTTTGTGTTCCTATTTATTGAGCCAGGGCTGTGTAGAAGTTGTTTTTCCAGCACACACAGAACGGTAAGCTTACCATCACTATTAAAAACAAATATAAGAGAGAAAAAAAAACCACTTCTAAAATGTTGTGTGTACGGCACATTCAGACATGCACGTGTTAAAAGTTATTCACGCTATGAAAAATAGAAGTATGCGCGTGCTTCGCCATGTTTATCCTTACTTGTGCACGTAGTCGTTCTCTGAGTTGGGCTCTGAGTCGGGGTCTGGAAGGTGTTCCGCTGGCCTGTTCTCTCTGAGCACCGTGGAAGTCAGCTGTGGGGTCTGCAGTGCCCCCGGTGTCTGCAGGGTGTCATTACGCAACATCCAAGAGCCCTCTACGCTGCTCTCTTCTGGAAACACCATGAAGGAAATATTTGTCTTTAGGGTTTCTTGTACAATTCTGTGTAGTTCTTCAAAACAATATGCTCAATATAGCAGTCATTATTACTATTGTATATTTTCAATATTTTTCTAGTTTTGAGAAACTATTTCATCATGTAAAGGAATGAAATAAATTAATCACTTTAGTTTAGCACAGTCTCACTAAAAGGCAATAGACATATATGAGTGTGTGTGTGTGTCCTCTCACCCTCAATGCGTTTCTTGTGCAGTGGCGGCCGGCCCTTCTTACTGCGGACCGAGCCGGTCTTGCTGCTGGAGCCCGAGGTGACGGACATGCGGTCCTCGTCCCCGCCCGTCAGCAGGCTGTTCCTGTAGGAGATCAGCGGGAGCCAGATGTCCTCGCGCCGCTCCGACATCGACTCGGACATGAACTTCTCCAGGTACGAGTGGCTGAGGAGACACGTGTTCAACACTGTTACTACTTCTCTAGGAAAAACACAGCTTGTAGACAAAAGGTCACATGAGAGAGACTTGCAAACACTTATGGCAATGACACGTACATTGTTACAATTCAATATCCTGTCCATGCATTATCCTAATGGATTTCCCCTGTGGGATCACTCTAATACACATCCACTCTGTACAGCAGGTTTCCCACTTTATGTAAAATTCCCCGACTTACTGTATTAAAAACAAAACTCAGAATTTCCCTTAACTACACTATATTAAATAGAAAAACATGCCACCAGAACATGTGTGCAAAAAGGACAGACCACATGGCAACAATAAACAAAATGAATGTGATATTTTGCAACGATAATATGTTCAGACTAGTGGTTCAAAATTGGATAGTCCTCATTATGTATGTGTGTGTGTGTGTGTGTGGGGGGGGGGGGAGGCGGGAGTCATCCAGGAAATGATAAGCGTCAAACACATCATAAAGCACTAATGACGCAAATTATAGCAATGTGTACGGTGGACATTTGAAGGAAAACATTAAATCCAGGCATCAGGTGACAAAATATGATGCAGTACGCTCTCACGCATACTACAAATAAAATTCCCTGAAATGCCTTGATTCAACCCAAAAAATGATCAAATTCCGTGACTTTCCATGTCCATGCCAATACTTTTTAATAACCAATGATACAGTATTCCAGAAATTTCATGACCGGTCATTTTGACCACAAACAATCCGTACAACAGCATGCAGTATAATAACGTATAAGAGCACTTACACAGTCTTCTTGTCTTGTCGCAGCAACTTGGAAGAGAATTCACTGAGGACCTCCAGGAAGGCCAGGTTGATGGGAGGGAACTCTGATCCGCGGGGATTCTGGTACTTAAAGGCAAACTCTATACCGTCCCTGTAGCAGAGAGGTAGAGCAGCTCAGAAAAAGAAAACGAAGGAAGGAAAAGGAGCCTAACACCCCCCCAAGATACTAAGGGACTTACTTGTGCAGTGTGGCCACAGCCTCACGGGTCTTGATCTGGTCCAGACCAAAGGTCAAGGCGAACCGACGGGCCAGCTCCTTGATCCCGCTCACATGAGACGAGGTGCGGTCCAGGTTAGGACCCTGGTCCTGAAGCAGCTCGTTGAACAGCTGCAACACACACAAACACACACAGTCAGGTCTCTTCCATCACTGTCACTGTGTGTGTAAATGCTAACTGGCCAATCCCAAGCCCACCCCTTTTCACCTGTCCTCCAATAGCAGTTGAGCATTTTTTGAATAAGGCAGAAACTGTCTGTTTTCCTGTAAAGGCCAACGCCCACTGAAGGCGTCAACGTTCGCCGTCAAGAGACACCAGACTTTTCGATCTAGTTCTTTTTAACGGTGTGACACCTACTGGTGGCGTCTGACGGGCGTCGACGCCAAGGTTTAAGGTAAGGTAAGGTTCACATGTTGTGAAATGAATTCTCTGCATTTAACCCATCCCTCAAGGGAGCAGTGGGCAGCCGTTGTGCAGCGCCCGGGGACCAACTCGAGATTGTCACTGGCCCTCATTTATGAAACGTGTGTATGACAGAAATCTGTGCATGCAATCATTTCCACGCAAAGGTTGGCATTCATCAATCTGGACCGATTTGGACGTGAGCGGTGGCAACGATCAAATCTCACGCCAAGTCTCAACTCGTGTACGCAAGTTTTCTTACTTGAGGTGCAGCATAGTGGAGGTGGCGGATCTGTTAGTTATTTTTAGACCATATTCTGCTTCTGACAGGCATTTAAGAGTATATATTAATTTAAATATATGACTGCAAAATATTTTATTAGTAAGACCAGTGTAGTCCGTGGGAGGAAGCCTGAGAAAGCAACATCATTTTGGCCTGTTCTGCATAGTGCAGGTTAACAGGGTGTTATAATTTTATGATCCGATCAGACGTTGACAAGATTGCCAAGACAGCCTGCCCAGCGCAACTCCAAAGGGAGTCCACTTTTCAGTTTCTAATTTTTTAAAGGCTAAGCACCACTTATCTCTGTTTTAGGCAGAAGAAACATCATTAAAATGAAGCAATAAATAAACAAACTGAACGTCTAATATTTATTAGGAGACCTTTGAGTTGTTTTCAGACCAGGCAGGCATTTAAGCATGCAATGCATCCACATATTCATTAAATAGCCTATCAATCTGCATGGGGTTGTTAAATATAGGCTATATATAGATTATAGCAAAATATTATATTGTGTAAAGCCAGTCTATCAGCGGAGGGAACTGTAGCATAGAGCCATACTCGTGCATGACAGAGAATGTGTTTTGGCCTGCGGGCATCTGCACGTATAGCGCAGATTAACAGGCTGTTATTTCATCATCCGATGGTGACAGAATATAGCCTACTAGTCTACATAGAGCCCTCTATATGTAGTAGTTCACTACATTCAGGTTTACGTTTTTAAAGGCTCAAATCGGATTTATCTGAAATGTCATAAAATTGACAAATAAAGAAACTTCTCAAACTTCTAGGTTTAAAAATGCTAGTATGTCTGTGCTGGTTTCATCGTTAGATTGATAAATGAGGGCCAATGTCACTGGTCACATGACACTGGCTGGAGAATGAACCCGATGTTCTTGATAGTGGGGGAAACCGGAGCACCCAGAGGAAACCCATGCAGAACATGCAAACTCCACACACGACCAGGGTTCGAATCCGGGACCTTTTTGCTGTGAGGCCACAGTGTTATCCACTGGGCCACCGTGCTGTGTTTAGAACGTGGTTCTATTTCTTGGATGTCAATCTATAGCCATGCACTGAAAATCTGCAGATTTCAAATGCTGCATTCCGTGACGCATCGCCGAACGACACTGCCAGTGGGCATTGGCCTTAATACCCTTCTATGCTGTTTTGTCTAACCTAGGCTTGGGACCGCTCAAGCTTTTTATAACAACTTAAATGTATACTTAACCTAATAAGAGCTGAACAAAACGAAACAACAAATCTAAGCCACTTGATTAATAGTAATATAGTATATACACTAGTATAGTATAATGTTTATAAAGTGTGTACCAGAGAGAATGGCCTCATTCATTTGCAGCCTGTGTGCATCTGTAATGGTCTCACCTGCTGTAAACTGAGGATGAGGGTCTTGGCACACAGGATCTTGTCTGTCTGTCTGGTCTTACTGAGGGTTTCCTTGATGATGTCTCCATAGTCATTATAGTACTGCAGCACAGGATGGGATAGGACGGTCAGTCAGTCGACACACACACACACACACACTTTGTGGCCAAGCATTACAGTTACAGAAAATAAAATATAAAAATGCTTATTGCCATTAACACTTCATTTTAATAATGCTTATCAATACGGGCTACATACCACCAGCTTCGTACTTTTGTCATTCCATATTCATACAATTATTTTATTTTGTGTTATTATTCATCACTGCTATCAGACAGACAGACAGCCAGAAAGGCTACAATAAACTAAAATAAAACCCAGTACTACAAATATTATTATATTTATATTACCTTTATAAAATACTTAATAATAATAATAATAATAATAATGAGTGCAGTAAAAGACGCGTAGCCCAAAGCAGCTGTGCTCGTAGCCCCCCACCTTCATGTAGTGCTTGAAGATGTCGGCGGCGGCAGGCATGTCCACGATGTCGAAGATGATGAGTTTACTGAACGCCGCCAACAGGTTCCTCCTCTTGTGGAGCGCCTCGATCTTATTGGCCTCGTCCTCCTCGTCTCCTTCTAGAGACCATCCAGAGAAACATGGGGGAGGAGGGGGGTGGGCGGGGGGGCGGGGGGGTGGGGGGGGGGGTATTAAGGAACATGCCAATAACTCATTATGCTGTTTGCTAAATATATTCTAGATTCACATATGGAATATTTGACATTATTCAGAATGTGTGTCACTATTCTAAATTAAATATGGCAATATTCCTTATGATTCACCATATTTGACCACAAAAATGACATTCTGGAAATATCTGTCAGTATTTAGCCAGCCCATTCATAATGCAAGGATTCTGAACACCAGTGTTGATACTCCACAATACTAACAACGTTAGTATTGTGGAGTATCAAGTATCTCTCTCTCTCTCTCTCTCTCTCTCTCTCTCTCTCTCTCTCTCTCTCTCGCCCTCGCTCTCTCTC
>JAODLL010000015.1:1003965-1031723 GCA_026546735.1 Forbesichthys agassizii
CATTGATTTGAGTCAGGTGTGTTGGAGCAGGGAGACATCTAAAACAAGCAGGATAGGGGCCCTCCAGGACCGGAGTTCTAGAGGCAGAATCACACTGACATTTAATAAAATGTCATAATAATAATCATAACATTTATGATAAAATATCATAAATATAAATTACATCTGCTGGATTGAACTCTGATTCAGTTTGTATCCAGTTATCACTATATAAAATAAAAAATAAAAAAGATTGATAGTCAATTTTGATTTGTTAAACAGGTTTGTTGTCATTTTAAATATGATGTACAAGATGGGACTGTCTTTCTGAGACAGGAGGCAGATGAGTTCTTTATTGATCTCCAAAATGCAATCGGGTTAGTTCTCCTCAAAAACAAAAGCAAGACAATAAATGACACAGGGTATTTTCTATATGCTAGAGAGCAAATGTTAGTCGCGCTCCCAAAACGTCCCCATGGGAATTCAATAAAGTGCATTAATATTTGTTTCCAACTGCCATTCTGATGCTAATGAATGCAGCCCCTATTCAGTTAGTCTGAACGTGCCTTACAAGCCACGGGTTCCACAGAGACATCCGTACCTTGCCGACGTACATAGCAGGTGATTGATACACCGCACAGCACGTGTGCATTTGCATGTTGATGCAAGCATACCTTTTCATTGACTATCTCTCCAGTCTCACTGGCCTGGGTTTTACACAGGCCTTTGGCTGGCTTGCTCCACTCCACCAGGGGATCATGAAGAAAGGTCTTCAGAACGCTGGGGGTGGATGTTTACTATGCTATTATATGCAGCCTACAGCATGTGGCAGACATTTACAATGATTGAGAAATGTATTATACTCTTTTTCTAATACTTTAATGTGTTGGTGTTATTTAAATAATGGGAATAAAACCTTTAACACAAACATAATATGCATCTGATGTTGCTGGATGTCTGTTGTGTGTACCTCATGAGTGGCTCCCTCTGGTCTCTCATCAGTCTCAGTGTGACCTCACAGGCCTGTCTGAACAGGCCCTCTGTGCCCATGGGGCCCATGGCATGCACCATGTTCTGGGTCAGGCGGAACGGCACCACCTCGGGTACGTCAAACGTCTCCCCCTAGCGGAGACGGGTGGAAGTGCAAGAGAAAAACAGGGAGCAAAATAAGATGGACGTCGACATGATAACGCGCGAGCGTATGTACATTTGGTCCCATTCGGTCGCTTGCAATGCCTTTAATAAAGCCGCACCTTGTTGAAGAGGCAGTTGAAGTCAACGTGAACACATTCCCCTGTGAGCGAGTCAAAGAGGATGTTCTCTCCGTGTCGATCGCCCAGACCCAGGATGTAGCCTACCATGGACATCACAGCAGTGGAACGGCAGTAGGCAGAGCGGCTGCTGTACCTGCGCACACACACACAATGATATTAACTAACATATGTTTACCTACTGTAATATTTTCCTGAACTGAACCATAACATGTAACAATATCTTTTCTAATCTAATCTAAACCTAGACTTAACTAACTTGAGCCCTGCCCAAATTCACAATTCAGAACACAAACTAGCAAGCCTTCAAATACACACACACACACACCAATACAAGTTTGAATAAACAATGCTCATGGGCAGAGCTATTGCTTGGCTCATACCATGATGTGGGGTCAGAGAAGGTCCGAAGGAACCACTCGTGGAAGACGGGGGGGTGTCGAGCACACAGCACATCCTTATGGATCCGAAACTTCTCCTCAAACGCTGCCGTCTTAGGAAGAATCAACTTCCTCAGCTCCTTTCCGGACAAATAAATACCTGCCATACACACAGACATACGTTTTCAGAAATCATGTTTTCAGAAATCATGTAGATAAACATTTTTTAAATATATGTAATTATCATCTCATCTCTTCCCCTGGCTTTGAGCTAATGACCAAATAACTGTTAGTTATTCAAATATCTAAATTAGTCTGAATGCACATCTCTAGGTGACCCAGACATGTGTAGTGTGTGTTATGTGTGCACCTCTCTCCTTGTAGAGTTTGGTGAGGATGTGTCTTAGTCCCGCGGTGTTGTTGACCCATTCAATAATGCCACACTCCTCGTTGAGAGGTATCACAGCGTAGGTACGGATGTGAAGCTCCCTGCGCCTCGACTCTGCATCTTTACGCAGGCACTACACACACAGTAATGTAGTGCATTCACACATTCAGAGGACATACAGCATGCTGTTAGTTGTGAACCCCAACATCCAGATTTGGCAGTAACACAGATATAACAATTCACTCAGAACATACACACGCAGGCGTGCACAAATGCACACACACCTTGTTAATGAGACAGTTAAACTCCATGAGGCGACAGTCCTTCCTCAAGTCATCTTTAGGCTTACACATCATGGTGTAGCTCCGCCCATCAGAACCTTTAAGGCTGATCTTCTTAGGCTTCTGTAAGGAGGCTAGGATCTCCACCTAGACACACACACACACACACACAATATCCAAATAATAGACAGTTAGGGCCCCAAAATAATTCACCTGGGACCATCAGTGGCTAACGCCTACACTAAAGCTCTCAATACGTGACCTAGGATACGCAAGCAGACAAGACTTTATGTCCCTCGCTCTTACGGAGTCTTCGAAGCCGGCCAGGTAGGCCCAGTGTCCAGGGAAGGCGTCGTGCTGTGTGCTGGCCCCGCCAGTAGAGGGCAGTGTGGGGATGAGGACGGACTGCAGCGGGATCAGAATCTGGCTGAAGGTGGGCTCCTCCACCAGACGCTTCAGCATCTTGAAGTGCACGCTCATGCTCAGGGTGGTGCTGTTGCCATCCACCTGGCGGCACGCAAATGTAACATGTGGACATCTCACAAGCCTCCCTCTTCTGTGTGTGTGTGTGTGTGTGTGCGTGCGTGTGTGCGCGTGCGCGTGTGTGCGACCGCGGTACCGGCTTGTTGCAGAGCTCCAGCAGTTTATCAGTCAGCCGGTTAGCATCTCCGATGAACTTCTCCAGAGACTGTTTGAGACTGGTGGCCTTCTTCAAGATCTCATTACAGCGGTTCTTGCGCATGGGGTAGGATGACTGCAAGGTGCTCACACACACACACACACACACACACACAGACGACAGGCCATAGCAATAGTTATCAATGCATTCACCAGAGGGCTCGTGTGTATTTTTATCTCAAATGAACAGACCAACAGCTGTATTTAAATATGACACAATAGGTTAATAACTACACGACCGTAAAGACCTCTTGCAGCAGTCATATGTACAAACTGTATTGTATTCATTGTACATTACACTGAGAAAGTCACTTAGACAGTAATACACGCCACTCAACGCCGCAAGGACAACACGCACTCTGAAGAATGAGTCGGTCAGCAGCTGTGGTGCTGCTGTGAATATCTAACACGGACACAGTCCCTCCCGGGCGTACCTTGCAGACGGCCGTCATGAGCCACATGGCTTGCTGCGGGTAGGCCAGCAGGACTTTAGCCACAATGGTCATGAGCACGTTGAAGACGTCGTCGCTGGAGTGGCACACCCGGGAGATGAGCTGGGAGAAGGCGGTCAGGAACTGGTAGGGAGCCAGGCAGGCACAGTACTCGCTCACAGCCGCGTTGATCTTGTTCATCTCCACGCGCATCTGCTTGTCTGGACGGCCGGCTGGAGACAAATGAAATCAACACCATGGAACAAGCTAAAACCCACACACGCCCCGACCCACAGTACTACAAAAGCACCTTCCCAACTAGCACATACATAAAGGAAGGATATACATCTCTCTTTTTACTTTGAAAAGACATATTTTGGGATTATAATATAATATATAAAATAGGGAGGTTATAAATAATGTTAATACATTGCTGTCCAACAATAATCATCGTCTCCGTCAAGCAGGTGAGCTGTACCCTGCTCTGCCGTCACGTCACGTCAGCATGGCATTTTGTTCCAACCACTGACCTTTCTCACATTCATACACCTTGGCTCCAAAGTCCAGCCACAGGGACAGCATGCGAGGCATGGCTTGGTAGATGTACTGGTTCCCAAAATGCAGCGCTCTGGAGGAGACAAATTAATCATCTTGTAATAGCTGGCTAATGCCACGAATATTATGTCTCATTAGGATCTCTTGCTGAGAACACATTGAGGGTCAATATACATATACATGGATAACATAATATGGATTAAATACCTATTGCATTTTTCATACGCATAATCTAAAACCAAAATGTCTATGATTACACTATCGGCATGAACATATCAGTCCAACATGTAAGTTGGAAATTGGAATGATAATTATTTTTATTACGGTATCTATCTGCACACTGGGAATACTCGGAGATGATTGGTTACAGTCCACAATGACGTCACATCTGGGGCCAAATCTGAATGACATGCTTTCCAATGATTTCTTTCAGAGGAATTCCCTCTACATTACATGTTAGACAGATGTCACATTTAGTCCATCCATTTTAGGTCCTGTCAGACAAAATAACACCACTTTTACAATATAGGGGACGCTGTTGTAACTACTGCATCGTTCTAAACGTTCATCTTACTTTCCAAAGAAAGTGACAATGTATCGGATGAGGTTTCCCTGTTTTTCCAGCTTGTTGTCAGTCACCATGGGCATGACTTTGTCGTAGTATTTGGCCAGGTAGAAGTTTCCATCCTCCCACTCTGGTAAAAGGTTGGTCACATCCTAAAAGACACAATACACATAACAAGTTATATAAATACAGTATAGTAGGCAGCACTTTAGGGGAAATAACAACGATGAATAACTAACTAACAAAACCCAATATTTTGTTTCTTTTAATATTGAAATATTATATAAAATATGAGGCACCAAACTAAAACAATAAATCAAACAAAAGCAGATGTGACAAACATAAAACAATTAGTTCAGTAAAGGCCAGTGCACATCAATCTCTTAACAATTCACTCAACTGCACACACGCGTACCTTATAGGCCTTCATGATGGCATTAGATTCAAAGTTGGCCGTCTCCTCCATGAAGCGACCCACCAGTAACATGGCCTTGCCTTTGGTCTGCAGGATGCGAGGGTCTGTGATTGGCGGCTGATCGTCAGGGAAACATTGGGCCACGCCCTTCTGGAGCACTATCAAGGCCTGGTGCACGTCGCCCTGTAGACAAGTGGTGACATTTGAACATCACCCCTCCCACACACACACACACACACTCCCTGTTAAGTGAATGAGGGAGACGTCCAGTAGATGTGTACCTTGGACCAGAGCCACTTGGCCTTCTCTGTGTGCAGCTCAGCCAGGTGTGTGTTCTCTCCATTCAGCAGGGCGTTGAAGGCCGTCTGGTGGTGTCCAGCCTTTCTGGCCACACGGGCACTTTGCAGCCAGCACTCTCCTACCAGCTCCTGACACCTTTGCCTGCAGCACAGTAGACACAGCCCTGTGTTTACACCTGGGATCTGGCTGCCACGCATTAACCTGCCAGATGTACGGTCTGCTTTAAAAACACTGATGCTATATTGCATCGTCTATGTTAACCTCTGTAGGACACGCCATTGTTGTTTTCAAGTCGCCTTCGTCACACATAAACCACGCCCCTTAAAACACAATGATTTCCAAGTAGGGCTGTCGCGATAACAGCAAAATTGGAATACCGCGGTGTTGCTAACCCAACCGCAGACCGTGGAAAGCAACCGCCAGTACCTCAAACCGCAATGTTTACATTTTATTTTTTCTTGAGACTGGCTAGCCCATCGAATATGACGTCTGATCTAGGGCGTGTGCGCTATCTAAGCACAAATTCCCCCAGCCCTATATTAGCCGGTTGTAGCTTCTTATAATACATCCATGATTGTAGCCTTTGGGAGTGTATGTATTTACGACACTCAGACGTTACGCTTTACAACAGTACTACAGTTTAGTAAAGTGCTGTACTTAGTCTGGGAAGCGCATCGTGCATCGCAGACACACTCGAGTGATTCTTTTGGGACATATCTGAATTTCGTTTGGGAAAGAAAATGGAATATGTTGTCCCCTAATCTTTCGGGTTGTTAAACCGAAACTGTGCCATCACTTCTTTCTGTCTACATGCTGCCTAAATCAAGGCGGTGTACCGTAGGTTACGCTTGGTTCGCCATAGGATTTTGATCTTGCGATATTTAATATGCTTTATTTAATATGCTTAATTTAATAATTCATTTGTCATATTTCCCATCTGATATTTTGCCAAAGTTACACGTGATTACCAGTAGGCCTAATAAACTCGTAGAACGCATATGATGTTGAACAATTGTCTCACCATGGACTGAGATCACATTGTCTATAAATGCCCCAGAATCACACTATTTCGGAAGCTCTGCGCAACGAACTTGACCATTCAAAACAAAAACAAAAAAATACCACAGACCGCGGTATTGGAGCACCCTTAATCACCGCAAGGACATTTTCTTCACCGCGACAGCCCTATTTCCAAGCTCTCTGGGCTGATTGTAGTGGCAAAGTCAAACGGAAGCTTGCGAGATCAGGACCGTCTCACAAGGTATCACAGGCCCTGTTGGCCCACACAGGTGTTACACAGGCCTTCTAGGCCTGTGTAACACCGGTTATACAGTTATGTCAGCTGACCGATTGATCTTAAGCATACGTAGCGGCTCCTATAAGCTAGATTTACTCCCTCCATTACCCTGACTCCAGGCTGAGTACGGCACGGCGCAGGCCAAGGATGGGCTCCTTGGCCCTGAAGGAATTCTGGGTCATCTCCAGTCGATCTGACCAATGGAGGGGCAGCTGACTGGGACTGGGGGCGGAGCCTTCTCTTTGTCTCTGTAGCCCGGTAAAGGCGTGCTCTAGCTCACTGAGCATGTGAAGCCTACAGAGAGAGAGCTGGAGATGAGCGCTGCAACAGGCGTTATGCATAGTTAGATGGGGGCACACAGCACTAGCTAGACGGGGGCACACCTGACGATGTACTCGTATCCTCTCTGGTAGGTGCCGCACTCGTAGCTGGCGGCGGACAAGGGCACCACCTGCTCCTTCCTCACCAGCTTCAGCTTCTCGTAGAAGTGAGCCGCGTCCTGCGTCTTGGCAGCCAGCAGCATCTGGCCTAGACGCACCCCCCACTTACTGGACTGGTGGTCTGTGCATAGGACACACTTATTCAGAAATACAACCGACAGAAACAGGCCTGAAAAACAGGGTTAGCACCGTGCATGGGCGGTGAAAAGCATTTCATTACATGACTTCTTTGACCATTCATACACAAACTGTACATTTTGTGTCATTTTCTGATTCATTTGATTTATTTGTTTATTTTTTATTTAACGTTCATTTAACCAGGAAGTGCCTTGAGATTAAAATCTCTACTTCAAGGGAGACCATGACAATATTGCACACTGTTACAAGTTAAAAACATTGGAACAGACAAGGGACAACATATGCTTACTACAGCATTCAGTTTAGGAACAGCAATTACACTGGTAGGTTACAAAACATGTTTATCAAAGCTCTCCCAGGGAGACTACAGCATTAAGCTGTAGTGTGTACTGAAATGTATTGCATGTAAGGGCACAATATAGGAAAACGCTACAAGTTCAGAGCATATCCTCAGTACTCGGTAGAACAGCCATCTAGTGGAACGAAAAATAGAACAACAGGACAGCCGATTGTGTCACACTCACACTCTTCAATATTTCATAAACTTAATTCCCAGATCTGAAATGCTATGAAAAAATACCATACAATACACAGACAAATGTTTAAACCTGAACTAGGGTTGCACCATATTGATCAAATGTGATATTGATCAAGAAAATTGTAATATCGATATTTTTCGAATGTTGCATCAAAATATATTCATAACATATCAAAACAACAAATTTGGACTCGTAATTCCAAGCTACCGAGGAGGCATCCTTTTTGGCCACTAGAGTTTCCTCTTGGATCTCTATTATCTCATTAGCTCCCTCAGCCAAACATTACTGTTCTGTCTGAATCAAACACAACTAAGCCAAACAGCCAATGGACGCATCTCTCCACGAAATAAACATTTTCGGTATGATATTGCACAACGTGATATTGCGATAACGATACTGAGTCAATATAGTGTGCACCCCTAACCTGAACTCAAATAATCTTCCAGCAGGTCCCATTTACTGAGCTTCCAGGCAGCTTCCACTCTGTAGGCGTTCAACTCTGATGTCCACTGAGGCCTTCAGAAGTACACACACAGTTCAATATATATAACATGCCATTTGCTTGAAAGATTCAGTATTACACGAACCTACTTGCTAATTAGAAATCCTATTTACACATAATGTAAAATGTAAAACGTAAAAAATGGATGTTCCATTGCTCTACTCAATAATGGAGACTAAACATCTACAATATTTGCAACATACAGTACAGTACTATATTTGGTCAAACAAATGCAGACTTGTTTAGCACTGGGTACATCAAATCAACAGAACACACACACACACACACACACACACACACACATACATATGTCTTACTTGTTGGCTAGCACTCCATTGACCTGTGTGATGACCGTGGACAGCTGTCCCAGACCCAACATGGACCTCATCACACCATGGTAGTGACCAATCTATGCACACACACAAATTATTGTGGTCCTATATTTATTTAGCAGCCACTTTTCTCCAAGCCATACCGTGTGAATGTACACCACATGATGTGTGTGTGTGTGTGTGTCTGCGTTTGTCTGTGTTTATGTCTGCGTGTGTGTGTGTGGGTATGCATGTGTGTGTGTGTGTGCGTGCATGCACCTGGTCTGACTCCAGCTGTATGGCTCGGTCATAGCAGGCGGTGGCGTCTCGCAGCAGGCCGATGCTTTCGTGTTCCAGTATCTGTTCCCGTAGCGACGGCTCCTCCCTCCTGAGGGCGTTGACGCCCCTCACTCCGTCCGGCTCGTGCATGGCAGCATACAGTGTCTGCAGCAGCAGTCGGAAGGCAGTGAGTGAGTGAGTTCAGGGAGAATACAATCCTCTATCTAGCTGATCTCAGGAGGCTTGACATGGCCTCCAGAATCAGTCTGGAGAGCTCGGAGCTCGTTGTTTCAGGCCTTTCTAGTGTGTGGCCAATCAGCGATGGGCGTGGTTTGGGTGTGATGAAGGCAACATGAAAACAACTTGTTAACAACAATGGCGGGTCTTACAGAGGTTAAAGGCAGTGTCATTCTTGCTAACTTCTAGCTCAAATCAAAACAGCGGCGCCTCACACATCCAAATGCACTTTGAAGCAAAGTATAGTGCTACGGCTTTGTTGATACGAGCAGTAAACTTAGTTTATGTTGCCATTTACAGAGCCAGGGCTGTTTTTTTTTCCAACATGCACAGAGAATGGTAAGGTATCGAAATGCGTGGAATAATTTATAAAAATATATATGACAAAAAGTGTATTAGCTTACATTTAGGGTGCAATGGATGACTTTACCTTTATCGCAGAATATGCAATATAGCATCAGTTCTATTAGAATGTATGAGAAGAGCAAAGGATAACACTAAAGGCTTTTCTACTGGCAAACCAAACCAAAACCCATCTACATTTAAAACCAAGGAGTTGTTGCGTGTATATTTTGGGGCTGTTGTGAGACCTGCAAGAAGGTGAGGTGGTCCTGGACGCTCTCCTTGTTCTCCAGGATGTGTGCCTCGAAGTGCATGAGGGCGCGCGTGTACGCTTTGGAGCGCAGGGAGGCTTTGGCCAGCACGTCCTGGGGAATCCCCTTCAGGAAGGCCACCACACGCTGGTACTCCCCACTCTCTGGGAACACACACAGGGCCGCTGTAAGATTCAGCATGCTCTACACAGTATACATAAATGCAATACATGCGGCTGAGGAGGCCACATCTATTGAGTATATGAGTCAATATTCTTCTGCAGTATTTTAATTGTACAGAAAATGGTATGACATAATAAACAATTGGCATGAATACTTATGTCTTGTGTCTTATGTCTTACTTATGTCTGTGTGTGTGTGTGCGCCTCTCTCTCTCTCACCCAGATGCTTGGGCTTTGAGGACAATATGTAGCGGCTCCACTGTGTGAGGTGAGACAGCATGCTAAAGACTGTCTGGGTGCTGAGCTGTGATAGGCTGGAGGGTGTATCCTGAACACGCCACCCTCCTCCCCCATCGCCTTCTGTTAGCACAGCCAGCATCTCCTCCGTTACCTGGTAGACGGGAATCAAGCAGAGGGACAGAGATAGAGAGATTTAATGACGACTCATGTTCAAAATCGGAAAACGAATGGAACACTGATTTGCCTTAAAAGGTCTGTTCATTTTCTGTTAAATTTGGACATGACGTTAATTTGCATGTGCAAAAACAAACAAATCAACAAAGTGTCCCACTCTAACTCTGCATTCACACCAATGAGGGAGACAAAGCAACCGGCTGCCATTCATTTTCAATAAGACTTGGTGATTTACAGCGACAAGAGACAAGTACTCACTGTCTGCAAGTCACCTTTGGCAGGGCGAAGATAGTGGTTTATTTCATGCACATACCGAGCTACCAATGAGCCTGAAGGCAGTATGATACACTAATCCATACAATGGCCTATATATAGCGCTCTCCAACCTCCCCGCCACTCAATGAGCTTTACAGTATAGAGGGGCGGGGCTAGATGATTTCCAGAAATCTAATGTAATAGTGATAAGAACAGAAGGTGTCGCCAGTCTATGGCACTGATATTCTGTGAACATTCCGGGAACCCCTGGTGTGGTGCAGTGTGGTGTTGTGTGTGTGCGTGCTCCCACCTCCTGCTGCTCGGCGGGGGTGCAGCCCAGCAGCATGTACAGCAGGATGTGGGGCAGCAGGTAGATGGTGACCTTGTAGTCGTGCTTGATGATGAAGCCACAGCAGGTGAACACCTTGCTGGCCAGCCCGTGCCTCACCTGGGACGGGGGGGTCAGAACGTTACAACATGGCCGACCCTGAGCGACCCGTGGCTGTGCCGGTGTGACGGAGCGACGGTGACGCACCTTGCTGATGAGGTAACCGGCCCAGGTGGCTGACCAATCGGAGAACTTGCTGCCTCTGTTGCTGAGGTACACGGGCTTCTTCATTTTGGACCAGTTCACCAGCTTCTGGCTGCTCTTATACCTGCAGGAGGGGAGGGGGGGGGGTGATGATTTAACCCTCGCACTGTCCTAAGGCATTTCAGCAGGCTAGCAGCAGAGGGAGCAAACCGCGGAATGTCATATGTCCGTGTTGCGGTTGCTGCCCTCTACTGGCAAGTGCACCGGGTCATTTTGACCCATAGGACAGTGCGAGGGTTAACTGCTTAAGGGTGCTGTGTGAGTACTAGGATTGGGTACCATTCACATTTGAATCGATACCGGTACCTTGTTTCGGTACTTTACTCAAACGCCACTTTGCAAACTGACTTTATACAAACATACAATACATGTATTTTAGCAGTTTTACTTAGCCTATAGCCTTTATTTGAAGCATTATTAACTGCACCTTCCCGATCACTTCCTACCTGGTTAAATTAAGCAATGTAGGCCAACAGTAGCCTATGCTGTGTGTATGAATTAAAAAATACATGAGTACGTGTAGGTGTGTGTGTGTGTGTGTGTGTGTGTGTGTGTGTGTGTGTGTGGCTGTCATGGTCACCTGCTGTTGAGGTGAGGCTCGAGAATCTCCTGGATCTGTTCTGGGAATCTCCTCCACAGTTTGCGGCCCGGGGAGTCTGTGCGACCTTCACGACACTCAAAGACGGACAACAGCTCCTGGAACCCACACACACACACGGTTTGATATTAAGGACAGCCAAAGATGTGTGTAGTATATTGTACCTGCATTAATGTCAACAAGACGTTCCTGGTGATTACATCAAGTTGAGAACACTAATAATAGCGTACCTGCATGGCGTAAGCAGCAGAATCCTGTGCTCTGACGTCATCGGCGTAAGCCAGGAAGGTTCTGGTCAGCTCCGTCAGCAGCTCGTAGGCAAAGTTGGGATCGTCCACCCCACTCTGTTGCATGGAAGACAATCATATAAACAGTAGATCACAACTCAAACATGCACGCTATAATAGAACCATATGCAGTACTGTGTTGCCACGGTTACCCGCGTGGCCACGCTTACCACGAAGGTGTTGCGGTCTCCGTGGGAGTGCGTGTGCGAGAGGTCCAGGCGTCCGGGGTCCACGGCGCCCAGCTCCCCGAGACACTCCCCGCACAGGAGGCGGGCCTCGGGGGCCGAGTCCTGGCATCCCTTGAGCAGCACTGCCACCAGGCTGGAGATGAGCGGCTCCACCGCCTCACTGGCACACACCTGCCGCAGCAGCCACTCCTGCAGGCCACGCACACACACACCTACGACATTACACCTACCTCTGGTCTGTAACGCTTGTCATGTTAAATAACGGGCTTTACATGAAATGTTTGTTTTAATGGCACGGCAGAATAAATGCCACTGAAACTGGTTCATTCACATTTTATATAAGGACATTCAATAAATAATAATTAATATCTAATAATATAGAAAAATGACTAAGAACCTTTGGGTCCAGTTTTATATTAGCTGTTACTTACAAAAGATCCATTAGGCCTTCCATGCAGCAGTTAAGTGTGATATATTTAATAGTCAATAGAAATCAGGTATGTCTACTCTATACTGATTCTATGATTTTATATAGTTGTTTCTTTACACCCAAGTACTTCTCTGTGTGTGTGCGTGCGTGCGTGCGTGCGTGCGTGCGTGCCTGGTTGCTGTGCATCATGTCTCGGAGGCTGGTGAGCGCGTGGACCCTGACATCCACGTTCTCGTGCTGCACCGCCCTCATGGAGAGTTGCAGGGCCGCGGCCAGGTCACTGCGGCTGGAGGTCAGCTGGAGACAGACAGACAGACACATCATCCACACACAGACAGGGGGACAGGGGGACACATCATCAAATACACAGACAGACACTATGCCCCCGTCCTGGCTCCAGAAAATGCTCATTATAAATAATAATAGCAAAATATACTGTATATCATACATAATTAGCATTCAAAGTTATTTGTGGCTTAGCGTCATCGTCAGCACCGACCAAATAGCGTAAACATAACCATTAGCATTTCTCATCTGTCTCTTGACAGGGAGTGGCTTTGTACTAACTACACACCTTCTTGATGTTCTGCAGCACTGTGTGGATGTCTTTCAGCTCAGGGTGGTCTGGTAGGAAGTAAATCTCATGCAGGTAGTCTTGGACCTCTTCCCTGATGGGACAACAACTACTTGATATACCACTACATCAGCCATTAACAAAGCCATGCCTGCATTACTTTAGAATATAGCATTCCCAAGTTCACAGTATTTTATTCGCTTTCAATAGAGGGTCTTGAGTTGCTGGATGGTTTGTGTGTGCGTGTGTGTGTGTGTGTGTGTGCTACCTGTTGTTCAGTATGAGGAAGTGGATGATGGCAGCTGTCTCTCTGGGCTGCAGTGGAATGAGAGGGAGCAGCGCTACGATCACATGACTTAGTAAGGGACCCAGGTGGGTGGGCTCCACAGTCCTCACGAAGCAGTCCAACGTCCTGTCCAAACAGGAAGCAGGAAGTAGAAGTAATCAGTAAACTGCATACAATTACATATGGTAGTTTTTACAACATTATAATTGTTATTACTGTATATTTATATAATCATCTCACATGTTATTATATTATTTACATCTAAATTACATACAGTAGAGTAGTTTAGTGGAGATGTACATTGTGTGTGTGTAAATTTGCATTTTAAACTAAGCAACATGGAAGTATACAGTATGCTAGTAGTGTGTGTGTGTGTGTGTGATGGACTTCTATATAAATATGGCTGCATTATAAACTAAGCAACATGGAGATATACAGTATGCTAGTAGTGTGTGTGTGTGTGTGTGTGTGTGTGTGTGTGTGTGTGTTTGTACGTGTGTGTGTGTGTGTGTGTTTGTACGTGTGTGTGTGTGTGTGTGATGGACTTCTATATAAATATGGCTGCATTGTAAACTAAGCAACATGGAGATATACAGTATGCTTGTGTGTCTGTGTGCACCAGTGTGCATGTGTGTGCGTGCCTGTGTCTGTGTGCACCAGTGTGCATGTGTGTGTGTAGTAGACTTATAAAAATGTTTGCAAATGGTCCCGATGTTTCACATCAAATGAATTGTATTGTATATGAATGAGTCGGCATTGTAAACTATGTGTGTGTGTGTACTGACTGGCAGCAGAGCAGGGGGAAGTCCTCTCTGTAGCGGAGGCCGGTGCGAAGTGTCGTCATCATTTTCACCCTGACAGAGCTGATGTGTCTGGGACCCATTAGCTTCATGAGAGCCATCACACTGGTCAGGGCCTGCACACACACACCTCCCGGTCAAACTAGATAGCCCCCATAACAGCATGCTGTAACCACTTCGGCATTGCCCTTTAGCACCCACCAGCTTCTTGCCGTCCTTCTCCCCAGCGCTGGAGCTCAGCAGCTGCATGTTGAAGAAGGCCAGGATGCCCAGGAGCTTGGGCTGAAGGTAGTCTGCCTAAGGCACAC
Organism: Forbesichthys agassizii; assembly: GCA_026546735.1. Lineage (NCBI taxonomy): Eukaryota > Metazoa > Chordata > Actinopteri > Percopsiformes > Amblyopsidae > Forbesichthys > Forbesichthys agassizii. The sequence goes on from JAODLL010000015.1 coordinate 1,018,459, forward strand.
ACACACACACAGAGGAGAACACGGTTCACAACACGCTGCAAGCTGCCCGTTTGATGATATGATTGTTTTCATATTAAAGCTTCTGACTCCAGCCACTACAACTTTTGAAAAATGTGTCATGAAGCTGAGGGAGGGGAGGGGCTGCAAGGAAGACCCCCATTAACGTTAGAATTTTAATTTGATGATGTATGAGCGGATTGAGTGTACCACTGAAAACAAGCCAGGTCCCGGGGTAGTTTATAACGGACATGACATGTAGATACGTTTTTGTCAATATTAACACCAGCGTTGATGCGTCTCATAACAGATCAATTCTTATTACTTACTTACTACATTTTAGAATACAGTTACACTTTAATGGACATGGAAACAATGGAACAATGGTCGACCTCTAGTATTATTGCATGCACCATAATACATTTTGGAACTTCCCGTTTTTGGACAAGGTATTTACATTTGTACTGTAGCTCTTTGTTACAAAGCAACGGATACGATATGGACCACACACACACAGTGCTACTCACCATGTGCTCTGTGGTGCTAATGTCTCGGGGGCCCTGGTAGGGGTCATCATTGGATGCAAAGGAGGCCAGGATTGACAGACCATTAAACACCTATGATGGGGACGGAAACAGCAAAATACAGTACATTCACTTAACAAAAGACATGTCTTACAACAGACGTATATCTAAACGTGTGCAGTCACTCCAGACCTGCTGGTAGTGCTCTCCGAGGCGTAACAGCAGCTCGTTGTGAAGGCCTTGAAAGTCTTGCCTCAGCAGGGAGCCCAGCTCAATCTCTGTCTCACTCTGGGGCACACAAACACAGCACACATCGATCTATGACATCTAATGCTATTACAAAGCTGTCCTATAACTAAATGAAAGATTGGCATTGTGTGTGTGTGTGTGTGGGGGGGGGGGGACTTGCTGTGGGTTCATTTGTCATCTGTGTCATTTTAAAAGAAACCCACATCTTGTCAGTCCTGATAGATCTACTTTACAGATATTGCATTTACAGTCAGGATGAATGATTACAGAATGAGAAAACAAGTCAGAAATCCATACTGCCCTTTTCCTTTGTCACTGCATGACTACAAGTTGATATAATAGTTTCTGTTAAATTAGTTGATTAATTACTGCTACAATATTTAAATACAGCAAATGTATAGAATTGTATTTTATTTAACTAACTAAAACACAAACCAACTATGGGTTTCATTTAACAAAAACAAAGCATGTCAGTGATTTTGCATGAGCTCGTGTACAGTATGCTTCATGTTAACATAGTGTACTACTGACTGAGTGCATGTAGGTAATACATATAGTTGGCTAAGGTAGCTATGGTAACAGATAACGCAGTATACCTGCAGGTAATGGAAGGCCCTCTCTAGCTCCTCCTTGGTGCAGGAACACACCAGGTGACTGAAGATGTACTTGAAGTTGTTGATGAGGATCTCTCTCCTGTTTGCCTTCAGCTCATTGGCCAGCGTGCGGATGAGGGCGGAGCCAGTGGAGCTGGCCTTGGCTGCTAGGTACGGCAGCAGCACCTGCAGGGTATGCTGCGCACACAGTACATCCATTCAGACACACGCGGCTATGGAAGCCATGGAAGAGTCATTCACACACTGCGTTACACCAGGGAGGGCGTGGCGCGCACCGTGAGGAAGCGGTGGAGGTCTGGGAAGTCGAAGGCGTGTGCGATCTGAGCCAGGATGTCCAGGGCCAGCTCCCTCTGGTTGGCCGACTCACTGCTCTGGTCCGGAGTGCTGCGCAGGGCCGACGCGTGGCGCGAGTGCAGCGACTCCACCAAGAACTAGACAGGGCAGACAGGGTACAGGTTAGGTAGAGAGGTAACAGGGTACAGGTTAGGTAGAGAAGTAGGTTACATTTTAGAGGTAACATGTTACAGGTTTGAGAGAGATAGAAATAACATATTAGCAATAACATAACATATTAGATAACACATTATAAATAATATATTAGAGATTTAAAAAAAAGAACAGATTAGAGATAACAGATTACAGCTATATATGGTAAATCACAGATCACATAGTACAGAGATTACATATAAATAACTGAACAATCACACACACACACAAGGTCACGGTCAGCTTTATTATCCCACAAGGGGAAATTCATGTGGTCATTACATGTTCCCTGTGGGTTTTACCAGATGGAACATGTAATGACCACAGACACACCTGGCAGATAGGGTTCTTGTACTGGCTGAACAGCGTCTGTAGCTTGAGGCCCTTGGCTGTGGCCAGGGCTCTGATCTGTGTGTAGGCAGCCACAGACACCGCAGAGGACTTGGACAGGAGACAGTGGAGCAGACGCAACAGGGAGAAGGACACCAAGTTGCCCTGGGACGCTCTGACGGGACCAGTACAGGGACCAATGAACCAATGCAGCGAAGGTCAAACAACAATAATAGTGTGTGTGTGTGTGTGTGTGTGTGTGTGTGTGTGTGTGTGTGTATACCTGCCGATCTCTCCAGTGGTGAGGATCAGAGTGCTGCGCAGCTCGTCGTCCCTGTTAAGCTTGGCGTTGGTGAACACCTCCTTCAGACGGGCAACCAGGAGCTGAGATGGAGGGCACAGCCATGATAACGATGATGACACTCGCCCTAATTAGGTCATGCTCAGGTCAGCTGTGTGACTGGGAAACTGGTGTCACACTGTATTCAGGACCACTTATTTTGAAAAGCATTCAAGCTCATTATCTACTACTGTATCCATTATCAAGGTCCATTTAGATGTTAGTTTGACATGTAATGGCAGGTGTACTAAAAGGTTCATAAAACGCATTCTTGCAATACTGATCTCACGCACCTCACTGAGAAGGCTGTTTTCACTGGCCTCTGCTAGCAGGAAGCGCAGTGATTGGCTGAAGGATTTTCTGACATTCACATCCGGATCCTCGATTAGACCAATCAGAGCACACAGAACTGCCCTGGTGACCTTGTCTCCACCCACCAGATCGACATGCTTGCAGAGGTGAGGCAGGGCTTCTAAAAAAGCTGGAGCAATGGAAATAAAGCATGACAAAAATGTTATTCCTAGAATCACTTAAACTGGGCATACACTGCGCCTTCGTGGACGTTTATGGCCCGATGTCTGAGCTGCACGAGTCATTAAGAGTCGGGCTGAAATCCAGCTGGACGGGCATCGTTTGCCCTGCAATGTAGAAGGAAGTGAGGGGCGACTAACGGCTCCCGACCTTCCAACGTACGATGTTTTTGTGGGCCGTCGTCGTGATCTTGCACAGTTGAAGCAGAGACGCAAGTTTCCTTGTGTCCCAGTGCCTTTAATCCCCACTGCGCTGTGCGAGGTGTGTGAAAGCGCCACGGTGACACGAAGCGTGATATGGACAGTAGGCTAACTTTGGAGGCTTTCTGGTCGAGCTGTGGCAACAGATGCAGGCTACTGCTTGCTTGTAGGTGTAATGTAGGCCTATATATATTACTATTTGTCATTGAGTAATACTTTAATATACTGTAGCATAGCATATTTATTGTAGGCTGTTATTAACTGCATTGGAAGTGCATGAACAAGTTTTACTGTTATTGTAACAGTAAAACCAGGCGTTTTGATCGTACAATGTGAGGGCTACCTTCTGAGGACACGCACAAACTACGCTTTAAAGGAACGCAGGATACGCGCCCGATACGCCTGGTAGCCATCTTGCGTACGCATAATTAAAAGCATGCATGTCGCGGGCTTAAAGTGACACTCTTTACTTACTTACTGTGATAGCCCCCCCAGAACCCCAATAATATGACCTTGCTTGTAAACACACCTGTGCTGAGGGTACTCCCATACAGGAAGTGACTGTCGCTGGTATCAACCAACCAGCATTGCCGCTTTGAATCCAACCTGCCAACAGTGGTGTTGTTGGGAGGTTGGATTCAAACAGCTATTTAAGAACCATTGGAAAGATGGATAGGAAGAAATGCTAAATGTTTTACACTAAATTAACATTTATTCCAATACTTCTAAAGTCATACAGGTCCTACAAAAGTAGCTCTCCAAGCAGGTAAAACCAATACACTGTGCTTTAAGACAAACCACTGTTACCTTGTTTAACACTGCTAGGAGCCTGCGGTCTGAGCAGTGGAAGAAAGGGTCTGACAGCAGTCACTCCAAGCGATGCAGGCGTCTTCCCAGCATGCTCGGCTGCGAGGCTGATGCGCGAGCAGAGGACATTGGGAAGAGGGGCGGGCTCTGTGTGACTGACATTTAGCTGGGAGCTCTTTGATAGGATACAGGTCAGGTGACCAACAGTCCTGGCCAGCTCCTGTTTAACTTGCTCTGAGGAGTCTTCCAACCTGGTCCTGAAAACAGCACAGCAAACAAGCCAGACGTTAGAATGCAATATGTTGGTTCATTAAAGTGACTCTACATGTCATTACGCCACTAGATGTCGCACTAAGCACCAGCATGTCAGACCGCAACAAATGCTCAGTGGACGCACATGCACACAGACAAACACAGCCAGTCCAGCTATGTAAACAAAGAAAAGAGGGTGATGTCACTATCTGCTCAGGATAAAATGACTCCACTATACAGTTACAATATGTATATTGTTACATGTTACAAATGTTTGCTGCTATATTAATGCTTCAACTATCATATAGAGCAGTGGTCCTCAACCTTTGTCCTACAGACCCACCGCCCTGCATGTTTTATATGTCTCCCTGCTCCACACACCTGACTCTAATGACTGGGTCGTTATCAGGCTTCTGCAGAGATTGATAACGACCCATTCATTAGAATCAGAACCACTGGTACAGTTGAGCACCTGTGCTGTATGCAATAGGGCTGTGGTGTGTGTGTGTGTGTGTGTGTGTGTGCCTACATCACGGGGCTGTGCTCAGTGCTCTCCAGGTGATGCAGCAGTACAGGGAAGGTTCTGACAGCAGCAGCTCTCACCACCTGCTCAGTGCTCTGCAGGGCTGCGGAGAACACACACACGCGCCACTCCTCGCACACACCCCGACGCAACAGCGCCAGCAGACACAAGCTCTGCGCCTGGACCTGGGGAGCTGGGGGCACACATACACACACACAGAAGTAAAGCAAATAGAGGTTAAAAGGGTCAGCATTGCTCAGCCATTCTTGCTTGCTAACTCAAATCAAAACAGAATCTCCCCGTGGCCCTCCGCGGTGCCGCCTTACACACTGAAATGCACTGTGAAGCAATGGAGCATCAACACGCACATAGAACGGTAAGCTAGTGAAATGCGAGGAGATATTTGTTAAGGTCGACAATAAGTGTATTAGCTTACAATTAGCTTGCAATAACCGACTATACCTGTAATGTACTAACCAGCATTAATAACTCAGTTCATTCTAATTAACAGGTGTTCAATGATTTACATGGACAGCATTTAGCAGACACTATTTACAGTACAATCAGTACATTTGTCAATAGTGGAGTTCACAGCAGTTGTTGTACACAACCAACATAGCATGACAACAGCATGTCATTAGGCTAACTGAGCTATACATTTACAACATACACCATACAATTTCCAGAAATAATTGATAGAAGCCTAACCACCAAGAAATTGACAATATCCTAGAAGCGTAACAAAGACAAGTGTGTGTTTTTTTGTAAGGATAGAAGATAGAAGATACGAGTGAGGTGTCAGTGGTCTCTCCAGCGCCACTTTGATAAGGTGGTCTACTCACAGGAAGCCAGTCTCTGGGCCAGCGTGGGCAGACCCGAGGGACATCCTGACGTGCTATAGGCCGACGCAGACGTGTGTGCACTCGCCCAGGGCAGAGACAGCAAGCCCCCCACACGCCCCTGGAGGTCCCCCTCTCCTTGACCACTCACTGCTCACACACATGCAGATACACAGCCTTGTTAGCAGGCTAATGTCCTTAGCTTTACATTTACTGAGGCAATCATTTAGAAAGGTAAAGCAAGTTATTTTCGAGGACGCTTGCTATCGTTGCTCTCAAATCAGAAACACTTTAATGCCATAGGGTGCTCCCTTAGAAGCTCCGCACCACAAACTGGACAGACATTGCAAACTGCTAGGGTGTCGTTGTTATGAGCGGTGTTCGCCACGTCACATTCCTAGTTACAGAACCAGGGCTGTGCAGACGCACCGGTAAGTTAGCGGAATGCGAGGAGATATTTGGAGCAACAATGTGTAGAGTGGCCTATTGTGCCGTGTTTAAAAGTGCTTCGTAATGGCGTGACCTACTGTAGGCCTAAAACATGCTAAGCCATTACAATAATTATTGACAGATTCATATATTTATAGCTAGGTTGTAGTTTTTGTTCATGTATATTTGACATTTATTTGGGCTCAAATAAGGACCTGTACCTCTTAGGGACCCCCTAGGGACCCCGGACCCCATGTTGAAGACCTCTGGCTTACTACTACTACTTGAAATATAACAAATGACTCAGCACTTCTATGTGCATATAATAGTGTGTCTCCTGACAATCACAGTACACCGGCTGTGTTCTCACTGTTCAGGTAGAGGATGGAGTCCAGGACTTTCATGGTGCACTGGAAAGCAGACTGAATGTGAGCTGGGTCTGAATCAGGCTCTTCTCCTCTTTCCAGTGTTGACTGACAGGTGTTGAGGGCCCTGCCCAGCGTCTCATTGGACACCCACACAAGAGGACTTGGGCTAGCAGGAACACAGGCGGTACAAGGCGCAGGTAAACACAAGTAGCTGTGTGTCCAGTGTTAGCATGATGACGTACACAGCTATATACGCAATACATGTCAGCACATTCATTCACCAGGAGTAATAGCTCTACCGCTGTTGTAAAACACACTGTTCCGTGACATACTTTAACATAACTCGTCTCCGTCTGTGTCTGTACAGTATATAAAGCAACGTCACTTAAACATGGTTTACTAGACTCTTATTCCACATAAACTGAACCTTACAATGGACAAGATTAGCTGCTAATGCATCAACACTGTTTGAAGTACATGTAATCAACATACTGCTCACTGTGTTCACACTATGGGCGGCAGAGACAACTGTCTCTACCGCCCATAGTGTGAACACAGTGAGCAACAGCGGGCAGAACCAGCGTGTTGTGTGTTACCTGGTGGGAGTAGAGCAGAGGGCAGCCAGGTGTAGAATAGAGGCCAGCCCCTCCAGGACACACAGGGTCTTGACGGGGCCGGAGCTCAGGGAGGTCAACAGCTCCTCCATGCGCCTGGTAACAGCAGCCCACACCTCGCTCCTGTCAAGCATGTCTGCCTTCCTGAAGCACACAAGGTCCATTGCTGATTAAAAGCGTGTCTAAAAAGATGTGCCTTTAGACAAGAGTCAGTTGTTCTCAAGGCTAGCGAGAGAGAGTTCCAGAGCTTAGGAGCCACTGTACTAAAAGCACGGTCACCTCTTCTTTTAAAACGAGTTCTAGGGATGGTTAAAGGGTTTTTCCCTGAAGACCTCATTGTGGATGTGATTAACATACAGTACAGTGGAACTGTACTCACACTGATGATCTCTGGGTCTTGCTGCTGTCTGGGGAGGTGAGAGGGAGGCTTGGTCTCTTGGCGGATGTCTCACCCTCCTCTATGTGTTGCAGCAGTATGGCGACCTCAGCCTTCAGCGCAGCGTGGATAAACCCCTCGGCACACTGCAATGTCCAAGAGAGAATGTCAATGTAGCCACACATGCAACAACAGAACTATATATTATTTACATCAAACTAAACCAATGCGATACACACAAGAAGCCCCAGAAAGCCTTGTACCTCTGCTTGGTTCTCAGTGCCAACAGTTTGGACCAGTTTGCTGCAAACCTCCGTGACTCTCTGCCTCCATAGTGACGGCCCACCCCCGTAACCCGGCGTGACAGAGAGCAGGAAGTCAAAGAGCAGACAGAGCGATTGGCTGACCTCAGCGCCCAGCCTTAGCCCCGCCCCTGCTAGGCTACACACGCAGGCTAACAGCTGCGACAGGTAGACGGGCTCAAACTCGGGAGGATCCGTCACGGGAGTGGCTGCGCCGGTCCGAAACATGCAGCGCGTCAAGCAGAGCAGTTCCCCCCCGTACGGCTCCTGTCCCACAGCTTCACCCACGTACAGGTGCGTGTCTAGCAACTGGAGGTACGCTGTGAAGAACTCATGGCCCTGCCCGTCGGGGAACCCAGCCAGCTCCACCAAGCCCCTCAGCATCGCCATGGAGAGCCCGATGAGCTTGGGGCTGCCGTTGGCTAGGACGGAGCACGCCGTTTCCCAGGCCACTCTCACGGAGCGCTGGGAGACCATTCCTCTCAGGACACCGGCCAGAACGGTGAGCGACGAGGCCAGCAGCGTCTCCAAGGCGACCGGGGAGGAGAGCCGGATGGGTGAGGGGGTGAGGTAGGGGGAGGCGCATGAAGAAGGGGTGACAAAGCGCTCCAGTGTTACAGGCCACGGGCTCCGCGTGTCCACGCCTGGGAAGACTGTGTGGCCCAGCAGGGAGCTGATATGGGCGTGGAGAGCTCTATCCAGGTCCTGAGCCAGCCACAGCAGCTCCTCTGTGAGGCAGCTGAAGACGACCGGGGCTCGCACTCTGAGCATCTGCAGCAGGGAGGAGAACACAGCCGAGACCCGCTGGTGGATGGCCTCGCACCCTGGAGCCGCAGCCACTCGGAGCAAGCGGCCTGCCACCCACCTGCTGAACTCTAGAACCAACATAAATATCAAGATTGAATGCAGTGTGGGATACAGTGGTGTTGTATTCACACGCCTACATTTAAATTGGTCGCACAACGCAGAAATGATAGTAAATATATCCTAGGCTATGATGTTACAGGACCTTTCACAAACAGAAACAAATACATGTGCACGCACGCATGTGAATGCACACACATACACACAAACACTCCCTGTGATTGACAAATGCATTAGGATGCTACATTTACAACTTAGCGATCCCACAAAAAGGTGCAAATGACCTAAATTAGCTCTCACCAATACAGCATTGTGTTGTCTCTTTAAATTCGGCAGGCTGGCATGCAGGGTTTGCAAACATCAGAGAGGAGGATTTTATGATGTGCTGCACGAAGTCCAATAACATCACACAGGCAGGCTCTGAACCAGCTTTCTTACTCAGTCCCAGCGCCACTGGAAGAACATGTTGTGGTAAAGTAGATGACATCATACAGTATATCTAGCTATGTATCTATCTAGCTATATCATACATAATCAAATAGCTGAATAGAAAACGATAATTTTACGGATTAGAAACCATTCTGTATAGTAGAAAGCAACTTCCTGCTCAGTGCTTTGTTCAGTCAGTACTGACAACTGAACAAAATAAGAAATAATGATAATAATGAAAAATAAATGAATGAAAATAGCATTAACCCTCAATGTGTGACTCACCTACATCCACATCTGTAAGGATCCTGTCAATAAACTGACAAAGAATCTGTCGGGGTTTCTGGACCACTTGGAAGTACTCAGTTGCAGTAGCACTGAAACAATGAAAACTGTCATTATATATGAAAATTGTATGACATGAATGTGCAACTGTATACCGTTACCTGAACATGAATGGCGTAATTTGTGTGATTAGGAGTTTAGCTAATGTAGCTTAAATGTCACCTTGCAAGCTCCTGAAGAGCAGGTATCATCGCAGACATCTCTAGTCCTTCCATTATTACGGTAGTGACACTTTGTGTTAATATTTGATACTCTGTAAAATTAAAACTATGTATTGTGTCCCTTGTTTCCTACACCGGCGCATGGGCATAGCACAGCCTTTCGAAAACTTTCGCTCCAAAGTGACGTTTTGTGTTGTTATGGCAAGTAACTTGGGACATGATATGCCATCCCAATTTCTCAAAGCAATTGTCTCCCTCTTGTGGAAGCGGGCTGAGGTTGCAATTGTGTATTATGTATTTTGGCACCTGGCGTTTTTAGATTTATTCATTGATCAATGAAAATTGCTTAATTTCAAGGCTTTATTTTAACATTTGACATAAATTGGTAAACTGCTAGTAGTGTTATCATCAATTGATACACAATTGCAAAGCTTCTTTCAATTAATTACACAAATATTTACTTTAGTGTTAATTTGTTTAGTGTATACAGAAATTGTAGTCTTACAGCCTACACGTTTACCTCGTTTGGTCTTTCTCACTTAATCCATGTGACTTTTTAGCCATGAAAAGTATAGCTCTTCATAAGGATTAATGATAGAAAGGCAGATAAACCACACATTTTTCATACACAAGTTCATATTTTAGTTTTTAATGTTTTATATGTGATACATTCATACTATACAATGAAACAAAACTGCAAAAAAATAAATACAGTAAATAATCTGAATAACATAACATGAGTCTACTGTACATGGATGAAAAATGATATATAGCCTTAACCTAACAGTTCCTCTAACATTTTAGCTATTTTCTGACAATAATGGCTAGTGGATAGTGATTTATTAAAACTTTTGCGGTTTGTCCTCGACAGTTTTAGAGAATAACATATTGCTTCTCAGTGAGGAACTGAGACAGGTGGTGGAAATTATATAAGACTACGGAAACATGTAGTCTTATCTGGACTGACTGATAAATAGTTTGCATCACATAGCCTGCAGTCTGCTATGCATGGCCGCACACAGGCAAGCGCATATTTTCATAGCCTTTTGTCATTTGTAGTGATGCCTGACTGCCTTTATTTCTAAATGTATATGTAAAGCAACACATTTAATAATGTAGTCCTTAATGTAGTCCCGAAGTGGCTGATACACAGAGTATGATGAGAGTATGTACTGTATTTACATCTATTCAAATCTGTGTTGTCTTCTGTGAGGGTTGTTCTGCTTCATGGTACCGCCAACCACTGTGGTCACCTCTCTTTTTGTAACTGTGACTGAAAAGGAAAATGTGTCAAAATTGCTTTGCTTTCTGATGCTATATCATTAATGTTGCAGGTTCATTTTTAAACATCCTCCTGGATTCATTCTCCATTAGTTGAAGCCATTAAATACGGTGTAATAGTATTGCAGCAATGTATAGTGGATGAATGTACTGTGACAGTTGCACCATTAGATAAAATGCTAAATAAGTAATTAGGCCTGCTACGAGTACTGGCTGTGTGCACAATATGTATTTGTTTGTATATTTATCTTAATTTGTATTTTATATTATTTACAGTAATTATGATTTTTATACATGCCTATTGGGTGGGCAGGGGAGTCAAGTGAGGGTGGAACAAAGGGTTAAATGTTATACGCAACTTTGAAGAGATGGGTTTTGAGGAGAAGCAGAAGAGGTGATTTAGCATGTCGTATGTCGACGGAGTCCATATATGTTTTGTAGGTGGAAAAAGGATGCCCGGGGGTTTTGGTTTGTGATTCGAATGAAAGGGAGTCATCAAAAGTGATTTTTTGCAGTTGTTGACAGTGGGATGAGAAGACCGGCAAGGTTAAGGTTAGAGTTGTCTTGTGTGGAGAGAGTGGATTTGGAGCCAATGTTAGAGGGTGTTAAAGTCATCCAGCTTTGGATGTCATAAAGGCAATTGGTGAGGAAGATGGGGAGAAGGGATGAGGTGGGTTCTGTTGAGATGGATGTAGAGCTGGGTATTGTCAAAGTGAAAGTCAACATTGCGGTGTCTCGTGTTTGTGCCCGAGGATAGAAAGCATATAGCACCAAGCCTTGGGGGACACCCAGTGAGACTGCCGCACATCTTGAGACAAATTGTTAGCGGGCAGTGAGGTGGGAGGCGAATCAGGAAAGTCTGGGTGTCAGGCGATTATCAGGGTGAGGGGGAACAATGTTGGTGGCCACGTTCTGTCAGTGAGTAGGTGAGAGATGGAAGGAAGGCATGTTTTGATGAGGCTTGTGGGCATGGGGTTGGCAGGTAGGAGATTTGGAGTTTGGGATTATTTCAGTTCAGAGGTCACGTTAATCTGAAGTTTTCTGTCATTGACTGACTATTTTTAAAAATAAATATCAGAAGGCCGACCGTCAATTTGACAGATCACACTGAGGGAAATTTACCAGTCTTGAAGCAGGACGCTGCTGTCATAGTCCTTAATAGCATGTTAAATCAAACTAGCACCCTTGCTATGGTGCAGTAGGGTGGGCCATACTTTTTATTTTTTGCAAATCAATTGAGAGAGGTGTTAAAACAATGTATTTTGGTCTGTAGAATACAAATTTGATATTTTTTGCAATTCTGATAACCCTAACCTACATCAATTTGCAGTTGAATATTGATACATTTAGATTGTTTTGCGATTAACTACGTTTGTTGGTTGATATACCATCTAGCTTAGTAATAGTAATAATATGGCTGTTTGAGGATGTTCATCAATGAGATATCACATTTTTATTGATTTATTGGGAAGGATCAGACTGAGTGAGCGTTTCATTAATTGCTAAAATAATGTGTTGAGTTCTGAACTGGTGGAAGAAATGACTCATGTCAGAACAGGAAAGACAGCACGTTCTCATTTGAGTAGTCTTGTTGGCAAAGGGCAGGATCTGTTGTGAGGAATGTTTGTTTTGAGAACTCGTTTGAAAATTTTGATATTCGAGAAACATTGATGACACAATCAATAGACCTAACACTAAGGTAAAGCATTTAATTTAACATAATTGTGGAACAAAACAAAGCCCGGCCGAGGCATCTGTTCTCCCTAAAATGTTTGTGTATCCTGCATGCATTTGGTTAAATTGACATCAGACTACATATCTGCCCCACAAATCTTCAGATCACCAGCCACTATACAGTCTGTGCATGTGCCACATATTTCAGGTTTAGCCTGTGCATATTACAGTAGACAATATTTACATTTTCCAACATTTGAGCGTCATCTTTTGATAGGAGTTGGCAAGAGAGACAGAGGTAGTTTTAACTGCCTGAACACGGTAACATTTTTAATTTTCCCCCAAAAGTTCCTACTTTTTACATCATGTGTTGCCAGAAAAGTGCTTCATCAAACCAAGACGGATTGTTTTTCAGATTTGATGATGTCAGAGTGGTAGGTAGATCTGGCTGTTGAAAGGGCAGTTTTACACTATGAGTGGTGATCCAGGAACACTAGTCCTCTAGTAAAGATGCTCAAGATGCTGTCCAGCAGTCTTAACCGTCATAGCTCAGAGGTGTACCAGGGGGCAGTGTGAGGAAAGGAGAATGAGCAGGTTTTGAGGGGAGCGGGGGTATCCAGAGAGAAGGAAAGGTAGTCCTTGTAGTGAGTGGGGAGTTCCAGGGGGGACTGATGAGAGCTGAGACAGGAGATCATGTCCATCAGGGTCATGAGATCAGAAGGATTAATAT
>JAODLL010000015.1:1031823-1053108 GCA_026546735.1 Forbesichthys agassizii
ACAGGTTGGTGATATGTTGGGAGTAGGTTGGTGATATGTTGGGTACAGGTTGGTGATATGTTGGGTACAGGTTGGTGCCTAAAAGAGTTGTGTTGGCTGATATAGATACTGCAGCCAGGAATACTGTATCTGTACAATGTGGCTGATGTGTTGTGTAGACTGATATAGATACTGCAGCCAAGAATACTGTATCTGTTCAATGGGTTTGGTGTTTTTTAGACTGACAACTGTGTTTGTCAATAATTTCTTAATCTTGTTTCAACATGTTGAAATATGTTATCCTTTTGTTTTATAACAAACATATGGCACTATTATTTATTCATGAATATTATCTAACACAGATAAATGAATATGAACGATGTATGCGGGCTATTGCTTATAATTGGAATAAAGCAAACATTATTTTTATATAAGCTGTTGTGGCTGTATTGATTTTAAAAGCCCAATAATGCTGTGGGTCCACTAGCCTCACAAATATTGGCTGTGACACCATACAGCAGGGCTATTTAACTCCGGTCCTGGAGGGCCGCACCCTGCATGTTTTAGATCTCTCCCTGCTCCAACACGCCTGATTTAAATGAACGGGTCGTTATCAGGCTTCTAACTACCTTGAATAAGGCGTGTTGGAGCAGGGAGAGATCTAAAACATGCAGGGTGTGTCCCTCCAGGACCGGAGTTAAATAGCCCTGCCATACAAGGTGTCACTGTGTTGCTCAAGGACACATCAGCAGTCACACAAACCCCTTTCCTGCAATAAATGACACACGGACATCTGTATTTGCAGTACTTAATAAAACAGCTGAACACCTATGGTATATAAATAAACACCACCAAAGGATGCTTCTGGCTTGATAGGCCTCACAACAGCCTTAAATAGCCAACAGAGTATTTTATTTTTGGTGGGACAAGCGTAAATTTAGAAATAAAAGCCATGGTCTCTCTCTCCCCCTCTCACTCTCTCTCTCTCTCTCACACACACACACACAGCTGCTATAGGTGTCACTGCGCACAGACCTATGGAGCCCCATTCATCATGCTGGGCTTTGGACCCTTAACAACAGCGCCCTGTAAAACAACTCCCTCGCCCCGCACAGCCGCGTGTATGCACATGCGCACACACAGCGAAACGAACAGCTGCACTCTAATGAATGCCCTATATTCACTGCATAGGAAGCTGGTTCTCATCTGTCACTTCTGATGCAAGCCTTCCACTTTACCCCCCCCACACACACACGCACACAAACACACATACATACACACACACATACACAGCTTCAGCTCTGATTAGGCTCCCAGCTGGTTTCTGTGACAAAACGCTTCTTTGATGAGTCTTCCCGGGTGCTCAAGCCCACCATCTCAACACGCCCACCCCTCCCCGCATGACATTATAGTCACTTCCCAGAAGCCCCTGGTGAACCGTCACCCCCCCACTGTCCCATTCAGCAACTCCATCCTCTAGCCGTCGAGAGAAGAATGGAAGAAGTGTCTTCTCGCCTCCCCGAATGAATAGTCCCCTTCCGAGTTCCCAAATCTGTTAACGGCGTCTAAATACATCTTTCATTCCATAGCTATGTCTAAATATGACTTCAGACATTAGCCTACATGTTAGAGCCTTACCACTACCACCTTACGGTAGCCCACTAATCTGAGGTACGCAAGCTGACGATAGCTTGCGTCTGTTCACCTTCCAGCAGGTCGTACGTAATCATGAACCTCGCAGGAGTTGAACATTAAGATGATATCAGTGGGGTGGAACACCTGAGCTGCTGGGTAATCACTCTGACGAGGTTACGCTGTGGTTGCCCATCAGGTGGTGAGTTGCCGGGAACATTACTTCAGCGGTAGAAAAAGGGGGTTAATTAATCACCTCCAGAGTTCATATTTACCTCCCTCTATGCGTTTAGCCTGCAATAGGGTTAGACCACACAAATTAAGATTAGGTCAATAGGGATGAATTTGAAAGGTACATTGTGTTTGAAATCACATTACATATAATATCTTCTATAATCTATATCTTGGTTTTAAACACCCCGTGACACAGGAGAGGAGGGAGAATTGGTCTTTGTTATCACACCCTCCACTCCTTTAGTTACCTCATGCCACAATTTTTTCCCAGTGGTCAGACAAGTGATTCACTACAAAGCCAGAGCACAAAATAGCTTGGAAGAAAACACTTACTTTCTTTGTAAGTCTGTCCAAGACCAAGTTCTTTAGCATGGTCTTGTTGAAAGCTGACATTAACATCAAACTCACCTCAGCCATGTGGATACATTTCAGTGCTAAATACCAGCAGTTCGACCCTGATATTTTTCACATTTCATGGCAAAACATTTGGGGGCTTGACCTCACTCTGAAAGCTGCCGCATGGTAGTTTTTCCCAGAGCTGAACTTTTGACACATTTCCCGTTGCACCTACCTTTAAAAGGCCCGGAGTCACAGTAAATCCAAACAAATGACACTTATGCAGAACTGCAGGGCACAGACAAGTTATCAGTTGATGCAGAGCACAGAGAAGGCTTCTTGTAAATATGGTTCTTTATTGCACACAATGTTTTCTTCCCTTTTGTTTTTTGGTGTGAGCAATAAAACTCCAATTACATGTTTTACACCCTATTCACGATTCCTAGTGTATTATTCTACAAAAACAAATAACACAAACAAACCAGAATAAAATCTACATCACATAATCTTACAACTCCAGAAAAGACAACAAAAAACACAAAATATCTCATTTTAGTGCAGCACTATGGATGAGAAACATACTATAATACTTTTAAAATCTTAGTAGGAAACAAAAAAGTTAACTTTATCGTTCCAGTAAATGTATACCATGGACAAAGCTACATCCAGTGGGGCTAGAATATCTCTTGTTTTGGTAGCATCTGTCTTTAACCACCTGAGTGCTGTCAGAGACCAATACCGATTGGTGACATGACACGCCATTAAAAACATCTCAGGAATGTTTAACAGGGTAAAAGGGAGTTTATAGTGAATTCTCCGTGTTAGACTTGGAAATGTTGAGAACTTGGACAGAGATGTCTGTATGAACACACTATTTATTGCATAACGTGGTCCAATCAAGAAATTAAATAATTTCAATCTAGCAGAGGAGACATAAACCTTAAATGTTTAATGGAGGGAGGAAAAGGTTGGGGACCAAATTTTTGTCTTATTTTCCAGTTGAATGAGGACAAAAACAGTTACCATATTTACATTGTGCTGAAAGGTGGTGGGCATTTAAGATTATCTAGGCTCAAACAAAGCTTTAGAAATACAGTTGGGAGACAGAAAATTGGCACATGAATGGTACTTAATGTACAAAAATATAATTTTCTGATACTGCATAAAAAGGCACTTGTTGCTCACAGATGCAATATTATAGGCTATTCGTGTAATGCATTGTGCTGGGGAAAAACTTCACATCATGTCCATTGTAAGCCACTGAAAATCTCAGTGGCATGAAAAGCTAAACTGTCTTTTGACAGCATAAATATACCCAATGCAATTGCACAGATTCTATTTGGCACAGAAGAGCCAATGTTTTACATAAAAAGGGGCAATTCTACTATAGAACTTCCATGGTTTACCCAGTATATTCAAAAACAACATGGCACAAAGTGTTTATTTTCTGCCTGCCAGGAATTCAATAGCCACTAGCTTGCTGGTTTACAGGTGTAACAGAAGAAAAACATTTTTAGATAAAAGAACATGTTAATTTCAGACAGCAGAAAATGTTACGTTAGATGTTAGACACTTTAGTCATCTATCCATTTAAACACCGAGGCACACACCGTAGAAGAAATTAGAATAGTCAAGTCAAAGTTTTTTTTTTTTTTATACTTAAAAAAAATAAATAAAATGGAGGCATCACTCAGGGTTAAAGTAATCAAAAGAGATTAATAAAGTTAATTTTTGCATGTCAGTGGGAACACCTCAAATTAGTGTGGAAATAAAGAGTTGAATAAAGAACAAAGTTGAATGAACCCAAGGACAGCTACACTGGCACAGCATTTTTGATATATACAAGTCTCCCTAAGGCGACAATAAATACTAGCTACCTTCTTATCACACAAACATCTTGCATGAAAAAAAAAAGAAAATAAAGTCCTTTTTGATCCCAAAGTTTCACATTAGCTATACTCCACACCAAGTTCAAATACTGCTTATGTATATTCTGAGAGTTAATGTGCTGCATTTTACAGGCTTGCATATACTCTAATGCCTTTATACTGTCTATTGCATTAAAAAGCCCAGAGGCTGAGGTGAAATGGCTGGTGATGAGTTCTAACTAATGCAGATCTTCAGGTATGAGAATACTGGATGCAATTAATGTGGAAAAGACAAGGAACACATTTGGACCATAAGGTCCCCTGCTGACCTTTGTAGATGGCTACATCTACACTCTACAGTACAAGGTGGTGATGTGATGATCCCTCCTTCTATACGATCCATTAATTATGAATAAAATCGTTATGAGACGACTAATACAAAGATGCAGCGTTTTAGCATCGTGGGCACTTAGTAAAGCACGCATTAAGCTGTAACCCTGTGCTGAATAAGGGTTCCAGGAGCGGATGTAGGTGGAGAATGTGATTAATCATAAGGAACTTTACGGTGGTGCTGGTGGTGTAATTGGAACACATCTGTTCCATTAGCGCCCATCAAGCAGCTAACAGGGAACGGCAACGTCCCACCGGCATCGCAACGTTGTCGTCGTGGAGACAGGCTAGCGCCGCGCTCTGCTACGGGTTCATTGGAGACACAGGACAGGGCGGCGAAACCAGAGAGCTGTCGCCGGACAGACGCGCTTGGGAGAAAACACAGCAGCCATTTTGGAATGAAGGGGAGAGCGGGGGTAGGCGGAGTGGGGGGGCTTGACAGTGTGTGAGCAGCGTCGCTCCAGCATCAAAGGTGAGCGTGAGCAAGGGACGGATATTGACTCGTGCATAATCCAGTTAAGCGTATGGTGTTGTGTGTTCGTGCATATTGTCTGTATGCAGCAGAATAGTCTGTGTGTGTGTGTGCGCTTGTTTCAGTACAAGTGAGTGAGTGATGGTGGCCAGACACCAGTTTTAATTGTGTTAGTCCGTGAACCAGACCAAGGTAGAACATTCATGAAACTGGTTAAAAACACAAGACAAAAATCAGCAAGTTAGTAAAATTCTTACTAAGAATGTTTTATTAAAATAAATGCAGAGAAGGTTAATAAGAAAAAAAAACAGCATATACCATGAAAACTTAATGCAAGCATGTAAAAATACTTATGACAAGGAAAAAAAAAAAACAATAAAGTCGCTAATGAGTTAAACAAACTAGGAGTTGGCAAGAAAAACCAAACAAAAATGTAATTATAGGAAAAGGCAACACTCCCCACAAGAGACAGTTTCCAAGATGTAATAGAGAGCTATTTTGGGGGGACTTGGGGGGAAGGGGGGGGGGGAGAGGGGGAAATAAACTTGCAATGAATGTAATCAAATAAGAGTTGTCAGAAAAATGATTAATATACATATAAAATTAGTTTTTAGAAAAATACATTATAAACCTGTAACAATGGCTGTTAATTACATTATCATACATGTCGTAGGCAGGCCAGAGAACACGGTATAGGTATAGAGTTCACCATTCACCTGACGGACTGTATCCAGCCTTTCACAATGACACAGCGGTTTGTAACATTGCAGAGAGATTTTTCTTCTTAATACTGTCAAAATGCTGAGCTGCTGCCTCCGCCTCCACTATCTAATATTGCATTTCATTTCAAAAGTTCATAATAATAACACTGAAAGAAATAAATTCATTGACCTTCTGCTGTAACAGCAAAAATGGAGGATCTAGATGAACAGACTGCAAAGGAGGCCATCAGAATAGAGGAATTTTGTTGATTCCATCTTTTATGTCGATTTAACCTTCAAGGCAATGAACTCTTGGTTGTTGCAATAACAGAACTGTTTGGCAGAGCTGCTTACAGCTTGATTCAACATCCAGCAGATGATCAATCTTATTACATCAATGGTTGGCATTTTTGACCAACTGACATAGGGGGAGACGGTGGCATGGGCTGCATGCCTTCAACTAGCACCTGTTAAGCTAACACCTGTTAAGCTAACAGGAGCACGCTGCCAGCAGGAATGCTGTGAACATTCTCCGGCTCGTCGTCTAAACTCGCCCTGGCATTCTACTGCATTGCTATTGGCAGTTCACTTTGTTCTTGGAAGAGTAAGTCGGCATTATCAAAAATCAACACAACAGTTCATATATAGTCATTAAAAACCAAAACATAAAGATAACTAAACTTGTTCATATTGGCAGAGTAAAGGGCTGACAAGAAAACAATAAACTGTAGGAAGACAAAACCATGGCACATATTTAGCTGGTCAAACGACTGCTATTCTTTTTGCATAGAATAACTTTGGTAGTTCCTCAGCGTAACAGGAACTACCCTGCCGACTCTTACGAGGGCGTGATACTAGCCTTTCCTCTCTGATGTCCTGGTGCTGGATATTACTCAACATAATACTACTCAGAAAACTCAAGCTGTCAATAAGGCACTTTTTTTCTTTCACCCCCTGCGTCGGTCTGTGAAATATACTTCTTGCTCCCCCCCTTGCTTTTTTTTTTTTTTACTGTTTAGGCCTGCATTATGAGCCAAGATATCACAGCATTATTCATCCCCGCTAGTTGTTCCTTATTCATCCATGTTTTGTTTTATTATATATATTTTTTTTACTTTTCCATTTTATAACTGCAAGATAAGTATAAAAAGCTAAAATTGCCAAAAATATATATTTTTTCTTCTCCAGCACCCTGTAAAATTATCTAATTTTGTTCTCCTCTGTATATGTAATGGTAGGTTATCTACATTTGTATATATGTATATAACAGGTATGTATAAAGCAATTTGAACAGGCAGGCATGGCTTTCACATCCTATTTTTTCTTGAGAAAGAGTTAACGAAAAGGTCACAGGCTCAGAATCCAGACAACCATCATATAGGTGTGACACATTGTGGATGTGCAGACGTTCAAGATGGGTTGTCAAGCAAGGTAAAGATACTATGGGATGGCCGGCATCGTGCCATACCACCATCCTAATAAGTGTCAAATTCACTAGGTTTAAAAAAAAAATTGCAAAATTAAAACAAATGACCTAAAACACAAAAATTGGCCAAACACTGAGATGGGAAAATGTCAATACACCGAAAATGTAAAAATAAAATAGGCAATACGTTTGTGGATGAAACTACTCACAATATACAATGTGAGAAATCAAAGATAGCATGTATGTACAAGACTTCACACACCCTGCCCCAGTGAGCGACGTACTGCAATAAGCATGTTGAGTTAGTGTTTGACCTCCACACTGGAGCGACTAAAATGCAGACACCACAAAGTCACACCATTCCAAAAAACTCTTAAAATAATGAGGAAAGACCTCAGAGATACATCATTATAGATAGAATTAAATGGGAAACCCTTTGGCTAAATACACACACATTGTTATTTTTTAGCTTTCGCTTTTAGATCAAAGCTCATAATTCATTGATATTGTTTTCTAAATACATCAGACACTATAATAGACGTAGTGTGTATGAGGGCGTAGCAATTGTCAGTAGCTAGTAGGTTATATGCACTGCTTCAATGTCGCCCTAGGGTGCAACACCATCCTATTTTCATTATAGAAGTATTAAAAACACACGACTCAGCCCAAATCCTGCCCGTCTCCATCACACATTGAGGTGTTTGTACATTTTGGCTGCCTGCTCAGTACAAGTATTTACTTATGTCCCCCCCACCGCCACTTTTGCTAGGCCACCAAAACAAAGCTAATTAGTCAAATGTGAACAACAGAGAAAACCCAAACATCAAGCGAAAGAAAATGACTCACGATTACAAAGCGAAAAACATGAGAAAACAACAAAAACACAGAACATTATGAAAAGCGACATTTGCAGTCATGCTTTTTTTGTTGCGTGTGTTTCCTTTTAAACAGACGAGGCAAGGCATTTTTTTTTTTTTTTTAAAAAGAGGCACACCCAGAATGTGTCAGCTCAGTTATGTCTCAGAGCTTAGCAACAGCAACAACACAACTACTTGGAACAATGACAAGAAGAAATTTGGTGTGAGCGTACGTTCTCTTTCCTTCCGTTTCTTTTTCTCCCAGGATAAGAGGGGGGGGGGTGGGGGGGGGCATCATATCTATATAGTTTAAAAACAATACGTCATGATAATTATGAGACAATGATTTTAATTCGGTTAAGCTCTCACTGAGCGCTGCATGATTCATTCTAGTGAGGTCAACGAATGCTGTGTCGGGGCCGGGCGGGGTGGGGTCAGATCCTTATTGCTATATAATTCAGTGCAGGTTCATGAGTAGTAACACATAAGCATCCACCCGATATGCAGTTCATGGAGAAAAAGAAAGGGAGAGAATGGGAATTTAACTCAACGAACAGAAAATAAACCAACTGAAAAATAAAATGAAAATTACACAACTTGTTGGGGTTTGTTGTGTTTCTCTGAAGATTCTGTGTTGTTTCTTATTTTTTATTTGTTCACGGTTTTATTAATGTCAATGTTTGGGTAACTGTATGGGCAGGTGCCTCTCTCACTTGCGTCCGAGAGGCTAGCAAATTACCAGTTAACTGATCAGCAGGCAGGCTTGGGGCGGCTCGTCATTGGGTGAAGAGTTCAGAGGTCAGAAGGTCATGTGTTAGTTGCCGGTGGCGGCTAGGTGGTTAGAAACAAAAACAAAACAAACAGAAAAAAAAAGATAGAAAGGATATTAGTGTCAGCAAGAAGAGACTGGAATGACATCATTTTAACAATAAAATGAATGCAATCCCCCCCCTAATTCCCCAGCCACTAAGACATGAGCCAAGCTAGACTGGTGAGGACTTTGTCACGATGCCCCCACTGCTAAGCCCCCACCCTGAACCAGGTAGCTAGGTGGTTTTAAACAAGAGTGCTACATTGCCCCCCCCATTACCAGCAAACAGAAGCGAAGAGAGGTCAACAAGACAGACAGTACATACTTCTAGTGATTTAGTTTCTCTTAGGTTGGAATGCAAGTTATGAACAATGTATTAGTGGTAAGGCTTTAACATAGCTACTGCAATGTTATGTGATGAATAACAGTGACTAGTGTTATATGTGCAATGAATAGATAAATCGTTGATTTCGATTCTTTTCTCTTTATTTATCAGTATATTTTACTCATATATACACAGCAACCATAAATACATTTGATATAAAAATGCTCAAATAGAAAAATGACAGTACCTCGCGTACAACTATTTATTTTATCCCCTCAATAAGTTTTACACACCAGAGAGAATGCAAGCTACCTCAGCTACAGTCCGTTAGCCTTCCATAGGATAATAAAAGATATGATCTGAAAAGTAGGGGAGGGAAAAATAAAAACCTTTTAAAATAAAAAGACGGACAAGGGCAGCAGGCTTGGTTACGTGTTTGCTGCCAGCTAGGTCTGCCTCCGTGAGCACTCACAGGGCTAACCTTTGTCTCCCAGCGCCGTACCGGAGACAAACGATGTCTAGTCCATTTCCAGGGCCTAATCTCACATCAGAGGAATGTCGTGAACGAGGCGTTTAGCGCCACCCGACATGGGTTCACAGCCGTGCTAACACAGCTTCATTGAAAGTTGCCTTCATGCCCGATGCTTTGAAACGCATTCTACGCACACACGCAATGGTGTTTGAATGTAAACAAATTTGCATAATAACCACAGTCAACCATTTAGCTGGTGCGTGGATGCGTGTGGCAGAACTGGAGAAGAATGTGAAGCATTGTAATAATAATAATAATAATAATAATACTATAGACTATAGAGTATAGACAATGTACAGTAGGATGTCGCATCCAAAGCATCAAGAACAAAACATTGCAATGCAATCAGTCAATTGACCGATCCCAAGCTCCACCCCTTTTCACCCTGTGCTTCAGTAACAGTTGAGCAAGTTTGGAAACGTTTGAAAACCTGTCTGTTTTCCCGTAGTGCTGGTTTGTCAAACCTAGTTACAGTAACTAAAGAAGGGGGCGAGAGGGGGGGGGGGCCTTGTGATCGCTCAATTAGCAGTGTGTGTCTTGAGAGACTAAACTGACCTCTGTCTGTGGTCACAATCCTTTGGTAAGGATGGACCCTTGTGTCATGACGTCTCACTTTAGTAGCCATTGCACCTAGATCGCAACAAGGTCCACAAGGTTAGAAACCATTCACTTTGGGGGAAGGAAAACAGGCGGAGCTTTTCTTTGACGTTATCTCGTTGTCGGAGTCTTTTTTTTTTTCTTCCAGTAATCACATTCACATTTTTAACCATATATGCTGCTCAGATTACACAGAGATACACAGAGCATAATACATTATGCAACATAATACAATACATATTCATGTGTGTCGACACCGCACAGACATGTCTTCATATTTAGATTTAGAAAATACAGAAACAAACACAAATTCACAATTCTTATGAGTGTTACTTTGCATTTATAAATGCATAACTTAATAGGATTCCACAGTGCTTGGGATATATAAAGTCTTTGAAGGATTTGAGGAGGGAGGTTACAGGCTCTCGATTTGTCTGCGAAAATAATGTGATTCTTTCTGTGGGTTCCAGAGGACTGATAGATATTAGTCTCTTTATTTTGAAAGTAGGGTAAATCCAATAGAGCTCTGATGGTAATTGAATGGTGTCAGACATCTTTCTCTCTCCCTCCCTCCCACACTATTCCGCTTGGTCACCGATAAAGGCTGACACTTTGCTTCTGCTCATTTGTCACCGTCGATGTCTCCCGCCCAGTTGTGCATAACTCCGCCTAGCACCAGGCAAACGCGGCGCAACCGGACTTCCTGGCCGTGTGTCGCGGCACGTCCACGTACGGTGGCAGAAGAGATGAAACCCTAACAGTGCCCATCTATCGGGAGGCGCGCGGCAACATGGAGAGATGCCATTTTCGCCCGTCTTACGCTTCCACGTGGCAGAGCCAGTATTTCAGACGTTGCTTTGCTCCGGGCGATGTGGCAGGCGCCATATCCGCCCCTCCACCTCTCTCGTGTCATCACAGTGAGAGCTCTGAAGCCTCCATTGGTTAAATGGGTCACCCTGACAAGCGCTTGGGTTGGGGTGCTCAGTGTGGGGGGAAGGGGGAGGGGGGCAGAACACCCAGCCAAGATGTTCCGTCTGGAGCACGTGGGAAAGTTAGAAGCAGTTTTGACTATTCTTAGGGGATTTAGGTGAAGATACTGTGCGCACTTATTGGAACACGCTCTGGCTGAGGACTAACCCGGCCGCCTACGCTGCACTGTAGATGGAAGATGATTCCCTACACTAACTGAAGCCTCCGTTGGCTACATACCGTGGTGAGTGTGTGTGTGTGTGTGTGTGTGTGTGTGTGTGGGGGGGGGGGGGGGTCCAGGCTGGCCTGAGCTGCTCAAGGCACCGATCGATGATAGGAGTAAATAAAATGCACTAAGCTGGTGTAACCCTGCAAGTTAAAGAGAGGGAAAGCCAGTGAGCCACTGTCTGCCCTGCACACAGCCCCCAGAGGCAACCTCCACCACACAGGTTCGCTGCCAGGGCTAGCATGTGTGTGTGTGTGTGTCTCCTAACTGACTGACTGCTGACTAAAGGCATCTTGTGTTTTGACAGTCACATGTTTACATTTGGTTCAGGTCGGTATTGCTACTGGTTTAACATAGCATTTGCTTACATCACGTTGATAACCACTACAAAACATGTCGGCGTTATGTCTTTGGTTGGTTGGTTGGTTGTTTAGGCCGCGATGGACGAAGCAAATAAAATAAGGTTAAGAACATTAATTAGCAAGCTGGGATTTTCCCGCTGGTAATTTCCCTTGCCCTGCTGGAGAGTCACGGTAGATTCAAACACAGCGGTACTCCACAGGGACATGCCAGGCTGTCGCCACCGTCTGTGTCTTCGCTCAGACTCAGGCTAGTCCCTCCTCCTGCAAAACGCTTGAAATAAAAACCTGAGAGCGCCACCGTTTGGTCAAAAGAGGAACTACAAAACAAACTCTTCTCAGTCAAATAAAGCCATAACGCATTAAGGCCTCGTCGTCGGTGCGGATCCCTCGCAGGAGCCTGCCCCCCCCCCCATTCCTCTTCACCCACAGTGTCCAACGTGTGTAGCCATGCAGCCGGTCATTCCCCTCCCCACCCCCACACCCCCTCCACCACCACCAACACCCTCTCAGGTGGACAGGACATATTTACCTTTCAACAAGTCCTGACTGTGGCTCATGGAAGCCGCGTCCAGCACCCCTGCCCCGGGGTAAAACAAGCTGCCCTCCTGTCCTGGCTGGCCAAAGCTGGTCGCCATGGCGCCCATGCCGCCCCACGGTCTCTTACCTAGAACCCCACTGTGCTCGAGGGGGTACTCCAGCAAGGAGGCGGGCGCCAGGGCATAAGGGTAGTCGTACGGGGTGGTGTAGATGATGCCGCCGTCAGGCCCAGGCGGCACTAGCGTGGGGGCGCCGTTGGGCAGCATGGCGGCCATCTGGGCGGGCCGGATGAGGTTCATGATGGGCCCGCCCCCCGGCGTCGGGGGCCGGAGGGACGGCGGCGGCAGCACCTGGCCGGCCTGGGTCGCTATGAGGCGGGGGCCCTGAGCGGCCGCCGCCGCCGCTGCTGCTGCAAGAGAGAACGCAAAGGTGGCTGCCATAAGCAAGAGTGAAAGAGAGAGAGGGGGGGAGGAGAGAGGGGGGGAGAGAGAGAGAGAGAGCGAGAGAGAGAGAGAGTGTGTGTGTGTGTGTGGGGGGGGGGTGGGGGGTGACGTGGTTTGTTTGAAAATCACAGATGAAGAAAAAAGCCAGAGTGAAAATACAAAAGCAGGAAAGGGGGAGGAGTGGCAGGGAGAGAAAGGGGGAGAAAGAGGGGCAAAAAAGGAAAATTAATCCATGCAATGATCACGCTGGTGAACCACAAAAGCCACAGTCTGTCGCAAAAGCAAAAGTAAACATGGCAAAACAGAAAACAACCCACACCAAAACAAAACAACAAGCAGAATTAAATGCTGCGCTATTATCCCGATGCAAAGGACATAATTGAAAGCATACCAATCACCATGGCAACAAAAAGGCTAAACATTCATGTTTGGAAGATGGCGCAGGTGAAACGGGCTCAACAAAAATGCAGCTGCTCGCCACAAAGAGGGAGGCACAAAATGGCGGCCCGGTGTCACACGTGGCTGATTGGGAACATATGGTATCTATGGGAACATATGGTATCCATGGTAATCTATGGAAAAACAAAAGACCCATGATGGTGCCGTGACAACGAGCAATGCAGTATCCTCAAACACCCCCCCTCTAAATGGCAAGCAGACTATTGGCTGGGTTCAACACAAGCTAGAAATTGGACTTGGCATTTATGGGGGTGTACTGCACAACGCATTTGGCATCCCCAACGGCAAGTCACCTGAATTGGTGGTGGGCTGCACATAATCGGACATTTTTTTTGTTTTAGTACTTAAATGTTTCAATTGATAACCCAATTTAAACCACACAATCTGTTAGTAGCAATTTACAGTATAATCATCATCATCATTATTACACTTTATTTCAGTTAATTGCTAATGACAAAGCCACCGACATGAGGTGTGGGACTAGTTTGGGGGGCGCGCTGCGTTGACACCAATCACAGGTGTGACCAACGAGTAACACACCACCTCTGGGGGGTGTGGGAGGGTGGGGGGTGGGATTGAGGAGGACAAAACTCAGCGGCGCTGCGTTAACTAGCTACCATCATGCAGAGGTGAGCGTGCGGCAGGATTGGACAGTGTGCGCTGAGAGAAATGGCGTCCGGGCAGGTGGGGGGGTGGGGGGGGGAGAACGAGTGTGACAGAGAGCGACAGGGAGAGAGAAAGGGACGGGGAGGGTCTAACGCGCGTGTGTGTGTGTGTGCGCGCTGTCAGTCTGAAGCTGAGATCTGTCACTTGTTACGAGATTTCAGCTGAATCTAAAAAGAAACCGTTAGCATTGGATATCACATCAAATACATGTCAAGCGTAGCTTCAAACGACCTGTGCATTACTGCCACCAACGTCCGGCTACAGCGGGCGGCCGGGCTGTACGGGGAACACTTACGTGTCTTGATGTTGGTGTCTCTGTACGTCCCGTTGAGAATGGCCAGTTCCATCAGTTGCATTTTCTTCAGGTTATCCTCTCCCTCTGCCTGCAAGACACACAAGAGCACAGACAAAAGAGACGTTCACATAAGAGGCAGGGGTGGAAAACACATCGACTCGGTATCGTTATCGCTAAATGCTGCAGAAAGTATGAGATACTCTGTTCATTTTGTGGAGCGACGCATCCGTTGGCTGTGTGTCTTAGTTGAGAGAGACAACGACGCAGTGGAGATCAAAGAGGAAACAGCAAATAACCCCGAATATATTCTTACTACTATTTTGATGCATTTTCCTATAACATTTGTGCTTTTACTTAAAATATACAAATGGACATGGAAGTGAAATTGCAGTTTTCCAGACCAATATTGCAATATCACATTTTGTCAACACCGTTCAACCCAAATGGGTTTGACAGGCTCAGCCAATGTAACACTACTGTTAAATGGGGGGGAGGGAGAGAATATCTACACCATGTGGATGGACCCAGCCATTGTCCGTGGGGCTGGGCGGGGCTTTCGGGTGAATGCAGATAACCCTAAAGTGGTGGCTCTGGCCCCGGGTCACGCTGCTGGGAGAGACACTAAGAGGAAGAGCGCACATTCATAATCCATATCGGAATAGTGATTACTGTCATTTTCCTTTTTTGTTCCCTTGTGCGCAATCAAACGCGCAATAACCGCCCCGGCTAATGTCAGGCCTGTCAATTAATGTTTGGATAAATAAATACAGAAAGCGGCAGCCGCCGTCATTACGCCGAAATTAGGGGACTGAAATTATTCACGGAAAGCAATTAAGATAGCGGCCCTTCTCCCACCCTATCATTCCACCCCCTCCACCCCACACACACACACACACACACCCCAACTCAATTTCCCCCTGAAGCCAGCAGGCACTCAATAACCATGACAACACAAAAGCCCTTGTGATTTCCCAGGTACTACATCATAATGTAAGTGGGGCCTTGTGTGTGATTCACTGGAGCTAGGGAGCAGCGAGGCAGAGTGCAGAGGCACTCAGAGACACGCCGGTGTGTTTCAAAGACACTGCCTACACTAGCAGGTCACGCAACGCAACAGGGGCCGCGTTGTCGTCGCTTTTACACACGAGAAAAAGTCGCAAACATGCTGGTAGTACCATAAGATACGCAGCAGTACGCATGTATGTACACAGTATATGAAAGCTGCGGGAAGACGGAGGGCTGCTTAAGCAACATCCTTCTCCCTCTATTCCATCTTCGCGCGCCTTGTTGTCCTCCTGCGGGTAACTCACAGCTCAACAGCAGACTGGCGCTCTCTGTTTAGCCAGACGAACGACAGAGAAAGAAAAGAGATCCACGAGTTAAGCCCTCCCTTGAGACATCTTCAAGGCAGAGAGAGAGAGAGAGAGAGACAGAATAAGAGAAACATAGTGACAGAATATGGTTTCCCTCGACTAAATACAAGGGTATGTCTTCAGAGCAGTCTCAGTGCTCAGCTGGTGTGTGTGTGTGTGTGTGTGTGATGCTTTAGTGTACCACAGAGATACCAATTAACGATGTGAGGTAGGACCTCTCTGTGCTGCTACCACTACCATGCCCCTCATCTCCATCTATGTTGCTCCAACAGGACCAATACAGTGCTAACTAATGCCAAATCAAGGTTGCTGCTTAAGCAGACAATATGGAACTCAAGTGCTGGCTGTTGATTACCCGCACATAACTCAAAGCTCACCTTCCTATCGCCACTTTAGAAGGGAATAAACGGCCACTTGACACGTTGGGCAGTGAGGAGCACCTTGGGCTAATTCAACACCGTCCGGGTCAATGGCTAATGAGGCCAACGTTAGCGAAAAAAGGAAAAAAGCACTACTAATTAGCTGCTGCTTGTACTTTACGCTTATATGTAAACTTGTGCACACATGAGCGAAGACGCAGCTCAATACCGCAGAGTGTGCCAGAGCACATGCGAGACACAGACACCATTAGACAATCTATCTGAGAGGTCTTCAACCGGGGGTCTGTAACCTCCAGAGGGGTACTGCAAGGGGTCCTTCCTAATTATTTGATCCAAAACATTTATTACGAAAATGTAAATGTCAGAAAACATACATTAGCATAAATACATCCGGTGCTATAAATATAGAACATTTAAATAGCGGCTTACACTTTTATACATGGCGCTATAGGCCATGGGGTCCTTGGTCCGAAAAACGGTAAACACCTGATCTATAACCATCTATTCTGTTCTTTCTCTTATCCCTTGTGGCTCTTCCTGTTGTGCACGTCAGAATAAAAGCCGGACGTCGACCTCCACTCAGGATAGTCGGCTTTAATGTTACAACAGCCCAACGTGACACATTAAACTCACACACCAAGTGGTTCTATTCAGGCTAACAGCTACCATATAAATGGGTCCCGAGTCTCTCCAGCACTCAGGGTGGGTGGGTCACCTATTAAAAAGGTGTGTGTGTGTGTGTGTGTGTGTGCGCGTGCGCGCGCGCGCACGTGCCAAGTGGTGGGCAGTCCGGAAGATGGGTTCGCGAGTCTGGATAAGTGTTTTTCTTCACAGCAACAAAGCTAACTGTATAAAACAGAGACTAAATAATAAATGCAGAGGTCTGGTTGCAGACCGGCGGAAAACACACACACACCCATGTCAAGTTGTGTGTGCGAGAGTTTAAGTGTCTTGTTGGCTGACGGTTGCAGTAGCAATACATGCTGGGATATGAGTGTGAACGCTACTGAGTGTCAGCGGGTGTTCTCTTGTGTGTGTGTGTGTGTGTGTGTGTGTGTGTGTGTTGGATGATGATGGATGTGTGGGGTTGCCGGGGTTAAACGGGTGCCAGGGACAAGGGGACCGCCATCCATCCACCTCCGCATAGGTGGTAGAGCGCCTGTTGAGAGGAGAGAGGCAGAATAGAGGGCAGCATGGAGGGACGGCCCAGATACACTGCCGGGATGAGGTGAGTGTGCAGGAGTGTGTGTGTGCAGCAGTGCGTGTGTGTTGTGCGTAGGGGTGTGCGTGTAGCAGTGAGTGTGTGTTGTGCGTTGGGGTGTGCGTGTAGCAGTGCGTGTGCGTAGGGGATGGTGTGTGTGTAGCAGTGCGTGTGCGTAGGGGATGGTGTGTGTGTAGCAGTGCGTGTGCGTAGGGGATGGTGTGTGTGTGTAGCAGTGCGTGTGCGTAGGGGATGGTGTGTGTTAACATCCCCACTAGAGTCCCGCTGATACAAGCTCCATCTCCTCGATAACTCAGTTTGTTACCCAAAGCCCAAACGCCCCGGCTTATCATTTCTGTTTTACATCCATAATGCACTCATTTCCGCCCCCCGCCTCCCATCAAACACAAACTCCCCACCGCTACATCTCCTCAGTTGTTTTCCACCACGACGCTCAGCTGTGTGGTGCTAGGTTCCAACAAACGCATTGTGGGAAACGGCAAGCATTTGGGGGACTTGCTTAAAAATAAAACAAATAAAAAAAGATTTATGAATCACAGCATCTCTGCAGAGGAGCGTGAGACAATGTGGCATTCTGTGGTTGCTTTTATCCAATGGCTCATCATAATCATCATTGTTTTTTAATTATTATTAATATGTGTATAATGCAGTGTGTGCATCGTTGTGTTATTGTGTGTGTAATGCAGTGTGCATCGTTGTGTTATTGTGTGTGTAATGCAGTGTGTGCATCGTTGTGTTATTGTGTGTGTAAATGCAGTGTGTGCATCGTTGTGTTATTGTGTGTGTAATGCAGTGTGTGCATCGTTGTGTTATTGTGTGTGTAATGCAGTGTGTGCATCGTTGTGTTATTGTGTGTGTAATGTAGCAGTGGGAGTCAAAATGGACCACTGCTGCGGCTAGGGTCGCCCTGACAGGTTGTTGCCCCGGGCGTTAGCAGCCCAGCCTCCACCTGTAGAGGCATGGCTGGGATGGATGTTTGAGGGAGGCTGGCCTTTAATGTCACCTTATGCAAGGTGCTGCCACAATTAGACCCCCCACCCACCCACCACCGCCGCCGCCTCAGACAGCAAAAGCCACCCATCACGATATAGTAATGGGAATTGGCTGGCAAATTGGAAAAGGAAGTTTTCCCTTTACTTCCCCACAGAACATGCGTGCCTGCGTGCGCACGCACACACGCACACACACACACACAGCCATGTCTATCAGCAGTAACCACTCAATAAAGCTGCTCTATCCACAGGAATCAGATCCAATCAATGAGGCCCATTTGTGAAATCAGCAGAGCAGTAAGAGCGATCAGGGCGGGGTGGGGCACAGGGTGTGTGTGTGTGTGGGGGGGTCTGACAGGCCCGAGGATGAATCCACCAGACGCTTGCAAGAGGCACTCTTGTCTCCGACTGAGAAATAAATAAAGCGTGACAGGAGAAATATTAGAAAAACGTGACCGATGTAGATGGTAATGGACAATAAAACTGACACGGCGATGACAGTTTCTCTCTCTCACACACAGTGTGTGTGTGCGTATTGCTGCCCGTGTGTTTGTGTAGCACCAATGAGCAACAGATGGGTGGTCCCGCGGTGTTTTGCGATTTCTGGGAGTCACAGTCAGTCACTGACACCCTGCGTGCGCGCACACACACACACACACACACACACACACACACACACACACCTGGGTGTGCGTTCTCTCTGGTCTGCCATAAAAGAAGACATTGAAAGAGAGGAAGGACGAGGAAGGAGATGAAAAATGGTGGTGGGAAGAGGGGTTTAAGACAGATGGGGGGGCAGAGGAAGGGGGGGAGAGAGAGAGAGATCGGGAGAGTGGGAAGGGCGGAGGAGTTATTCGGGAAGGAGAGGAGGAAAAAAAAAAGGTGGGGTGCCGAAAACCAATTTGCCAGTTCTCCCAGGTGGGCTGACATCGTGACTCGTGCCGGGCCCCTCCCCTTTCCCTGGCTTAGATGCCTGTCATCGCAAATAACCCCCCACCAACGCAGACAATACTCCCTTGACTGACACACACACACACACACACACACACACACACACACACACACACACACAAAACCAGGGTCAGGCTCTGTCCAAACTACTCCAATTACCTCGGCAGTAAACACAGCCTGGCCCTTTCCAACCTCATGAGACTCAAGACAGACAGGCAGGCAGGCAGACAGACAGGCAGACCAGAATGCGGAGGACCAGGCAACCAGAGTTGGGGGATGCGTGTGTGGGTATGAGGGGTATGAGGGGTTTGTGGGTGGGGTGGGGGGGGTGGAAGGGGCAGCTAGTGGCAGCAGCTCTGGGGCGAGGTCTGCTCTCACTGCCCACACCCTCCCCCCACTTTGGGTTCCTACCAAACGCAAACATCTGGGAGGAAAACGATTACGCTCACCAGACTGCCAGAATGACTTATCAACTATTCCACACTTCCCAGAAAGCAAGGGAGGGAGGGGGCAGGTTTGGCTGAGAAGAACACTTGGGAGGAAGCAAAGCTTCAGAACTGAACTAAACTCCAAACTAAATAAATGACTGACGACTGAAGTCCCATCTTTTTATAAGCGCCCAAACGTGATTCCGGTGTTTTCACAGGCGAGAATGTAACTCAGTCAGTTATCACAAAGGCAAAGAAACTTTTTCCTGCTCTGTCTCATAAACAGCGACAATCTAATACACTTCCAAAGACAATTCCTTGTCTTTGTTCCCCTCGCTATGCTTTTTATGTGAACTTATCATGCTAAGAGAAATGGGATTTTAACTGCATTTCCCCTCACAAGTTCCACAATCCAATCTGCTTCAGCGCTACAGTCACTCACAACTCTTTTTAGGCAGTAGTTATCTTAACAGCATGTACTATTAGTCATGCTAAACCGCTAACACACTAGATCATTAGCATAGGAGCGAACCTGGCTCCAGTCAGATTATTACCAACACATCCGCTGCTGCTCCGCCCCATTACTGTCAACCACGTCGCTTTAGTGAGGTATGGGGTTGAAATGCTAACACGTACCGGAGCCTTGAGCTAACTCCGTGCTGTCAAATACTGCCAAAAACTCTCTTTTTTTTTTTTTTGCGCATTACAACTAAGCTTGTGAGGGCAGACGGTTTTATTTGACGCGTCATGCTGAAGCTGCGCGAAGTGAAACACAGATTGGACTTCTCGACAGCACGCGCTAGTGTATTATTAAACGGCATGGAGCTCGTGACAATTGCATGTTTATTTTGGTTATTTGAGCACAAGAAGCCCAGCTGTGCTGTGAAAAAAAGGGGGCTGGCAGAGCGACAGTGGCAGCCTCTGGCACCGGTCAATTGGATGTACTGGGCTTATTACGGGCATTTACAGGGCAGGAGAGGAGGAGAGTGGGCAGCCATGGCGCTGTGTCCTCCCCATCAACATCAAGTGCACGCTGGCATAGTGAGGAGAGAGAGAGAGAGGTTACCAAAAAACTGTTTTTTTCATTTTATTTTCCGCTAGCCTTCTGTCCACTCTAGAACAATGAATGGATTAATAATATAAAATATGAATCCAGTGCAGCTGTGCCATAAAACAAACTGTCCAATCGGGGCGTGGTACAAAAGCAGTGGAGGATGCATGTGGAAATGGAGTGATCTTGTTTATCCTCAGGATAGCAGTCTTGTATTCTATGTAACATAACGGTATTATGAGGGATTAAACTTCGTATAAATAACCAGGACGGGAGTGGGGCGGGGGATATATACGCGAAACAGATTTAACAGTGATTTTAAAGGAGTATGAAAGCTTGTTAGTCTGTGCCGTTGTGGACAAAACAGACTGTTTGAGGCCAGCGGCAGGGCAGACCTCATCGTAGAGGGGAGCGTTTAAAGCGAGAGGATGTTTGCTGTGGCCCAAACAAGGTTTAAGCCCCGACAGACGGCTGTCTGACTCTCGTCCAATCTTTTGCATCACCAGTATCCTCCCTCTGTACAACCAGGCTGCCAGACGATGTATTGTTCTGTTGCAGTGATCCTTTAATGCCGTCCAATCGAGCGCAGAATATCTTGAAAGGATTTGGCCAGGGGATGATTTGGGAGCTTTAAATACTGCAGGGGGATTTGCATCAGATCCAGAGATCCCGACTCTGAGCTGATCGCAAGGGCCCCTTCCTAAACCAGGGATCTGGAAGGCTGGGGGGGGTAAAGGTTAGTGGAGGGTGGTTGCTCTTTTTTGGGAGTGA
>JAODLL010000015.1:1053208-1086926 GCA_026546735.1 Forbesichthys agassizii
TATACACACTATATAACATCCAAAGTAAACGACCAGAAGTATCCGATGTGGAGTTCAGTTTTAACACTGATCAGGGTTCAGCCTTCATCTGCTATTTACCGATCACCCCATATAACATATCTGACCTGCCCAAGAATGTAGAAAGTACAAACCGATCTCACACCAGCTACTGCCTACCCATACTTGCATTAACGACGTCACTCGGCGAAAGCTCGATTGGCAGCCAGGAAATAAGAAACAGAAAGGTAAAGGTGAGTTGCTTCGTGACTACATCCAACAGATTTTAGGCATTGTTCTATGTTTTTATGAATGAAGATAGTTTAGCCTATAATCAGTAAGTAGATTACATCATGTTTTACACTTAATGTGTTTTTTTAGAGATAAATAAAACCATAAAATATCACTTTAAGGCGAGTTCATTGTAAAAATAGACCACCTCTCACCCACCGTTTATTTATTTTAAATGGCGTACCGTATTTAAGAAGACAAGAATTGCATTTAGCCTAATACAGACTACCGAATAATAGGATATTATTTTATTTAAATATCCCGAAATGTCTTGACTGAAAAAGGTCAGATCTACGTAAGCTACTAGCCTACATTCATATCTAGGCTATATGTGTGTTTTTTTTAATCGTGGATTCTGTCACATTTACAAAATGCCCGTCTGAAAAAAAAGTATATATGGTAATTCTACTTCGTTTGTATATTATAAAGAAATATCAAGTAATGTGATTAAACCATCCGAAGCAAAACAATGGCAAAAGATCTGGCGACCGAGACTGCTAACCGACCTGACAATACAGCCTTCACTCAACAACGACTTCCAGCTTGGCAGCCGATCCTTTCTGCTGGAATTGTAATCCCAGGGTTCCTCCTAATCGGCCTGGCTTTCATTGGCATTGGTATTGCTCTGTTTGACACTTCACGGAATATCCAAGTATTTGAGGTATGGGATAACTGGAATATTGAGAAGTAGTCCTATTTCAAACAATTGACAATAATGTATTGGAAAATGGAAAAGGTCACCGGGTTTTTTTTAATCTGGTGAACAATATTACAGGTTTGTGGTAATAAAATGCAGGAGATCTCATTAAGCATTACGTTTGTTTTGTTTTTTTACACAGAAAGACTACAGTGGAGTATTACAAACGGACCCGTGTTATAAATGTACAGGTATTAATACTTCGCAGAACTGCACATGCACCCTCAACTTCACACTTGATACATTATTTCAGGTGGGATGGAGTTTCAAATACTTCTTGTATGTTACTTACAACTAGAATTTGTAAAAAAAATCATAGTTCTACTTTTTGTCTTCTGCCATGAAAAAAACTTTTTGTTTCAACAGGGGCCTGTGTTTTTCTATTATGGGTTATCCAACTACTTCCAAAACTACAGGACTTATGGTGCTTCCCTGGATTTCAGGCAGCTGTCTGGTGATCTAACTTACTTTGTGGTGAGAGTGATACGTAGCATGGAAACATTGGCCTAGATAGGGTTTTGTTAAAACCTATATTAGACCACAGAATATGCTTTCAACATTGTCAGATCATCCGTGAACAATAAATGGTTCACCTGTATTTTCTTACTAATTTTGTTTTGTGCATCTCTTATTAGACACCCGACCAGGGCTGTGCACCCTACCAATACGATTCCAGCAGCAAGCCAAACAAACCAATTGTACCATGTGGATCAGTGGCAAACAGCATGTTCAATGGTGAGGGATCGCATATAAATGGATTGCTGAGGGGTGTGTGTGTGTGAAATGCATACGTGCTATTTATTCATGCATTTTTCTTTCGGAAGACACCTTCACGCTCTACCAAAATGTAAATGGATCAACGGTATTGGTGCCTTTTGATGGAAAAGGGATTGCTTGGTGGACCGATTACAGCATAAAATACAGAAATCCAACTGTCTCACCTCTGATGAATGCTTTTAACGGTAGTGATTCATATTTATTTTATAATGGCCTACTGTGTCTTTTTATGCTGTGTGGTAGGGTGAAAATAAATTCATATTTATTTAATTGGTGCATGTATAAATCCATAATGCAGAAAGTAGGGATGCATAATTAAAGTGTGGATGTAATATTGTATAAACTATACTTGATTTAACATATTTGGATGTAGTAATATAGATTATAAGTATTTAAATATTTGATTACTTTAATATTTAGTAATATGTAAAATAAGTAAACACACTTATAAACAATACCTGAAATTAGTGATAATTTGTGTGTAAGTGTTGATTTTTGATGTGTGTAATGTGATTGTCTGACTCAAACTTTCCTTCACTTGCAGGTACAGTGAAGCCAATATTTTGGTCCAAGACAGCATTTGAGCTAGATCCAAGTGACTCAAACAACAATGGCTTCATCAATCAGGATTTCCTGGTTTGGATGAGAACTGCAGCCCTGCCAAACTTCAGAAAACTGTACCGCCGAATCTCTAACAAAAATGGCCTTCCAGCTGGAAACTATACTCTTGAAATTGAATACAGTATCCTTTATTTCTAATTTGTAGGTGTTTTGATATCCCCAGTAAGGGGCTGGCCTGTAGATTTTCATAATTTACAATTGGGTAATTTAGCAGATGTTTTTCTCCCTTTTATACGTCATCATGTTACAGCACACACTGTTTTGTACTAACAGCTCAGCCTAACCTGTTTTACCAGGGTGTGGCTTCAATGTTTAACAAGGGAGATGAAAAATATTTACTTTAAAAAACCATCCTGATCTCGCGAGATCAAGATGATAAGCATCAGTCTTATTCTAATTTATTAGAAGAGCAAAGGCTTTTCTCAATGGAAAATGTGTTTTCACTTTTCTCCCGACTTGGATTTAACAACAGGCTCTGCTAGGTCACAGTTCGTCCAATCACCTGACAAGTATTTTTTTTAAAGCGCCTGCCCTTTTAAAACCATTTAAATAGACCCCAGATGGATGTGTCTAACACAGCGGTTTTCAAACTACAGGTGGGTAACTGGGTGAGTGGGTTGCGAAAATTGCAAGTGGCCATTGAAAGAATGAAGAATATAAATGAAAGGCTTCCACGCTTTACCATGGTGTTGTTCTGCTCAAAAATATTTTGCGCACACACAGGTATGGCATTAGATAAAGTGGATAGGTTTTGGAAAATTGCATTACCGGTACTTGGTATTTGGTGGGTCTCTAAATAGATTAGTCCTCTCTAGGTTGGTTTTGGCAAGAATGGTTGGAACAGACACATATCTGGCATGTCACGTTATGAAAACATTGTTCTGCTTTAAAATATGTAAATTAGCTATGGAAATAATTTTTACTATTTCCTTTTACATATGTAAATGTTTCATATGGTAATGGTTTTGTGAGCTTTTGTAGTGGTGTTAAGGCACAATGCTTAATTTCATATCTTGTCTAAAACCTTAACACAGTTTTTCTCAGACTACCCTGTGCTAAGCTTTGGAGGGAGAAAAAAAGTAGTATTCAGCAACGTGTCCTGGATGGGTGGAAAGAACCAGTTCCTTGGCATTGCCTACCTGGTCGTTGGAAGCTTGTGTGTGGTAATGTCTGCAGTAATGCTCATCGTCTATGCTAAATTCAAGTTCCCTGAGGGTGAATGATTTCATAAAGCAGTTGAGGTGGAGGAGGAGGATGTTCTGTGGTGCGGTGCTCAGATGAGTGCAGTGTCATCTATTGCACATAAACTGTACACATTGGACCTGTAAACTGTACATATTGCTTCACAGTTTAACTGATGATAAGAGACTGCCTTGAGTTTCTCATTTGAACTGAACAAATGGTCATAACTTTGAGGTTTGTGTAGTATTATTATAACTTTTTTTTTTGTATACGTAGGAATGAAAACCTATTCTTAAAGTTGACCGTTAACTTGTTTCCCAAGTAAAAACTCCAGAAAGTCGAATATTTTCTTTGAATGACATACTGTATTAGTCTTATCATAGTATTCATTCTGCTGTGTCCCTAGTAGTTTTTGTGGACGGCATGTGATTTTAAATTTTTTTTTATAATAAACATTTTTACATAGGTCAATTTACTCAGGTTAGGGTTAGAAATGTAATACGCAGTTAGAAAAGCATGCAGTTAGTCTAAATCAAATAATATTTTCCTAAACATAAACTACTTTTGCAGGTGGGAAAATCGCAGTTGCATGCATTATTATATAGTTCTATGGCTGCATGTCATGTGTTAAGCTAACCTTTGCTATCTTAGCCTAACTGTTTGAAAGTCTCAGGGATTTAAAAAAAATGTGTGATATGTGCATTCAGTTTTTTTTTTTTGTAGCTCTACAGTCATGTTGGGGGTTGCTATATATATATATATATATTTTTTTTTTATAAACAAAACACATTCTCAGTTAACATGACCATACTGTATTGCAAGGTCAATTTGACTATAATTGGCAACTGAGCCTGGAAGATCAACGAATGTCAATTGAGATATTGTAAAAGCCATTTAAAAGTGACTTAAAACAACTACTTAATTCAGGGGTTTTGCTGCTTAAGGACATGAATTAAGCATTAAGGAAACATTAGATTTAAAAACAATGTGTCCAAATGTTTTACAGGAGACATTCATCACCGGAAGAGAGGTGATGCAGCAATGTAAACGTAGAGAATTGTATAATGGATGCCAATATTTCTATATTTTTTATTTTATTAATGAATGTAGTATATACTAGATTTTGTAAATACACATACTGTGTGTTTGTAACCCTTTGTCATAATTTAAGGGGGAATACATCTAATAACAGTGTGATAATGTGTGTTTAGTGCTGTTGGACCTCAGGTTGAAGGGGAGCAGAGCAGTTCTGCTTATTTACTAATGTCAGCATCTACCAATCTGAAGTTCTAATGCTGGCATTATTGCTTTGTCTCTTGAATAAATTGTAGACCTTACTTATCTGACCTCATTCTTACTCATTCCAGTGCCCCAAGAAACACATTGTTTTAAATGCATTAACATTTTTTACAAAAAAAAAAAAAACATAAACTAGTAATATAATAAAAAAGTATAATACTCATACTTACCATCTGGAAGCTGACTCAATATTATGTGGAAACTGCATAGACTTATGGGTAACTCTCTTGCTTCCTTGGATGTTGTAAATGGGGTGGTTAAAGAAAAATAACTGCGAAAATGTATTGTGGGTAGAGCAGTATACAACCGTGTTGCTCTATTGAATGTGTGCACTGTTTGCCGAATTGGGACAAC
The DNA here is from genome assembly GCA_026546735.1 of Forbesichthys agassizii. Lineage (NCBI taxonomy): Eukaryota > Metazoa > Chordata > Actinopteri > Percopsiformes > Amblyopsidae > Forbesichthys > Forbesichthys agassizii. The sequence goes on from JAODLL010000015.1 coordinate 1,058,427, forward strand.
ATGTACCACAATGCATTTCACCAATAAATCTGACAGCCACTGGCTGCGGGGTTTTGACAGCCAACTGCATCACAGGGGTTGATGCAGTAGTAGCTACTCGCAGCATTGGTTCTTTGTTCTCTGTTCTGTTCACGACCGGCTATTCCTGACAGCTTATACAATGTCCGACGGCGGAGGGGGAGATGATAACTCCATGGAGGTGTCGGCAGTCCAGACGGTTGCCGATACATCGGTGCTACAGAAGCATATTCGTAAACTTATACCACTGCTCCTGGAAGATGGCGGCGAGGCTCCAGCCGCCCTAGAAACCGCCCTGGAGGAGAAAAGCTCCGTGGAGCAGATGCGGAAATTTCTGTCCGATCCTCAAATTCACACCATTCTAGTCGAGAGAAGCTCTCTCAAAGGTTTGTGTTTCCACCAATATTAAGGTTCCCCACTGCGAGAATGCCCGCAGGAAAGTAGGCTAATGTGTCTAAAACGTAGAATGGGCTACCGGTACTAGCAAGCTATCGAACAGGCATCACCAGTGCAGTCTCATAAAATAATTATTTTTTTAAGTGGCCTAAATAATACAAATGGATTAGTTAATGTCTGATCATTTTTAGTAGATGACAACCGTGTAGGGAATATTTGACCAATATAAATGCAGAGTATTATTGCATTATAAATCATTGTTATGAATAAATACATTTTGAGCAAAATAATTAAACTTTTGTTTTAATAAACTTGACATAGCTCTTAACATCTACATCATATGAACCATCTTATCTTAATTATCCCATTATTCACTTCAATTTTATTTAAATCCAAATTAGCCATAGTGCTTTCTATGATTTCTAACTCATAATAGTAAATAATTACATAATAATAATTAATTAAAACATGTATATAGCATTTTTTGTTTGTTTTGTTTTTAACTGAGCTAGAGAATCACATTTCTAACTCGAATTTCTGCTGCAGTTGGTGGTGTCTGCAGATGTATTCCTACAGCAATTACCTCACTGTCAACGGGAGGGTGGGGGTTGAATGGGCTGAAACCAAACATGAACTTGATGCAGTCATTATGCAGCATTCTGGCTCAGTGGCTATGCTCCAAATTCCATACTTATACTGTTAGTGTGTAGACCAACGTTAACTTGTGTGTGATTCTTTTTGAGAGGTTAATCTTGGCAGACTATAGCTAAGATTTGCCAAGCAAGCATACGTTTTTATACAATGTTACACATTATTCCATAGCAGATCTATAGCATTTGTGCCACCAGATATATAATTTGCTGTGGATTATATTTAGGTGTTCATTCAGTAATGTCCTCCTAACTGTAGTACTGTGACGTAAAAGCTTCAACATACAATCATCTATATCTATCACCTATCATAATTAGTTTGCGTGCTCAACTTCCTTGTATTTTACTCAGAGGATGTTGGGGATGAAGGGGAAGAGGAGCGGGAATCCATCTCCTACAACATCAGCATTGATATCCACTATGGGATCAAGTCCAACAGGTAGCTACAGTAGCAAAGCCCCTGGTCTCCATGTTATCTGCTACTGTGTAATGTGATCCCTGTATTTGTTCGTTTGGGTCACGTTTGTTTCATCCTTCCAGCCTGGCTTTGATCAAAAGGGCCGTGGTAATTGATGCCGACAAGCCCATATCAACCCAGGTCCGTGTGCTCACGCTGAGCGAGGACTCTCCCTACGAGACACTCCACTCTTTCATCAGCAATGCCGTCGCGCCGTTCTTCAAGTCCTACATTCGGGAGTCTGGCAAGGCAGATAGGTAATGACTAATAATCTCTGACATGGACGTGAAGCATCTGGAGAACTCCATCAATGAACCTAGAACATGTTTACCGTAGTGCATTTTCTACTTGTAAGGCAGGCTCTTGGTGTACCTATTTTATTTGTTTATTTATATTTCAGTTGGTCCCTTTGACCCTGCTATGAAATAGCCCACAAGTTGTTTATTTTAGCTGAGACTTTCAGAAAAAACTGTGGACACATTCTTTCCTTGCTAACCTATAAGGGATGGCGATAAGATGGCTCCCTCAGTCGAGAAGAAGATTGCGGAGTTGGAGATGGGCCTTCTCCATCTGCAACAGAACATCGAGATCCCAGAGATAAGCCTGCTAATCCACCCCATCATCGCCAACATTGCCAAGCAGTGCAACGAACGCGGAGAGAAGACCAAGGTCACCGACTTCGGGGATAAGGTTGAAGACCCTAGCTTCCTGAACCAGCTTCAGTCTGGTGTCAACCGCTGGATCAGAGAGATCCAGAAGGTGAGCTGCTCAGCAGTGCTGAACCCAGTTTAATTTTACTGCACTCCTTAATACGACATGATACCTCATTTGCTAAACTCCTCAAAACCCAACTTGTATAAGTTAAGGATAACCTTTAACCCTTGTTCCATTCTCACTCATTTCCTTCACCTTCTCAATTCTCTTGCCTTGGTCAAACTGTTTTAATATTGTGTGTCTTTATATTTATTTTACTTGCAATGTACGATGTCCTTGGGAATATTAAAAAGTTGTCCTCTGAAAATGTAATGTATTGTCATTTATATATAACGCATTGTTCTTACATCATTCCTCTGTTATTCTCACATGCAAAGGGTTAATGAATGATGTAAATGATCCAGTGCGACAACAAGCTTCCTCCTCACACCTTCTGCTCTGCGTCTGTCCCTCTGTCAGGTGACTAAGCTGGACCGTGACCCTGCCTCCGGCACCGCGCTGCAGGAGATAAGCTTCTGGCTGAATCTGGAACGGGCCTTGAACAGGATCCAGGAGAAGAGAGAGAGCCCAGAGGTTCTGCTCACCCTGGATATCCTCAAGCATGGCAAGCGTTTCCATGCCACAGTCAGCTTTGACACAGACACAGGTGAGCCGGTGTTCTGACATCCTGTCCTACCCGCCAGATTGTCCTATCTCGTCATCCATATGTCATCATTTTATGTCATTCTTGAGACATTCTTGAGATTTCGGCATTGGGCTTTCTTGCTAGCACTGTTATTGCATGTTTTTGACTCATTTACAGGGATTCTTGTTGTTTTACTTGTATAATAATTGGTAAACGTTATCTTAGCCTATAGGTTGTCATTCAACATTTGTATTTTTAATTATTATTTAGTCTATATGTTAACATTTCACATGACTCATGACAACGAAAATATCGTTTGCAATCTGTGTGCTGAAATTGTATCGAATCTCGAGGAAACGTTTATGGTTCGTCTTCATCTCCTAGGCCTGAAGCAGGCGGTGGAGACGGTCAACGACTACAATCCCCTGATGAAGGACTTCCCCCTCAACGACCTGCTGTCTGCCACTGAACTTGACAGGATTCGTCAGGCGCTGATGGCCATATTCACGCACCTTAAAAAGATCAGGAACACAAAGTACCCCATCCAGAGGGCTCTGCGCCTGGTGGAGGCCATCTCCAGGGATCTAAGCTCCCAGCTGCTCAAGGTTTTGGGCACCAGGAAGCTCATGCACGTCGCATACGAGGAATTTGAAAAGGTCGGTTTGGTTTTTCACGTGCAATAGTCTGCTAGTATTATGTGTTTTGTCTGCATGTCCCCATGCCTACTGTTTTGTGTGCAGGTGATGGTCGCCTGTTTTGAAGTGTTCCAAACGTGGGAGGATGAGTACGAGAAGCTCCAGGTTCTTCTGAGAGACATCGTGAAGCGAAAGCGCGAAGAGAACCTGAAGATGGTTTGGCGCCTCAGCCCCGCTCACAAGAAGCTCCAGTCGCGCCTGGAGAACATGAGGTGTTTCAGAAGGCAGCACGAGCAGCTCCGTGGCGTCATCGTACGCGTGCTCAGGCCTCAGGTAGAACTTAGCGCGATTTTGCATTTGAAACCCAAGCAGGCACCAGAGGCTGTGTGAATGTAGGGGATGTGAAGCTGACGGTGCAGGTTTAGAGGTCTGCCACGGGAGGGACAGAGAGGAGTTCCAGACACAGGGAAATGCATTATGTTTACTACTACTACGTAAGGCAGGGTCTTCTCGAGAGCTTGCTAACTTTGAGATCGAAACAAAGTCCCACACATTGAAACGCAATGCGAAGCCAAGGTTGTTTTGAGCAGCGTTTGTGAGTGAGTGAGAGAGATTAATTAATGCCTGTCTGGTGTATGCGTCCAGCTCTCTGCCGTGCCCCAGCATGCACCGGGAGAGGCCATCGAGCCACAAGACCTGAAGGTGCACGAGGTGCTGTTCGACGCGGCGGACGCCAACGCCATCGAGGAGGTGAACCTGGCGTACGAGAACGTCAAGGAGGTGGACGGCCTGGACGTGTCCAAGGAGGGAAACGAGGCGTGGGACGCCGCCATGAAGCGCTACGACGAGCGCATTGACCGAGTGGAGACGCGCATCACCGCCCGCCTGCGCGACCAGCTGGGCACCGCCAAGAACGCCAACGAGATGTTCCGCATCTTCTCCCGCTTCAACGCGCTGTTCGTGCGGCCGCACATCCGCGGCGCCATCCGCGAGTACCAGACGCAGCTCATACAGCGCGTGAAGGACGACATCGAGTCGCTGCACGACAAGTTCAAGGTGCAGTACCCGCAGAGCCAGGCGTGCAAGATGAGCCACGTGCGAGACCTGCCGCCCGTGTCGGGATCCATCATCTGGGCCAAGCAGATCGACCGGCAGCTGACGGCCTACATGAAGAGGGTGGAGGACGTGCTGGGGAAGGGCTGGGAGAGCCACGTGGAGGGGCAGAAGCTGAAGCAGGACGGGGACAGCTTCAGGGCCAAGCTCAACACGCAGGAGATCTTTGACGACTGGGCGCGCAAGGTTGGTTATTTTCATTAGATCTGTTCTTATTTTTAATAACCTTTTTATTTAACCAGGTCCTTTTGACATTTAATATCTATTTTTCAAGGTAGACCTGGCCAAAAATACTTGACAGGTGATTGGACGAACCTGTGACTCAGCAGAGCTTGCTGTTAAATCCACTTTTGCAGTAGAAAAGCCAGGAGAAGAGTGAAAACGTATTTTCCATTGCGAAAAACCGTTGCTCTTCTAATACATTCTAGTTAAACTATGTTAACTTCTGTAAAACCCGCTGTTGCTCAAGTTATTTTCAAGTCTCCTTCGTCACACCTGAACCACGCCCGTAGCTAACAGTGCAATACTGACCACACACACACTAGGTGTAACGGCCTGAAACACAAAAGATTTCCAAGTTCTCCAGACTGATTCTCACAGCGAAGTCAAACTGAAGCTCGGCCATGCTAGGCCAAGATATCTCGCCGTTGCAAAGCTTATTTCAACCAGGCTAGTCTCATTGAGGTTAAACGTCTCTTTTACAAGAGACCTGTCCAAAGAAGTGGCATTACAAAGTTACAAACATAATTTATGACACAAAAACAGAATTTTAAATGCTTTCATATTTTAAAAAGACAGTACAGTACATAAAACATTTAAACTATTTAAAATGTTTTAAAAAGACAGTTGGAAACTGTTACAGACATAATTTATGCAACAGACACATTATTTATGCAACGTAAAAGACAGTTGGCTGCTTGTGTATCCTGTCCTCTTCACCAAGGGTGTTGGTTCCCTCATGCCATCGTCCTGTGCTTCAGGTCCAGCAGCGTAACCTCGGCGTCTCCGGACGTATCTTCACCATCGAGAGCAGCCGCGCCCGCGGCCGCACGGGCAACCTGCTGAAGCTCAAGGTCAACTTCCTGCCCGAGATCATCACCCTGTCCAAGGAGGTGCGCAACCTCAAGTGGCTGAGCTTCCGCGTCCCCCTGGCCATCGTCAACAAGGCCCACCAGGCCAACCAGCTGTACCCGTTCGCCATCTCCCTCATCGAGAGCGTGCGCACGTACGAGCGCACATGCGAGAAGGTGGAGGAGCGCTTCTCCATCTCTCTGCTGGTGGCGGGGCTGAAGAAGGAGGTGCAGGCCCTGATCACGGAGGGCATCGCACTGGTCTGGGAGTCCTACAAGCTGGACCCCTACGTCCAGAGGCTGGCCGAGACCGTCTTCAACTTCCAGGAGAAGGTATGTGGAGTCGCTCCCATCAATCATGTCCTTTATAAGAGAATAGATTGATGTTTTTACTCAAACGTGATAAATCATGGTTGGTCTCTGGTCTCAGTGTTGGATGCTTACGCGCATGTAGTCAACAGCCCCTTCATCTTTCTGTTGTGTTCTCCTCAGGTGGATGACCTCCTGCTGATCGAGGAGAAGATAGACCTGGAGGTCCGCTCTCTGGACACCTGCATGTTCGACAACAAGACCTTCTCCGATATCCTCAACCGGGTCCAGAAGGCTGTGGATGACCTCAACTTGCACTCATACTCCAACCTTCCCATCTGGGTCAACAAGCTCGACATCGAGGTTGGGACTGAGAATTTTGAATTCAAGCTACTGTCCTAGATTGCACAGTTGCAGCAAACGTGCAACGTATTGGGTCACATTTTAAAAAACGCTGACGCTTTTATTTACGGTTTATTTCCTAGATTGAGCGTATTTTGGGAGTGCGTCTGCAAGCTGGCCTGAGGGCCTGGACCCAGGTTCTGCGGGGTCAGATGGAGGACAAGGCTGATGTAGATATGGATACGGAGGCTCCACAAGTCAGCCACAAGCCCGGCGGGGAGCCCAAGATCAAGGTAGGTGACGTGGCTGCTGATCTAGTTGAGTTTAGGTTCAAGTTTAAGTCCATTCTGTGTCCATCCATCTTTGTACCGCGTCACATTGTGAAAAGGCAAATAATTATTTTGAGTGCAGTTCAGTTTTGAGACTGTTTTGTTAAAAACTTCAGTCTGATAGGATTACTGAACATCTCAACTAACCACCTCAATCTAAATTACCTATAAAAAAAAGGAGTGGTGTTAGACTGTTGACTTTCCCCAAGCAAACATACTGTAACTGACGGGATGGTTCCCTCTGGATTCTAGCATGTTGTCCACGAGCTGAGAATCACCAACCAAGTGATCTACCTCAACCCGCCTATCGAGGACTGTCGCTACAAGCTCTACCAGGAGATGTTTGCCTGGAAGATGGTCATTCTCTCACTCCCTAGGATCCAAAGCCAAAGATACCAGGTTGGGAACTGGCCTATGTTGGTGTTAGATGTGTGGTCTTTATAACACATCAAAGTACTAGCCCAAAAATTAAATGGCTTGTTGTGTTGAAGCTTTGTTAACATTGGGCTGAGACATGTATTAAATAAGAGTATACAGTAAAATGTGATTTTAGATAATGCAAATAGTTTAAAATGGCACATCTCTTCCTTCATCGATCGCCAGGTGGGCGTTCACTATGAGCTGTCGGAGGAAGAGAAGTTCTATAGGAACGCCCTCACCAGAATGCCAGATGGCCCTGCAGCCCTAGAAGAGGCCTATAACGCAGTGGAAGACAACGTTCTGGAAGTGGAGCAGTATGTTCAGGTATGTCGTACATCATTGTTTGATCCAAGTGTTCTTGCAAGGACGTAGAACCTGACGCGCGCTCGCCAAGGATCAACCCAACATTCTTGATAGGTGATGTCTGTGATGATCATTTGCCATTTGAATTGAATGCTGAAATTCTTTTTTTTTGTTTTTGTTATCCTTCTAGGTGTGGTTGCAGTATCAGTGCTTGTGGGATATGCAGGCTGAGAACATCTACAACCGCCTGGGAGAGGACCTCACGAAATGGCAGGCCCTGCTGGTCCAAATACGAAAGGCCCGTGGAACCTTTGACAACTCAGAGACACGGAAGGAGTTTGGACCGGTCATAATAGATTACGGCAAGGTAATTAAAAGCTGACGACACCATTCATACAGAGATAATTAATTTTAACAGAGGTTCCAACAGACAACACCTTTCATACAGAGAGAATACATTTAACAGAGGTTCCAACTGACAGCACGACAACACCATTCATACAGAATAATATACATTATCTTCACCCAATTTGCTATTCTAATGAGTTGAATGTAGTCCAATCTCATACTCCTACAATTTCTATTCCAATTGATTTAAATGGGTAGTTTCCAAGACTTTCTGATCGGTAGACCGCAACAAATCGTTGATTACCGTACGGTAATGTTTTGGAGTGTATATTGTAAATTCCCTATATAAAAAAAGGCTTTCTTGAAATAAAACACTAGAAATGACCATTACCTAATTAGGTTTTTATAGGAATCCGTTCTGTATACGTTAAGCGTTTGTATCTAACCAATGCATTAGGTCCAGTCCAAGGTGAACCTCAAGTACGACTCCTGGCACAAAGAGGTGCTCAGCAAGTTTGGTCAGATGCTGGGCCAGAATATGCAGGACTTCCACTCTCAGATCTCAAAGGTACATTCCTATTCTGCTACGGACTGGCCTCCACCTTTTCCATTCTGCACCCATTGAAGTCCGTCTAACAAATGTGGTTCTGTCACCCTTCTAGTCTCGTCAAGAACTGGAGCAGCATTCTGTGGATACCGCCAGCACCTCGGACGCGGTCACCTTCATCACATACGTCCAGACGCTCAAACGCAAGATCAAACAGTTTGAGAAGAATGTGGATGTACGTGCTTAGATCAAATGACAGATGTGTTTTCTAGTGTCTCCTTCACCAAGGATCTGGTGCGTAACCCTCGTTTTACATTCGGTCTCTTAGTTGTTCCGCAACGGACAGCGTCTGCTCGAGAAGCAGCGGTTCCAGTTCCCTCCGTCTTGGCTCTACATTGACAACATAGAAGGCGAATGGGGAGCCTTCAGCGACATCATGAAGCGTAAGGACACCGCCATCCAGCAGCAGGTAGCAAATCTGCAGATGAAGATCGTGCAGGAGGACAGGGCAGTAGAGAACCGCACCACCGATCTGCTCAACGACTGGGAGAAGACCAAACCGGTCGCTGTAAGAGATAAGATCATTGCATTGCTTTTTTTTATAATGGGGCGGGGAGTAGCCATTCACAGCTAATTGATTGATTTGCATGTAATGACATCATTGAATGTCTGTGATGTTTACCATTGGATGTGTACCATTTCATTAGGGGAGCCTGCGGCCAGAGGAGGCCCTCCAGTCTCTGACCATCTATGAAGGCAAGTTTGGTCGCCTGAAGGATGACAGGGAGAAGTGTGCTCGTGCCAAAGAAGCCTTGGAGCTCACGGACACTGGCCTGCTCGGTGGCAGCGAAGAGAGGGTCCAGGTAACGCACACAAACTGTTATACATTTACTGTCTCAGGTCTCTCTCATACGTTGGAACGTGTAGCTCTGTATACAGGTCCTATCCTTATTTGGATATCCTCTGTGGTGACTTCTAGGTGGCCCTGGAGGAGCTCCAGGACCTGAAGGGAGTCTGGTCCGAGCTGTCCAAGGTCTGGGAGCAGATCGACCAGATGAAGGAGCAACCTTGGGTGTCTGTTCAGCCACGCAAGGTGACGCAATCGCACTGCAGCCATTCAAATCACCCTTGTCTCATTCACCCCCGCTGCCAGCATGCCGTTTCTCGCGCTGACATTCTTGTTGTCCGCATCTGCAGCTCCGACAAAGTCTGGACGGCCTTCTCAACCAGCTGAAGAACTTCCCGGCCAGACTGCGTCAGTATGCCTCCTACGAGTACGTCCAGAGGCTGCTTAAGGGATACATGAAGGTTAGCCTCTTATCAGAAAGCCCTTTCGTTGTTTGACTTCCCCCAACAGTGCAGGAACATTTTAACAACAGCGTCAAATAAATGACGGTGTTGTGGCATTGATCCTACCAGATCAACATGTTGGTTATCGAGCTGAAGTCGGAGGCCCTGAAAGACCGTCACTGGAAGCAGCTGATGAAGCGCTTGCATGTGAACTGGGTGCTGTCGGAGCTCACCTTGGGTCAGATCTGGGATGTGGACCTGCAGAAGAATGAGATGGTGGTGAAGGACGTTCTGCTGGTGGCCCAGGGAGAGATGGCCTTGGAGGAGTTCCTCAAGCAGGTGAGTTTGAGGAGAGTTTTAAGGGCAGGGAGGGTAAGCTCTACATCTCTGTAATTCTGTCTGCCTCCTGTAGAGGATGCTGTTTTTCCAAAAACGGTATTCCTAATACTTTTGTGTGTCCCTGTGGTCAGATCCGTGAGGTGTGGAATTCCTACGAGCTGGACTTAGTGAATTATCAGAACAAGTGTCGCCTGATCAGAGGCTGGGACGACCTCTTCAACAGGGTCAAGGAGCACATCAACAGTGTATCCGCCATGAAGCTGTCCCCGTACTACAAGGTACGTGCCACCTGTTATTTCTAACTGCTGTGTGTATGGCTCACTGTGTAGAGCAGTGGTTTTGGGGGTGGGGGGTTGCGAGACACAGCGGAGGGGTACACAAGATGATTTTCAGAAGTGGAAAAAAACATTTTTTAATTATTAGAAATTGCATATTTTAGCCAGTTTATACATTTCTTTGATGTATTCTGCCACTAGCCTATATTAAAATATTATCAAATAATGATATGGCTGTTATGTTTCTACCACCTCTGGTGATAGCCGGGGGGGGGCTATGGCACTGTTATTTTGGGGGTTGCGAGCTGGAACGTTTGGGAATATCTGGTGTAGAGCAAATCACCTAGTGCATATATGTCCTGAGGTGCGATTTGGCCAACTGAGGCGAATGTTTGCTTTGGAACTTTAACATTTGAAGGTTTTGTGTAAACTTTCCAAATTGTTTCCAAGCGTCCTTGTGTGTTCGCCGAGCACTGACTCCTCAGACCATTTGCATGTGTTCCCAAATGTTTACGTCGAACTCAAAGCAAATTAAAAAACGTTTTAATATGTTCAAGTTTTTAACACTCCTCTGGTTGTCCATTTGAAGGTGTTTGAAGAGGACGCGCTCAGCTGGGAGGACAAGCTGAACCGCATCATGGCTCTTTTCGACGTGTGGATCGACGTCCAGCGTCGCTGGGTCTACTTGGAGGGCATCTTCACGGGCAGCGCCGACATCAAGCACCTCCTTCCGGTGGAGACGCAGAGGTTCCAGAGGTAAATGGATGGGGAGGCATGGTGTGTGTGCCTGTTTGCAGATGGGTCAACAACGTGAAATACTAAAACGATGTCTTTGGCTGTCCTCCTCCTACAGCATCAGCACAGAGTTCCTGGCGCTGATGAAGAAGGTGACCAAGTCTCCGCTGGTGATGGATGTGCTTAATATACAGGGCGTTCAGAGGTCGCTGGAGAGACTGGCCGACCTGCTGGGCAAGATCCAGAAGGCCCTGGGAGAATACCTGGAGAGAGAGAGGTCATCCTTCCCCAGGTATGAAGCCAACCACTGACTGAACACTGTTCATCAGTCAAATCAGTGACAGATCTGGATTCATTAAAGGTGATGCAATATATTAAACATGAATATAGTAGCAACTATTTTATATATATACATACATACATACATACATACATACACTGTAATGGTGTCCTTGTTATTTTCTAAGCTCTTTGTTTTCGTGTGTGTGTCGGGGGGGGCATGCTTAGTGTGCCATCTAGTGGCAAAAAGTCATATAGCGCCACTAACCTTTTTTTTTCTTTTCGATTCCAGGTTCTACTTTGTCGGAGACGAGGACTTGCTAGAGATCATCGGCAACAGCAAGAATGTGGCAAAGCTGCAGAAGCACTTCAAGAAGATGTTCGCCGGCGTGTCCAGCATCCTGCTGAGCGAGGACAACACGGAGGTGCTGGGCATCTCGTCCCGCGAGGGCGAGGAGGTCCTGTACAAGACGCCCGTCTCCATCACCGAACACCCCAAGATCAACGAGTGGCTGACGCTGGTGGAGAAGGAGATGAGGGTCACGCTGGCAAAGCTGCTGGCCGAGTCCGTCACAGAGGTCACGGCTTTCAACCAGGGCACCGCCATCGACCTGAACGAGTACATCATCTGGCTCGACCGCTACCAGGTCAGGAGGTGTTAAATAATAAAATTAAAACAAGTCCCATATATATTTAATGCATTCCTCACAATTAAATAAAAGGAAAAAAAAGTTCACATATTTAATACATTCTTCACAATTAAATAAGGCTGTCAGATACGATAAAAATGGTATTGCACGCTTTACGTTAATAATTGCTATTCATATATCACATATTTGTTCTGTTCAAAATGTTTTGTTTACATTTATTTTCCAAGAGTTATATATTTCTAACAAGATATGCCATCTTAATGAATTCAAACATTTGCATAAAGCTGGCATATCTTGTTAGAAAATATAACACACACATTTTGAACATGTAAAAATATAAGATTTATGAATCACAGTTACATAAAGAATGTGATTAATCACTATTACATTTTAATCACGTCTGACAGGCCTACATTATTCACAATTAAATAAAAATAAAGTCACAAACGCACAAATGTAATGTACTCTATACATTTTGAAAAGAGAGGAAAAAATGTCACATTTTTAAATATTACACTTTTTAGTTTAGAGAATTTGATGACTTTGACTAGAATATGTATTGTCTCCTTTGTTCATATTAGCATGAAGATGTTCTTTCTTTGTCTTTTCAACCCGACCGTGTGTGGTGTCTCTTCACAGGCCCAGCTGGTGGTCCTCTCCACCCAGATCGCCTGGTCGGAGAACATTGAGTCGGCGCTGACCACCATCTCGGGCGGAGGGGACATGACGCCCATGCAGAACGTGCTGTCCAACGTGGAGGCCACGCTCAACGTGCTGGCTGACACGGTGCTGATGGAGCAGCCCACCCTGCGCCGGAGGAAACTGGAGCACCTGGTCAGTACATGGATGTTGGCATGCAAACAGAGCAACGCAGTGCATTTCAATGGGAGCATAGGTGGAGCAGCTCTTTTCTACTAAAGGCTGGGTTAGTCATTATCGAGGGGATACCACGAGCGACCAACTCCTGTTGTGATGGGGCGACGAGTGTTATGTGTCCTTGGGCTTTAAGCTTCCCCATTGAAAGCTATTCAATCTTTTTTTTTCGGCCTTTCCACCAGATCACAGAGCTAGTGCACCAGCGCGACGTGACCAGGACTCTGATCAAGCACAAGATCGACAACCCCAAGTCCTTCGAGTGGCTCAGCCAGATGCGCTTTTACTTCGACCCCAAGCAGACGGACGTGCTGCAGCAGCTGTCCATCCAGATGGCCAACGCCAAGTTCAACTACGGCTTCGAGTACCTGGGCGTCCAGGACAAGCTGGTCCAGACGCCGCTGACCGACCGCTGCTACCTCACCATGACCCAGGCCCTGGAGGCTCGCCTGGGAGGGTCCCCCTTCGGTACGGACCTGTACACACTGAAATTGTAATGTTGCCTGAAGCGCGTGTGGCTGCAGCGTCTTCTTATGCATTTTCCTCCTCTTTAGGTCCCGCTGGTACAGGAAAGACTGAGTCCGTGAAGGCTTTGGGTCACCAACTGGGACGCTTCGTCCTGGTCTTCAACTGCGACGAAACCTTCGACTTCCAGGCATGCGTTTTTGTCTTTTTAGATGTTACTGGTTAATTTCCACAAGGTGTATCTGATCATAACCTCCTCTCTCATAGGCCATGGGTCGTATCTTCGTGGGTCTGTGCCAAGTGGGAGCCTGGGGCTGCTTCGACGAGTTCAACCGTCTGGAGGAGCGCATGCTGTCTGCTGTGTCCCAGCAGGTCCAGTACATCCAGGTGGCCTTGAGGGAGCACATCAACCCCAACAGAGACAGGAGTACGTACTAGTACACATGGGCTTGGCCCGGTAGCTGGCTACCGTATCTAAAGCGACTAGGAGAGAATGCCAAGTCACTTAAATGTGATCTATACATCATTTTAAACATGAATATAGCAGCAAGGAACTTTTCTATGTAAAGATGCAGTGGAGTAATTGCGTCCTTAGCAGAGAATGTCATCACCTTCGCTCTGTGTTCCTATTCAAGCTCCTATGTTCTTAGTTTGTGTGTGTGTGTGTGTGTCTCTTGAAGCATTTGTTTTGATACCGGTGTGCCATCTAGTGGCAGAAAGTCGTATAGCGGCACTTTAACAAATAACTACCCTGCGCTCCATCGTCCGTCGCTCCCCAGGCGCCCCCATCACCACAGAGCTGCTGAACAAGCAGGTGAAGGTGAGCCCGGACATGGCCATCTTCATCACCATGAACCCGGGCTATGCCGGCCGCTCCAACCTGCCCGACAACCTGAAGAAGCTGTTCCGCAGCTTGGCCATGACCAAGCCCGACCGCCAGCTCATCGCCCAGGTCATGCTCTACTCCCAGGGCTTCCGTACAGCCGAGATCCTTGCCAAGAAGATAGTACCCTTCTTCAAGTGTGTATTCTTTATCCGTCAAATTGAACGTCCTTGAGTTTTAGGGCTGCTGGATTATGGGGAAAACTCCTAATCGCAATTATTTTGGTCAATATTTAAATAACGATTATTTAACACGATTAGTCGTTGACTTTGGAAAGTTACTGCACTTTACTGCACAAAAACAATTAAACAAATCAACTGTGAAATGTCCCTTAATACTTATCCCGTTCACCGCCTCAATGACATTGTTTTTGTGATCGTCAGGAGGTCAATAGCACCTAAACACGCACACTCCTTTCTCGTCCTCAGGCTGTGCGATGAGCAGCTGTCCTCCCAGAGCCACTACGACTTTGGCCTGCGAGCGCTCAAGAGCGTGCTGATTAGCGCTGGCAACGTGAAGCGCGAGCGCATCCAGAAGATCAAGCGGGAGAAGAGGGAGCGCGGGGAGAACGTGGATGAGAACGAGATCGCCGAGAACCTCCCCGAGCAGGAGGTAAAGTAAAGCGGATGACTCGCCACAGTGCATATGGCTCCATTAGCGGTATAGTCGGCCATCGCAAGCTAATTGTAAGATAATACACTTTTTGTCACATTATTGTTAAATTCATCAAATATCTCCACTTATTCCGCTAGATTACCGTCTTCTACACAGCCCTGGCTTTGTAAATAGGAACATAACAACAATGCGATGGGCTTTGCAATGGTTTTCAATGTGTGGGTGCAGAGCTTCTAAGGGAATTAGTTTTCTCAAAGTTAGCAAGTAGTCTCTATGACGACTAACGCCGCCTTGCGACTCACAGATGCTTCCCTTGGTGTAGATCTTGATCCAGAGCGTGTGCGAGACCATGGTGCCAAAACTGGTGGCGGAGGACATCCCCCTGCTGTTCAGCCTGCTGTCGGACGTCTTCCCCGGGGTCCAGTACCACCGCGGGGAGATGACTGCCCTCAGGGACGAGCTGAAGAAGGTGTGCGCCGAGATGTACCTCACCTACGGTGACGGAGACGACGTGGGCAGCATGTGGGTGGAGAAGGTACGCAGCTTGAATGCATTCAGTCCCCCCCTCCCCTCCCTCCCGTACAACGACCTCGCTTTTTATAACGCGTGTAGTGTTCACCGAGTGCCGTGTCCCGTTGATTCTCCCAGGTTCTCCAGCTGTACCAGATCACACAGATAAACCACGGCCTGATGATGGTAGGCCCCTCGGGCAGTGGGAAATCCATGGCCTGGAGGGTCCTGCTGAAGGCCCTGGAGAGGCTGGAGGGCATAGAGGGCGTGGCGCACATCATCGACCCCAAGGCTATCAGCAAGGACCACCTGTACGGAACGCTGGACCCCAACACTCGCGAGTGGACCGATGGCCTGTTCACACATGTCCTTAGGAAGTGAGTCAACTTGCTCTCTTATTACTGTGACCCGTTCAGTCAGTGGCTATATTGTCATGTTCCGGTTTTTGCCCTTATTCCAAAAAATTACAATATTCCCACTAAGCTATTTGCCTACTTAAAATGAATATTCCAATAACGTGTATTTACATGCAGCTGTACATATTTAGATTTTTACGTCCTAAAGCTACACCCTTTTAACAGCAACATCCTGCAGAGGAATTTCTCTATTGAAACTGAATTAATGTTTAATGTGCTTTAATGATCGTTTATTTGCAACAAATTTATATATTATGTTTAAGTTCTCTGCACATAGCCTATCTTACTGTAAATAGGCGGTACCCAATGCCATAAAATGCATTAGAAACCCCACTTGAGACTCCTATTCCAAATCTGCTGTATACATGCTCATAAAACCTTAATAATATCAGCATATCCCACAAGTCTTAACCAGAAAATGCAAAATTTGGAAAAAGGACACATTTTTATATCCAAGCGGACTATGAAGTTTACACGACACCTTTCAAATTCGGATTTTTGCCATAGTCGGAATAATAGTGCAATACTAAAATGTAGCCAGTGCTGCTGCTCCGTTTGTGGATTTGATCAATTACCATTGCAACGGTCGTGTTCTATACCCTGGCTCGTAGTGTACCACTTCTGCTTTCCCTCGTCATTCAGGATCATAGACAACGTGCGTGGTGAGCTGCAGAAACGCCAGTGGATCATCTTTGACGGCGACGTTGACCCAGAGTGGGTGGAGAACCTTAACTCCGTGCTGGATGACAACAAACTGCTCACGCTGCCCAATGGAGAACGTCTCAGCCTGCCGCCCAACGTAAGTACATAGTAAAGCATGCATCTGTTGCAGAGGTGTGGAAATATGGTAACATGGTAACCAGACGCATGAAGCTAATATGGAACATGTTGTATTTCTGATCCAAACTTATTTAGTAAACACCCTTCCTGCATTTGTGCTGGCATTCCCATCTAAATGATATTCAGCTACTTGTAGCAACGAGAAACAATGGCACATCAATGATATTCAGCTACTTGTAGCAACGACGGGCAACGCGAAATGGCCGTGTTGATTCTACCACCGATGGGAGCTCAGGGTATTCTTGACTGATGACTGAAAGAGGGATAGCTACGCGACCAAAGCCTGGAACGTAAACGAGCTACGAAGCAATGGGCGACAATGTTATGTGTCTGGGACTTACGGCTGTGGTATCTTAAGCTTTATGGCAACAGGACATTTAAGCACATATTTTGATAGTGTACTCAGAGCCATGTAGATGAGAGTGGCTCCAAGGGAAATTGTACTGTAGACACAAAACAGTTCCAGGTGAATACAGATACATCAATTAATGTTAATTAGTAGTCAATAAATAAAATCGATTCATGAAATATTTTATAGGGAGCTTCTTGTATTTGCGGCTAACTTCCGGGAACTGTTACAAGGTTTCACAATCCACCATTGCTGGTGGGCATTGAATTGAACGGAGTTGATGGAGCTCGCTTCTGCGTGGCTCTGGGTGTTTGGTGTTTACGTGCAAGGATACACAATGCAACACTAGCGCCCCCTGTCTTCCCAGGTGCGTGTCATGTTTGAGGTGCAGGACCTGAAGTACGCCACGCTGGCCACCGTGTCTCGCTGCGGCATGGTGTGGTTCAGCGAGGACGTGCTCAGCACGGACATGGTCTTCAACCACTTCCTGGCTCGCCTGCGCAGCATCCCATTGGACGAGGGGGAGGACGAGGCTCAGCGCATGAGGAAGGGCACGGAGGACGAGGAGGAGACGGCTTCCCCCATGCTCCAGGTACGTCTCGGAGTCGGGTTCCCACTAGTTGTGGAATGTCTGGAATATCAGGGAATTTTCTCATTTTTGAGTCACGTCATGGAATATCAGGGTAATTTGCATGTTTAAATTTTAGTTGTGAAAATGATACTGGATGTGGTATTACATCTTGAGGTGACTCAACAAATTTGAAAACTATTGGTATAAGAGAAATATCACCACATTTTCCATTTATCGTTGCCATGTTGGCTGTCCCTTTTACACAGACATCTTTCCGGTGGTGTGTTTCTTTGTTTGATTTTTAGTCTGTTAAAGTCAGGTAATCTGACTTAGAGTGGAATCCCTGTCTGTTGTTAGCGTGACCCTCTGCTATGTATGACGTGACATTGTCCCTCTCCTGGATCAGATCCAGAGGGATTCTGCAGCCGTCCTGCAGCCTTACTTCACCTCCACGGGGCTGGTGATCAAAGCCCTGGAGCATGCCTCCAAGATGGAGCACATCATGGACTTCACGCGCCTGCGCTGCATGGGGTCCCTGTTCTCCATGCTGCACCAGGCCTGCCGCAACGTGGCCCTGTACAACAACAACCACCCCGACTTCCCCATGCCCATCGACCAGCTGGAGAGATACATGCAGGTGAGTGGGCTGCGCCCTGTGCACCTTCATTTGGGTTGTGGGGGAGTCTCTTTTTTTCACAGTGTAAAAAGTTATTTACCGGCAGCCATCTTAGTAAGTTCAAAGCCCTTGTAGGGAAGTCTGCCCACTCAGCAGCCATCTTAGTAAGTTCAAAGCCCTTGTAGGGAAGTCTGTCCACTCAGCAGCCATCTTGGTAGTGGCTAAGCCCTTGTAGACAAGTCTGTCCACTCGGCAGCCATCTTGGTAATGCCTCTGGGCAGGTATTAGAATACTATCTAAATTAATATAACTGCAGTGAGAGAGTCATAGCTGCACTTTTAATGGTTACCGGAACATAAAAATTGCATGTATACAATCGTGTCAAATCTGATTTAAAACCTACCTTTGTTCCAAAAGGTTTAAAAAAACGATTTGGTCCGTATAAAGCAGTTGGTAAACGGTAACTACACAATTGGCCTAATAGGTTAAGGGTTGGTCCTTTTTAAAGCAGTTGGCTCTTTTTTCTCTAACCTCCATAGAGTATCTTCTGTCAACAGTCTGTCAAGCATCCAGGTTCACCCGAGACTCCTCCCACCCGAGACTCCTCCCACCCGAGACTCCTCCCACCTGAGACTCCTCCCACAGAGCTCACTTCAGAATGCTTGTAGCGGTCCCTGAGGTCTCTGATGCTGCTGGAGCCACAGCTGACCGTTGTGTGTTTCTCCCCTACAGAGGTACCTGATCTACGCCGTGCTCTGGTCCTTCTCCGGCGACGGGCGGCTCAAGATACGGGGAGAGCTCGGCGAGTACATCCGTCGCATCACCACGGTGCCCCTGCCCTCAGCCCCCAACGTGCCCATCATCGACTACGAGGTACAGGACACATGGCAGACCTGGAGCTCACATATGAAACACTTGTATATGTAGTATAATAAGTTAGATATTGGTGATGCACTGGTCGTCCAAAAGAAGCAACCAACTGGATAGATGTGGTATGTGCTGTTGTGCATACTTTAACAAGGGCCCTTAAGTCCATGGTGATTGACAACTACTAGATGTGTTCATGTTTTAATTTACTTTATTGATTTTAAACCGACAACAAAGACTATCTAATGTAATGTACTCAAATCCAATGTAATATGTCCTCCTAATGTAATCGAATGTACTCAAATATAATGTAATCTAATGTATTCTAATGGACTCAAATCCAATGTAATCTAAAGTAATATAATGTAATTTAATACATGTTAATGTAATGTACTCAAATCCAATGTAATATAATATATTCTAATTTAAAACAATTGAAGGTAATGTATTCTAATGTTCTGTAATGTAATTGTCCTGTCCCACCTCAGGTGTGCATCTCTGGGGAGTGGCAGTCCTGGCAGGGCAAGGTGCCCCAGATCGAGGTGGAGACCCACAAGGTGGCGTCCCCAGACGTGGTGGTGCCCACCCTGGACACGGTGCGCCACGAGGCCTTGCTCTACACCTGGCTAGCCGAGCACAAGCCCCTGGTGCTGTGCGGACCCCCAGGCTCCGGCAAGACCATGACCCTGTTCAGCGCCCTCCGGGCCTTGCCCGACATGGAGGTGGGTGAGGGGGAAGGTTTGGACTGCTTTGCTCAAGGAGCGCCTGGCGTTTACTTGAGCGGCAGTGGTTTGAATGGCTGGAAGGTTGGAAAAGCCCTTCATAAAATGCACTTTGCAGTCCATTTCAACGTGTCCATTTACCGTTTGAACCGTCTCCCTCTGGTCCCAGGTGGTGGGCCTGAACTTCTCCAGCGCCACCACCCCGGAGCTGCTCCTCAAGACATTTGACCACTATTGCGAGTACCGCCGCACCCCGAACGGAGTGGTGCTCGCCCCCGTGCAGCTGGGCAAGTGGCTGGTGCTGTTCTGTGACGAGATCAACCTGCCCGACATGGACAAGTACGGCACCCAGAGGGTCATCTCCTTCCTGCGACAGGTAGTGTGTGCGTGCGTGCGTGCGTGCGTGCGTGCGTGCGTGTAAAATGACACAATCAGCATTTGTTCAATGTCCGGCACGTTAAAAGTGTTCTAAATTATATTATAATCACGAACATAGCAGCAAACAACCATTTTCCATGTAAAGATATAGTGGAGTAATTGGCATTCCTGTGCAGAGAATAACATCTGTGTGTGTGTTTATTTCCTTATCTGGGTTATCCTGTTTGTGTGTGAATGTCATGTAGAATGCCATGTAGAGCCACATTAAGCCTACGCGGTGTGTTCTTTGCAGATGGTGGAGCACGGGGGCTTCTACCGCACCTCTGACCAGACCTGGGTCAAACTGGAGAGGATCCAGTTTGTGGGAGCCTGTAATCCTCCCACCGATCCTGGAAGAAAGCCCCTCACGCACAGGTCAGCCCATGTTGCATTCAGACGTGCACATTTACGATCGGTCCTTGGGCATGACGGGTTGACCCTGGTCTCAGCCTCTCCCTACGTCTGATGCATATACTACTGTTAGCATGTCAGCACGTCAGGGGTCAGTGGGGTAGTTTATTTCCATTGGCTGTTTGCATTGTCACTCAGAAATAATTGTTTACTAATTTCACTCTTTCTGCTAATTTAAGCAGTGTAACGTACTTATTTATACTTTTTACATAGTTATGTAGTTTGCTGTTTAATTCCACAGTACATTTTCAACGTCCAATTTGGTCGTTTTGAGTTATGTAAATGGCCGTTGTGCATTTCAGGCGTGTCTCGCCACATTTGGCCACCGCTATATCCTAGGCTTCACACGCAAGTAAAGGCTCGCTCTGTGAGACTAGGTTGACCCGGTCTTTATCTCCAGGTTCCTGCGGCACGTGCCCGTGGTGTACGTGGACTACCCCGGGCCCGCGTCCCTCACGCAGATCTACGGGACCTTCAACCGGGCCATGCTGCGCCTCATCCCCTCCCTGCGCACGTACGCCGAGCCGCTCACCGCCGCCATGGTGGAGTTCTACACCATGTCACAGGTGAGAGACGTGTGCGCACACACACGCACTGATCAGTGGTTCACAACCCTGGTCCTTGGGGGGACCCACTGACTGCCCTGCATGTGTTAGATGTATCACTGCTCCAACACAACTGACTGAAATGAATGGGTTGTCATCTAGCTCTACAGAAGCATGATGGCCCGCCATTCATTCAATTGAGCAATTTATAAATGGTCCCAGATTACAGATTCAATTTAGCGCTGTGCAATTCATCTAATTTTAATTGTGATTTCAATTTTGTTTCCTAAAATTTACAGAAACAATGTAATTGAGGTAAAACTATTATTTAGTTTTGCAAATAAACACTTATTTTGTCTTGTGTTCTGAATGGCAGAAAACGCGTAGTTTTGCCCATTACAGGGTGAAAGTGAGATATCAACATGAAAAGTATTAAGGACATTTCACAGTTGAAGGTGTTTTCACTGTTCATTTGTTTCACTGTTCGGGTGCAGTAAATGCAACATCTTTACAAAGTCAATGAGTAATCGGATGAAATAATCGTGATTATTACTTCTTCCATAATCGAGCAGCCTTAGATGACACTTTGGGTTTGAACAACGAAAGTGAGGGTGAAGTTCAGGAGGGACAAAAAAAGTCCAATTGGGACCGCTTTTGGCTCTCCATTGCTGTGTGTGTGTTCAATATTGAACACGCACACACACACACACAAACACACACACTTTAATATTCCTGCAGGTTGTGCAGGGATCTTGGTCTCACATCAGTTTCTTTCTATTTCTTCTATTTTTTCTTCTATTTAAAAAAAAATAATTTTGTAGCACCGACGTAATTCACTTGGTATTCTTAAAAGTACTGAGTTGGTAACCTAACCCAGTTTGGCCTAAATCATTGCTGCTGGTCAAGCATTGTTCAGGAATCTTCTTAGAAAACTGTTCATCTTTGACTCGTTCCCTTGCTGTTTTGATTGTAATCACCATAATGCCTACATTATTTCTGCTAAAGCAGTGGTTTTTCAGCTGACGTTATTCATATTTTATGTTTGTTCTGTAGGTTTTTATTACATTTTTGTACATATTCTGTACTTGCATATATTGTAATCTGTGTGTGTGTGTGTGTGTGTGCGCATGCGGCCTTCTCTGTTTGCAGGAGCGTTTCACGCAGGACACCCAGCCCCACTACATCTACTCCCCCAGGGAGATGACCCGCTGGGTGAGGGGCATCTTCGAGGCCCTGCGGCCCCTGGAGACACTCCCCGTGGAGGGCCTCATACGCATCTGGGCCCACGAGGCTCTGCGGCTCTTCCAGGACAGGTTGGTGGAAACGTTCACCCAGAAACACTGGAATGATGCCAACATGGATCACTGTAATTCATTCCAATGGAATAGAAATGAAACGCCTCCCGTCTCTTAAGTGGGCGTGTCACAAACGGCATTATGTCGTCGGGGAGGCTGAAGTAGGCAGCGCCCAGACCGCTACATCTACCATGCATGGCCTGAAACAAAGTACATTTACCCTGAGACAGTTCACTGCATGAATACCTTTTGTGGCCTCAGCTTGATCGTAGGTACTGGGGAATTAATGGAATATACTCAAAATACCCATTAACGCCCCCAGAGAGAAGTAATGGGCAGTATTATGGTGAAAGCCTTATATCTCTGGGTTGTTCTGGTCTGCATAAAGGGTGGTTGGACGGCAAGTTGGGCAGTGGTAGAGCAGGGCGATAGGTGATCAAGAAACTCACTGGTTCGAACCCCGCCTCACAAATTGTCGAAGTGTCCTGCAGTGTAGTGTTGAGTGGCCAAGGCCCATTTTTAAAACAGCAGATTGATCGTACGATTATCCTCCCAGGCTGGTGGAGGATGAAGAGCGACGGTGGACAGATGAGAACATCGATGTGGTGGCGCTCAAACACTTCCCCAACATCGACAAGGACAAGGCTCTCAACAGACCCATCCTGTATAGCAACTGGCTCTCAAAGGTAAACCACCTCCTCTAGGGACTGTAATTGACCTGTGCTGCGTTCACATGGAACACTGCAGACTGCAAACCGGATATCAGCCGACAAAAAAAATGCCGGCAACGGTAAACGGGATGCCGTTTGAAAGTTACAGTATTTTAACTTTTTGCTGTCCTCCGCGACTGCATTTACAACCGGATGTTCGTAGCTCCCCCACACACGGAGAAAACATAGACAACACTAGAATACTAGATACAATACAAAAATAATTACATAAAACAATTGCTACTAAATAATTGTGTTGAATATATTTTTCATGAAATTATTTGTAAACAATGCGACATCGCCATAGAAACTGCCATTCCGTTGGGCTTTTCTGCCATGTTGTCCAGAAAGTGTTTGCCGTCTGCCGTGTTCCATGTGAACGCAGCATTAGTCCGGTCTTAAGGGAACATTTGGTCGCACTATTTCAGTGCAAAGGAGGTTATTGAAGGTATAGTCAGCTATTGCAACCTAATTGTAAGCTAATACACTTTTTGTCAAATTCAAGAAATATCTCCACATTTAGCTATTTTAACCATTCTGTGCGTGCTGAATAAAAGAATCCTTCAACACAGCCCTTGTTCTGTAAATAGGAACACAAACCAAGTGGCGAACACCGCTTCCAACAACATAGCCGTACCGTAGTATTACCCCACTGTGCTTTACAAAGCGTTTCAATGTGTGAGGCGGCACTGCGGAGAGATGCTGTTTTTACCGACTGTGCCTTTTAATCCTGAGCATAAATCTCCAACTACAGGACTACATCCCAGTGGAACAGGAGGAGCTGAGGGACTATGTGAAGGCCAGGCTGAAGGTCTTCTACGAAGAGGAGCTGGACGTGCCTCTGGTGCTCTTCAACGAGGTGCTGGATCACGTTCTTAGGATTGACCGGTGAGCGACAGCCTCTGCTACCATCCTGAACACGTTTAATAGGATATAATGGTGGCAAAGCCTTTGCGTTTTGAGCAAATATTAAGATTCAGTTTGACTTGCTTTTGCTCTTTGCCCTTCTAGAATCTTCCGTCAGCCCCAGGGCCATCTGCTGCTGATCGGGGTGAGCGGCGCGGGAAAGACCACCCTGTCTCGCTTCGTGGCCTGGATGAATGGATTAAGCGTCTACCAGATCAAGGTCTGTGGCGCACACAAACAAAGGAAAGCAACCCCTGTCCTTGATTCCCTGTGCGCTGAACGATGCTCGTGCTCCGCCAGGTGCACAGGAAGTACACGGGGGAGGACTTTGATGAGGACCTGCGCACGGTTCTGCGGCGGTCCGGCTGTAAGAACGAGAAGATCGCCTTCATCATGGACGAGTCCAACGTGCTGGACTCTGGCTTCCTGGAGAGAATGAACACTCTGCTGGCCAACGGAGAGGTAAGGTCAAAGTCCCTATAGAGAGAAGTCTTGCCACTCGGCAGACATTTTGGAAAGGTCAACGCTTTTTTATAGGCAAGTGTGGCTGCTGAGCAGCCATCTTGGTAATGGGTTCTGGCTTTTTTATATTTATAGGCGCAAGTTTTGTTGCTGCAAACACACCGCTTAATAGTTTTGATATGCAAATAAATCATACTATTAAGTATTTTCATCATATTTGCCATACTGGATTTCTCAGCCATTGCAAGCTAATTGTAAGCTACGCACTTTCTTTTTTGTCCAATTCACTAAATATCTACTTGCATTTCGCTATCTTACCATTCTCTCTGAGTGCTGAAGAAACTGTGGTGCTTCTACACAGCCCTGGCTCTGTAAATGGGTACACAAAGTGCAAAAACAAAGCTGCAGTACTACCAGAGTACTACACTTTGCTTCGCAATGCATTTCGGTGTGTGGGGGCAGTGCTGCGAAGGGAGTTTGGTTTCAGCTTGAAGTTAGCTAGCGTTGTTGAGAACAACTAACCTTGCATTTTTTAAATGTATCTGCAAAAGGCGTGTAGACGTAGGAACTAGCGCTGTGTAGTGCTGCCATGCACCGCCGGGTGTGGGGGGCTTCTTGAAACGCTCTCCCCTGCATTCTGCCAGGTGCCCGGTCTGTTCGAGGGCGACGAGTACGCCACCCTGATGACCCAGTGCAAGGAGGGAGCCCAGAAAGAGGGACTGATGCTGGACACGCACGAGGAGCTGTACAAGTGGTTCACCAGCCAGGTGATCAGGAACCTCCACGTGGTCTTCACCATGAACCCCTCCTCCGAGGGCCTGAAGGACAGGGCCGCCACATCGCCTGCTCTCTTCAACAGGTGGGAACGCGGCGGGAAGCAGGATGTTAAGGAACTCTGCCCCCCCCCCCACACACCCCTTCCCGCAAGCAAACCATGGTTGTAGAGTTGCCCAACGACTGTGTAGCTGAAAATATCTAATTTTGTAATGGTGCGCGAGTGTGCATGCTAGCTCCAAATTAATTTACCCGTTAGAACCAGTCTGGATTCCTTCAATGCAAAAGTGTTTGTCTACTGATTACAATGCACCCGTCCAAATTTGGCCAGCTGAAGTGTTTACAAAGACAACAGTTTTTGTAACCCACCTGCACTTTAGCTGATTTAAACATGATTGGGTAAAATAAAGGTAGGAGGTCCAATCGTATGTAAGGAGGCTTGAAATATATTGGCACCACCTTTAAGACATACACTTTTTAATTGAGGGGATCCAAACTGATATTCGCGGGATGCTCTCACGAGGCTAGTATACTAATGCACAAAACAAAAAACTAAAAAACTTTGTCTGTTGATTGAGCCCTCTACCCTTTTTTTTGTGTACTACTAGGTGTGTGCTGAACTGGTTTGGTGACTGGTCCACAGAGGCCCTTTACCAGGTAGGCAAGGAGTTCACCAGCAAGATGGATTTGGAGAAGCCCAACTACAAGGTGCCCGACTACATGCCCGTCATCTACGACAAGATGCCCCAGCCTCCCACTCACCGTGAGGCCATCGTCAACGGCTGCGTGTTCGTGCACCAGACTTTGCACCAGGTAAGTGTGACCGCAACGTACGATCGCGTGTGTCTTGTCGTTTCTTTATACCATTTAGATTCACACCTGCTAATCTGCCATGTGCGCCGCGTCCCTTCAGGCCAATAACCGCCTGGCGAAGAGAGGCAGTCGAACCATGGCCATCACTCCACGCCACTACCTGGACTTCATCAATCACTACGCCAACCTGTTCAATGAGAAACGCAGCGAGCTGGAGGAGCAGCAGATGCACCTCAACGTCGGTCTCCGCAAAATCAAGGAGACCGTCGACCAGGTAACGGCTGCCATCCCTCTTCTCCTCCTCTAGGGCCAGGCGGGACGTGCTGGGAATTACTGACGGGTTGTTTGTAGTCCCTTCTGACTTCTTTTTGTCCTGGCGCGTCAAACCCAGGTGGAAGAGCTGCGGCGTGACCTGAGGATCAAGAGCCAGGAGCTGGAGGTGAAGAACGCCGCGGCTAACGACAAGCTGAAGAAGATGGTCAAAGACCAGCAGGAGGCTGAGAAGAAAAAGGTAGGAGGTGGAACCTTGCGGGTCGGTGCAGGGGGATCCAGACTGATTCTCGTGGCGACATGACATTGGAACTTGCGAGACTAGGGTGGTCTCAGAAAGGTTCCTCTGGGAAGAAATGGCAACCCAACATCAAATGGACCTTGCCTTTGTGACTTCAGGTTATGAGTCAGGAGATACAGGAGTCTGTGTACAAACAGCAGGAGAAGATCAAGGACAAACAGCTGAGCGTCAAAGAGGACCTGGACCAGGTGGAGCCTGCCGTTATCGAGGCCCAAAATGGTACGATGAACAGATGAAACGCTTGACTCGTAGACTGCCGTTTTCGAGGCCCACAATGGTATAACATTTGTTATGTTTGTCATTTTAGAGAAATGACTCATCCTCCCCACCACAAATGTTGTCTTGTGATCCAGAGATTCCTTTGTAGCTCCCCCCCCCCTCCCTCCTTGTGTGTGTTGACTTGGCGTCGCTATAATGATCTTTAGAGAAATGACTTATTCCTCCCCACCACTCGGCGTCACTAGCGGTTAAGTCCATTAAGAAGCAGCACCTGGTGGAGGTCCGCTCCATGGCCAACCCGCCCGGGGCGGTGAAGCTGGCCCTGGAGTCCATCTGCTTGCTGCTGGGCGAGAGCACCACGGACTGGAAGCAGATCCGCTCCATCATCATGAGGGAGAACTTCATCCCCACCATCGTCAACTTCTCCGCCGACGAGATTAGGTGAAGAGTGGCACCTCAGTCGTTCAATAACATCTCTCTCTCTCTTTCTCTTTCTTCTCTATTTCAACCTGTCTCTACCTTCTCTGAACATGGCGTCCGTCCCCCTCATCCCCCCCGCCTCACGTAGCGGTGAGCTCCATAAAGCGGCAGCACCTTGTAGAGGTGCGGGCCATGATGAATCCCCCGGCGGCCGTCAAGTTGGCGCTGGAGTCCATCTGCCTGCTGCTGGGCGAGGAGACCAGTGACTGGAAAAAGATCAGACAAGTTATTATCAGGGACAATTTCATCAGCAGCATAGTCAACTTTTCCTCCGAGGAAATGAGGTATCGGCGTCGCCGACGCTCCGCGTCTTCACAATTAACAGATGGAGGCACAATTTTAAAACCTTGATCCAATACACAATCGATCTGAGATTTGTGCTTGATTGATTTCGTCCCGGACATCACAGAAATCATTTGTGCTTTTTTGGTGTTCTTGTATGTAAATCAGAAATTGTGCTGATTATAGCTTGCGATTTGATTTCCTGGAATTGAAAATAAGCATGACTAGACCAGCTACCAGGGGTTTGACTTCTGGCCACAATCGAGCTTCCATAGCAAACCTACTCTTAACAATATCAACAAAACAAAAATCCCGTGTGCCGTCCCTGCTTTTATGATCACAAAATATTTAACACTGCTTTTATTGCATAATCAGTCACACATTCCCTAATCTCTCGTGTACATTGTTATATTCTTTTTTTTTTTTTTAAACGTTTTCCCCCAGTGACTCCATTCGTGAAAAGATGAAGAAGAACTACCTCTCTAACCCGAGCTACAACTATGAGCAGGTCAACAGAGCTTCTCTGGCCTGTGGACCCATGGTGAAATGGGCCATCGCTCAGGTAAGGAAGCCCTACAAATCTATACAGCCTACTTCAAAGCGGTTGTCTATGAACATCTTCCTTAGTCTTTAAAATGAAAATGTTCAAAGTGTTGAATTGAAAACGCCGCTGCCCAACAGCTGAACTACGCCGACATGCTGAAGCGCGTGGAGCCTCTGCGCAACGAGCTCCAGAAGCTGGAGGATGACGCCAAAGACAACAAGTCCAAGGCAGAGGAGGTGGAGCAGATGATCCGAGACCTGGAGGCCAGCATTGCACGCTACAAGGAGGAGTACGCCGTGCTCATCTCGGAGGCCCAGGCCATCAAGGCCGACCTGGCTGCCGTCGAGGCTAAGGTAGGCCTGCGGTCACTTTGTGCATCTTGTTAACACTTAATACGAGGCATTGCTAATGCTAATTGTGACTCTAATGCTAATTATTCTGCTAATGCTAAATGTGATGCTAATGCTAATTATTCTGCTAATGCTAAATGTGATGCTAAT
>JAODLL010000015.1:1089231-1129216 GCA_026546735.1 Forbesichthys agassizii
GGAGTCTCCCCCCCCCCCCCCACCCAGCCCCAATGCGCGCACACACACACACACACACCTTCCACAGCAGCCATCCGTACCAACATCCCCCGTCCTTCCCCCAGATGCACTTCCTGTACCAGTACTCGCTCCACTTCTTCCTGGACACCTACCACACTGTGCTGTACGAGAACGCCAACCTCAAGGGCATCAGCGACCACACCCAGCGGCTCTCCGTGATCACCAAGGACCTGTTCCAGGTAACCAGGGCGTTCTGCTGCTGCTGCTGCTCTGCGTTGTGTGGATGACTGAGCGCAGTGCGATTGACTGTCGTCATGTGGTGCGCTTGCATAGGTGGCCTTCAACAGAGTGGCCAGGGGCATGCTGCATCAGGACCACATCACGTTCGCCATGCTGCTCGCTAGGATCAACCTCAAGGGCATGACCAAGTAAGACACACACGCACATACTACCATTCCTTTTTTCTGGGGGCATTATAGGTTATTTTGAGTATATTACATTTATTCCCGAGTACCTAAGATCAATCTGAGGCCACAACGGCATTTCTGCAGCAAACTCATTTGAGGTAAATTGACTTTGTTTCAGGCCATGCGTGGTAGGGTTAGCCGCCTCCACTGCAAAATGTCGTTAGTGACACGCCCTCTTATGAGACCAGAAGCTTTACATTTTTGCTTTCTTTAAAATGCATTACACTGCTCCATCTTTCTATTATTCCAATATCTTTAACCGTGTGGTCCACACACACACACACACAGCGAGGCCTCATTCGACGTGGAGTTCCAGCACTTCCTGCGCGGTAAAGAGATAGTGCTGACGGGCATGTCGCTGCCCAAGGTGAAGGACTTGGCCACAGACCAGTGTGAGTCCATGGTCCGCCTCAGCCACCTGCCCGCTTTCAAAGACCTGGTGGACAAAGTTCAGGCTGACGAGGTTAGGGCAGATTCAATGTTGGTACATCCAACGACTTTTAAATGCTGTCGTTTCCATTCCAAAGCATGTTCTCTGCATTATTATGCCTATTTTGTTTGTTTGTCAGTGATACTAATTATGCGTTTTGCGTGTTTGAAGCAATTCTTCATGTGGATGGAGAGCAACACTCCGGAATTATCCGTTCCCTACCTGTGGACAGAGGAGA
Organism: Forbesichthys agassizii; assembly: GCA_026546735.1. Lineage (NCBI taxonomy): Eukaryota > Metazoa > Chordata > Actinopteri > Percopsiformes > Amblyopsidae > Forbesichthys > Forbesichthys agassizii. The sequence goes on from JAODLL010000015.1 coordinate 1,090,367, forward strand.
AACAGTCTTGTGAGTATCCACACAGCCTACTTGATAACCTTTTGTAAGAATTATGACTGTGTAATTTAAAAATATCAACAGTGTCGGTGGTAGTTGGAATGACTTGTACAATGATGCATCCTCTTAATAAATGTTTCTGATTTCCTGCTCAGCTACCATTGGCCAGGCCGTGCATCAGCTGTTGTTGATTCAGGCCTTCCGTCCAGACCGTCTTCTGGCCATGTCTCACATCTTTGTCTCCAAGGTGCTTGGGGAGACCTTTATGAACATCATCGAGCAGCCGCTTGACTTGGCCAACATTGTGGACAATGAGGTAGTGTCTCTCACTCACTTACACTCTCACACATTGACGAGTCCAAAGCATTGGTCAGAATCTCAAAATTGTCTTGTCATAAAGTACCCAAACAGTTATATTACCTATATTGACATCCAGCTTGCAAAACTGCTGATGTTTTTGCTGAATTACAGGTACGTCTCCAATTTACTTTGGTACCAACGCACAATCGTCACCACGTCTCCAGGACACGAGGCATTTAAGGAAATGAAGTTCTGGTGTAAAAACTACATTTATGGGAAGATGTTGTTTTTACACCAGGATACTTATTAGAGTTGATTCTAAATCCTGAACACATCGTAACGAAGCATCCCATTGTCCCCAGGTGAAGCCCAGCACACCTGTACTCATGTGCTCTGTGCCGGGGTACGATGCCAGCGGCCTGGTCAGAGATCTGGCCACAGATCAAAACAAGCACATCACCTCAATCTCCATTGGTAAGGAAAGCACTGGTGCTGACCTTTTAGGTTTCCTGCCAGAGAGTGCTCCACCTATTCGGTGTATTGAGAAGTTAGGGAAGGGGGGGTGTGGATGTCTGGATGCTGTGTACATTGGCCTCCACAGCCAAATGCAGCTGGTGACACGCCCACTTTAAAGACCAGAAGTGTTTATCTTTGCTTCCATAGAGCATTGTAGTGATGGCTGCCATCATGTTAGTATTCCAGTATCTTTGGTGCAGGTTGCGAGGATAGGCATGACCAGTCCTCGTCCTCTCCACAGGCTCTGCCGAGGGCTTCAACAAGGCCGACCGGGACATCAACACCGCGGTCAAGTCCGGCAGGTGGGTGATGCTGGAGAACGTCCACCTGGCCCCGGGCTGGCTCATGCAGTTGGAAAAGAAGCTGCACTCCATGCAGCCCCATGCCAGCTTCAGGCTGTTCCTCACCATGGAGATCAACCCCAAGGTAACCCGCAGCAGTTAGCTCATGCCTATGTATTCTACTGTCTATACAGTACACATATACTGTGTGTGTATGTAAAAGTGTTTGTGTATATATTTCTGCCTAAAGAGACTGCAAATGATGTGCATCTTGTGGACATGGCATGTCCACATATTTCATTATTTCAAAAACCGAAACTGCAGGAGAGATATTACATATCAGACAAGATGAGAACACAAGCACACATGCACATAAACTTCTCTGGTCACAGCTTACTGGTGATGTGGACACCAGTGCCAATGTATACTGTATATTGTGTGTACACACACACATAAACACCCTCTGACCCTAGGGAGGGAGGGGGGGGGGGGGGGGGTGTTCTGCTAGTTTAGTTACTGACACCAGTGCCAATGTACATCCCTCTAGGTGCCGGTGAACCTGCTGCGTGCCGGGCGCATCTTTGTGTTCGAGCCTCCTCCCGGCGTCAAGGCCAACATGCTCAGGACCTTCAGCAGCATTCCTGTGTCTCGCATGTGCAAGGTGACCCAGAGCACTTGTCTACCACTCATTCTGCCAGTGGTGTTGTGTAGCGTAGTGTAGAGCTGGGCTTTCCAGACAAGAGTACTGGGAACCCCTACAGGTGCTTGTAGGTACTGCAAGAGGTACATAAGGCAGAAATTGCATTTTTGTTAGACTATGGTACTTTTAAAATAAGATGCTTTTATTTTTAAACAGAGCAATACTTTACAACCCCTTACAATGTTTTAAATTATAATGTTCTAATGAGCCATAGTTTCTAGTCCTGTTAAGGGCTTTGTCTAATATGGCTGCTCGATTATGGAACAACATAATGATGATTATTTTGGTCAATATTGAAATCATGATTATTTAATATGGTCAGTCATTGACTTTAGAAAGATGCTGCATTTGAGGCATCAAAAAAAAAAAAACTGAAAAAAATAAACGAAAAAAACCCTTCAACTCTGAAATGTCAACATACTTTTCACGTGTATCGCTCACTTTCACCCTGCGAGGGACGAGAGTGAGCGTGAGCCCCTGTCATGCAGAACACAAGACAAAATGAGAGTTGACTTGCAAAGCGTAAAGTGCAAAATAATAGCCATAATTGAATCACGATTTTATAATGTGATTAATTGCACAGCCCTGTTGTCTTGTAAAATAAGGGTTTGTGCCCTCTCCTCAGTCCCCCAACGAGCGTGCGCGTCTCTACTTCCTGCTGGCCTGGTTCCACGCTGTCATCCAGGAGCGCCTGCGCTACGCTCCGCTGGGCTGGTCCAAGAAGTACGAGTTCGGGGAGTCCGACCTGCGCTCGGCCTGCGACACGGTGGACACCTGGCTGGACGACACCGCTAAGGTGAGTGCCAGGACGTCTGGAGGACACGCTGCGAGCGAGCCGCTCGTCGCCCATTTTGCTTTGTAACTGAAAATTGGTAGCTTGTTTACATTCAAGGCTTTGGTTTCCTAGGAATCCCTTCCATATATATCCAACTCGAAATGTTTCTGGGGACTTAAGACGTCCGTGGGATGTCACTGTTGTGGTTTCAAAGTAGATTCCTTGATTTGTGTCCTGTTGACTTTGTTAAAAACCAGCGTTACAGAAACGTATCCTTTTTGTTGTTGTTGTTTTTTCCCCCCCCATTCCATTCTGCACCAGTGCTGAAGGGCTTGCACTCCTACTAAAGAACTCTGGGCTCACAACGTTCTATACCCAGTGGAGCTGGGGTGGAAATATCTTTGTAGTCCAATAGCATACCGCTCTGTGCATGCCCTGGCTCTGTAAATAGGAACACAATGTGGCGAACACCACTCGCAACCACATTACTCTAGGCTTTGCAATACATTTTCAATGTGTGAGGTGGAGCATCTAAGGGAGCACCTATGGCATTGAAGGGAGAGGTGTTTTTGAGTTTGAAGTTAGCAAGCGTTCTCAAGAGTGACTCACCCTTCCTTCCACCCCTTTTAAAAATTTTTTTTTTTTTTTAAAGACTAAAGACGTGTTTGACATTTCATAACATGAATGTCTCCACCAACTGCTGCCATGCAGGGTCGTCAGAACATCTCCCCAGACAAGATTCCGTGGGCTGCCTTGAAGACACTCATGGCCCAGTCCATCTACGGCGGGCGCATCGACAACGAGTTCGACCAGCGCCTGCTCAACACCTTCCTGGACCGGATCTTTACCACCAGCAGCTTCGACAGCGAGTTCAAGCTGGCTCTCAAGGTGGACGGACACAAAGACATCAAGATGCCCGACGGCATCCGGTGAGCAGCTACCTGGGTTGAATTAGGGTTCTCTCATGTTGTGGAAAATGTTGTTTTTACCCCTAGACTGTATATATAAATGAGCAGACCCTCCGTGACGTCACCCATAACTTTTCTCATCAGGCCGCGCTGTGCTGGCTCTGGCTGTCGCCATCTTTGCAGTACCTCACTCTGCCTGTAACGCCCCCCTATTTAATATAATGGGATACATGTATGGCTAACATGGGAGACTTTGGGTTAGGTCTCCCTTTTGCAGCCTGCCTCAAGTGGCCATTCGATGAACTGCAGATGTTGGCACTTGATTGTTGTATTCATTCCTCAGCATGGAGGTTCCTGCTTGGTTTTTACCTTTGTTTTATGTTTTTTTTTTTTTTTCCCCAGACGGGAGGAGTTCATGCACTGGGTAGAGATGCTTCCCGACACCCAGACTCCAGCTTGGCTTGGGCTGCCTAGCAACGCTGAAAAGGTCCTTCTCACCACTCAGGGTACGGCTCAACCGTGTCGCACGTGCCAGGAAAACCTTCCCTCCCTGTGGTTCAGCTGCAGGATGTTGGCGGTGTCTACGTGTATTTAGGGTTCAGTCTCATCTCGTCTGTTATGTAATGTCTCCCCAGCAGTGTCGCACTGTTGTGTTTTGGCAGGGTGAAATGGTGCAATATGTGGACATGCCATAACTACACACTGATCGTTATTTGCAGTCTCTATGGGCAGGACACATGTGTGGGTGTGTGGGCTAGAAGGCTTCCTTCATTCAATGTCCAGTCACATGTGGAGGTGTTGTGCCCAAGCACAGATGTGTCTCCTCACCCTCCAGCAGCTGTATTTCACATCAATCATGTAACCGGGCTCCAGGGACCTTCCCCCACCCCTCCTCGCTCTCCCCCCAGCCTCCTCCAAGTTCCCTGGCCTCCCCCATCCATGGGCTGCCATGGAGGGTGGACTGACCCGCTTGGTCCAAAGCACCCCACCCTCACTACACCGTCTCATCCCCCCTTCCCCGCTACGAGTCCCCTGCTACCCCCTCCAAAGTGTGTGTGTTCGTGTGTGTGCGCGTGTTCGCGTGTGTGTGTGCGCGCGTGTGTGTGTGTGCGCGCGTGTGTGTGTGTGCGTGTGTGCATCTCCTGCACCGCCATTGGTTGTTTTGTTTCTGCCATTTATCCCCGCATCCTGTTTTCATATTTGAGGGTTTCACTGCACGGTGTTGTTTTTATCAATGTTCATTTTGAGTTCAAAATGGTTTCCGAGCAAGTCACAGTTTTGTCTGAAGCCTTTTTCCTTGGAGTGTGTATTGCTCCTGCTTGTAACAGTTACGATTCCTTGGTGTCTCAAACAACCGTGCTGGATAACACAGCTCCCATGCCATCCATCTCCTTGCTCCACTATTAACCCCCCACCCCCTTCCCTTCCCACCGCCTCGCCCTGCTCACTGGCTCCCCCCGCTGGCCTGCGCAGGCACTGACATGATGGGTAAGATGCTGAAAATGCAGATGTTGGAGGATGAGGACGACTTGGCCTACGAGACGGAGAAGAAGCAGCGCACGCCCTCCTCGTCGGACGGCCAGCCGGCCTGGATGAGGATCCTCCACACCACCGCCTGCAACTGGCTGCAGCTCATCCCTCAGGCGGTGAACCCGCTCAAGCGCACCGTGGAGAACATCAAGGTAACTATATATTGACTCAATATCGTGTTGCAGAACGTGTGCAATATTGTGTTTATTTTGTGGAGAGATGCAGCTTTTGGCTTTGAGGTTTAGTTGTGTTCGATTTAGACAGAAAAGTAAGATGTGTGGCTGAAGTATACGACAACGCAATGGACCAGATCGAAGAGAAAACATTAGTGGTCAACAACAATGCCTCCTTGTTAGCTTGGAATTACTGTTGTGGGGCCACTCAAATTTAAAATAAATAAAATAAAGCAGTCCATTTAAACCCATATATTTTATTTATTTAGAAAATTCAACGTTATGAATCTAACATGAACCCAACTGCCAAACCGCCACGGGTCACGGGCAGTATGACATGTGTAGTCCTGTAGAACACTATCCCACCGATATCTTGAATATTGAAAAACCGTACACACCTGATTTTTAAAAATTGTTTTTACACTGAATTTATAATTACCTATGGGTTGCTAACTAAAAAAATGTTTTTTTATTTTTTTTAACATATTACAAAACCAGGAGCTTTATAGTTAAAGATATAAGCAATTGTAAGCTAACACACTTTTTGTCAAATTCACCAGATATCTCTGCTAGCTTACCGTTCTTTGTGCGTGCTGAAGGTGTTTCTACACAATACTGACTATGTAGGAGCACAAATCTATGTAAAGCTACAAGCAGGGCTATGCAAAAACTACACAACAATATCCCAGTATTTGCAATGCTTTTTTTTTGTATGGGGCGAAGCTTCTGAGGGAGTACCTCTGGCATTGAAGGGAATTTTACTTTGAATTTAGCTAACTTTCTTTTACTTTACTTTCTAATGACTTACTATACCCAAGACGTGCCCTCATATTCTGCTAAAACACTTCCGATACACAAGCATAAACGTCTTCTTCCCAGGACCCACTGTTCCGCTTCTTTGAGCGCGAGGTGAAGATGGGAGGCAAAATGTTGCAGGAGATCCGCCAGGATCTCAGTGACGTGGTGCACGTGTGCGAGGGCAAGAAGAAGCAGACCAATGACCTGCGCACGCTCATCAACGACATGGTCAAGGGTACCTGCTTTCCATCCTTATGTTGATACTGTTCTTGAATAACCTGTGTGCGCTGCGTGCCATGTGCTACTATAGTTCACCTGCTCTCTGTTGTGTTCCTCTGTCTCCCCAGGTATTCTCCCTCGCAGCTGGTGTCGCTACACGGTCCCTGCGTCCATTACTGTGATCCAATGGGTGGCCGACTTCAGTGAGAGAATCAAACAGCTGCAGAATATCTCTCAGGCAGCCAGCACAGGGGGCGCCAAAGAGCTGAAGGCAAGGATTTATTTTGAATATGGAGGGAAACTGAAAACGTGCTTTCTCTAATGGTTACGTTGCAACTAAACACGCTTTTTTGCAATTTACATATTATTAAAACAAATAAAACTGGACATTTTTACCCCCCCCCCCCCCAACCGCCACCTAAATAACATTATCTGCCAATAATCTGAACATTTTCTTTGGTGAAATTGCTATTAGTATGCACTGCACAAGGTTTTGTTCTTGTTTCGATGGATCTGATTGATTTGAGCAAAGTCTCTCAGAAGTAAGAATGTAACAGCCTTTCGCTTCCCCTCACTATACAACCTCAAAATGTCACAGCTGCGATATACAGACTGAAATGGATAGAAGTGCTTGTTTATTTCTCCTGGTGTCTTTGTGTTCCTTTTTTCAAAGCCTTTCTTTGTCCCCCTATCCAGAACATCCACGTGTGCCTGGGCAGCCTGTTTGTACCAGAGGCCTACATCACGGCCACCCGCCAGTATGTGGCCCAGGCCAACAGCTGGTCTCTGGAAGAGCTGTGCCTGGAGGTCAACGTGACCAACGCCCAGGGAGCCGCGCTCGATGCCTGCAGCTTCGGCATCAAAGGTCAGCAGCCACAGAGCGCGCCTGTTTGTAGTCATGGCTGGAGGCTGCTGTCCATACAGCAGGGTTATATTTGACATTAACATGAGTGTGTTAATGCGGTCAAGTGAGGCTTGGTAATATGAGCGCTTGCCTCCAGCTGCCTGTTGATGTTAAATGTCAGTCTGTGTGATGTAATGTAAACTTCACCGTGGGCTCTGTTTTGAGCTGATGTAAACCACTCTAATGTTTGTTTATGTTCCACATGGCTCATTCAGGCTTGAAACTGCAAGGCGCAACTTGTGGAAACAACAAGCTGTCTCTGTCCACGGCCATCTCCACTGAGCTGCCCCTCACCCAGCTCCGCTGGATCAAGCAGTGCAGCGCTGAGAAGAGACACATGGTAACAACAAATGCTGCTATTGCCCGGTTATGGTCACATTGGGGGTGTCCAGATGGTTCCACTATGGACAACGCCTAATTCTCTTTCCCCCCTTTCTCGTTTCCAGGTGACTCTGCCCGTGTACCTGAACTTCACCAGGTCAGACCTGATCTTCACCGTGGACTTTGACATTGCTACCAAGGAAGACCCGCACAACTTCTACGAGCGTGGCGTTGCTGTCTTGTGTACCGAGTAGAACACTCCTTAACGATATCGTACCACATGCTTAATCACTGCTATTGCTTATCCCGTTAGCTGAGTCATAAGTCAATTGTAGTCTACTGCATTCCAAAAACGAATTATTAATAATTGTGTATTATGCTTCAGTCAGTCTTGGGAAGTTTCTTGGAAGGTCTGAGGAATGTCGTTGGTTGGTTTGTGAACAGGAGAGAATTTGAAGGGAGAATTGTGAAAGTAATCAAAGTGTTTTTTATGAAGGAACCTGAATATTTTAATGACTGAATAAAGCTTGATGGAAGTAAAGCAATTGAATCCTCAAATTTATACATTTTAATACTAGTATATTCGTTAGGCTGAAAATGAACATGAGGCTATGTACTGTACTTGCTGTATTTGTCACCTAGAAACTGCGGCAGGAGGATGTAAAGCAAACTAAACCTACGTTTGTTTAAACGCTGGTAACTCATTTATTTTGAGAACATGTTTTATGGCTATTTGAGATTTTCCATTTTCTTATAGTTCTAGCAAACAGTTTGGCATTAATGGGGGGAAAATGTGATCAGGCAGGCTTTTAGAGAACAAGTTTTGGTACATCTCCCAGCCAGCTTCAGAATCCAACCAACTACATTGGATTCTGAATTCAATGAGCAACAAAATAGAACTGTCACAACCAACCGCCAGACATGCACTGTAGCAAGGCCCAGCCAAGATTACCTCAAACACAGTCGCCTGACTGGAGTTGTAAACGGGCAATTGGGCTGCTTTAGCTGCAATAGCAGCTTGTACATGGCATCATCCTGCACTATCGGGTTACTGTAAACAATTAATTAGCTGTTTTAGGCATTTTATAACTACATAACATTTTGTAATTATGCGCCATTAATAAAACAGTGTCAAGGAGACCATATGCAGTTTAAGGTAAAAATAACAGCCTACTCTATGCAACTTAACATTTTATGTATGAAACTGCATGTTAGTGCAACAGAATAGCATACACTATAAATGCACACTTAGAGAAATATTCAGTAAATATGTTAAATTAAATGGCTGGAATTTAGTAATCTTACAAGAAAAAGAAATGCCTCAAACATCAAGTAGGCACGGTGTATGTAAGAATAATAGTGTAAGATACTAATAAAAGGTACAAACTTATTTACTTGCGATAGAACAAGTAATTTTAATACATTCATATAATCTGCATTTTACATACGACACAGCAACATAACTAGTGCATATAGGTTCAGTCCACGGTTTACAAAACAGTAAAACAAATCTTATTTGCGAAAAACATGGAAATCATTGCATTATATATATAATGATGCCTTGTGTGGAATCTGAGGTAGAAAGGATGTCCATCTGTGTGAGTGAACTCAATATTCAGGCCCTATATTAACTAAAGTGCATAGATCAAAGTCAAAGATGTCTGCGACAACAAAGCCTCAGAAGTGATGATCTCACAAATGGCTAGAGCTGGCAGTTACAAGTCAGACAGCGCAATAACGTAATGCAAGCTGTCCTGCCACACTCAAGACAGCGAGCTCCCTACATGTTGCTCGTCCTCCATGTTGGCCACACACTGCCTCTTCCTTCGCCCCGGCTCCAGAGCGTCAGCGCCGGAACCGCTCAGCTTCCTCTTGTGGGTGGAGCCCGTGTCGCAGGGGCTGGGGGACCTCTCCGAGGATCTGTCCAGGTGTTCCTTCACCGGGGTGGCTGACGCCGGCGTGCACGATCGGGTGGTGGTGGTGGTGTGCACGCCGGAATCGTCGTGCGTGGAGGTTGTGTGGCGCACAGACGAGTCCTTCTGCCCCACGGGGTCCCTGCAGGCGCTGCGGTCGCTGACCGACGATACCGCATCCGGGTCGCACGGCCACAGCTCCGACTCACTACAGGACGCCATCTGCACGTCCGCGGGTCGCTGGTCTTCCGTCGCGGCGGGGGGGTGGTGGTGGTGGAGGAGCAGACGCTTGTTGCGGGCCAGGAAACGACCGCCTACGCCTCCTCCTCCTGCTGCTCCCTGCAGCCTTGACCTCCTGCTGGGGAGGCCTGCTGTGTTGCTGGACACATCAGAGTCCTCTGAGCTGCCGTCGTACGGGTCCAAAAACTGGAACAACACAAACACACACCGTTATGCCGGAATGTTCTGCTGCACAGCCAAACTGCATGGAAGTCGGTGGGGCGGACGGGCAAACGCTAACCAGAGAGTGGTGCCGTCCTGCTGGCTTGTGGGACAAGGGCAGGGTCTTTAGCACAGGTCTGCTCTCTGGTGTACTGCTCGCACATCCCTAGAGACAGACAGGAATTTAAAGCAGGGTTGTTGGTTACGTTCTCAAATTGTAGTACTTTGGAATTAAGACCTGCAATATGAAACAGCTGTGGCCCCAGTTGTTTTAACATGTCTTTTTTACCCTTTTTAAAACACATTCCATAGGTATAGGTCAGATTGATTTGTTGGAATGTCACACCGGTGGCCAGATCTGAACTGAGGTTTTGTTAAACTACATAATATCAAAACTAGTTCTTATATAACATTCCTATGGGTGACCTTTAAAAATGCATGAATCCTTCAATAAGGCACTAAATGGCACTTGTTATCTAGACGGACTAGTGGTTATATGCAATAAGAAAAGTCTGTTGTTGAAAGGAACGTTCGAACAATATGACGTTCAATCAGCAGCACTATAAAAAGGTGGCCTTTATGTGGTCATATGTAATGTTCACCAACCGTCCAAATATTATATAGGGTATCTCCTAACTTCCTTCCTGGCCACACTAATTTAAGTCTGTCAGTAAGAGTTAACAAAACCTAACATTTACGCATGTGGAGTGTAATGGAATGTGTGCATGCACCTTTTAGGGATATGTATTCAACTTCTAGCTCAGTCTAGAACCACTTAATGAAGAGGACTTATCTGCATTATCAATATCTAATTTTGTTACTATATGTGCATTTGCATATAACAAACTAAATACCATGGTGCTGGTGTCTGACCACCTTGGACTGATGTCTGACTCTGAATCTGTGCTCGACTCCACTTTACACATCTCCTGGGAGAAACGCACACAAACAAATCTTAGGTTCCACCGTCAAAACAGTGAATCTTTTTCAAAATGATTAGTTGTGAACAGGCCTTGTTTATTTTCTCACCATGTATTTGAAAGCAAGCTTTTCCACATTGTCAGTGGCACGTCCATCAGTGTGAACTATATTACAAAACATGATTGTGAGCAGATTAGTGCAATTTAACACATTCATAGCAAAATATTGCACAAACAAAACCATATAGAAATTAAAATATGTGGCACATATTCAAACATGACACCTTATGGTACCTGGAATTAAATGCCGTCTCCTTCTGAACGGCATATCGGTTTCTCATGTAGATCTAATGACGTAAATGCATATGTAAAATCAATTAGTGCCTATATAGTGTAAATAAGTGAAAGTCATATTTAAATGTGTAACAGGTGTCTGGTGTGATGCAAGATCTTGCCTAGCAAAAAAAAGTCTTGAAAAAGAATGAAAATATATATACGGCATGTACAACCCGAGACATTGTTAAAAGGTTAACAATAATTGGCTACGGTTGTTGACTTCAGAGTGCTATGACTAAACCACAGCGGTGCCACTTTCTCTCCAATTAATCCAGAGACCGGTAGGGGACGTACGTTGTGCCGTATTTGTCCACCCTGCCGAAAACAGTATTTTACCTGCAGTTTAGACTAGAAACAAACATGCTCATGCGCATGTTTATTAGCAAAAACAATCAATATTGCATAATTTTAATTAGCAGTATCTGATTAATCTAGTCAAAAAACGACTACAGTGTGTAGGCAAAATAAAACTTTTGGCAAGGGACCAATTCCGGCACTACGACTGGCTAGTGCATGCTCTCTGCGTAAGATCCGGACTTGAGGAAAGGATGAATGTTAATTTCAAAGATGGCGGCGGAGGGAGGAGGGAAGGAGATGAACGAAATTAAAACTCAATTCACCACCCGGGAAGGTGTCTATAAACTCCTCACTCACTCCGAATACAGTCGTCCCAACAGGGTGCCTTTCAACTCGCAAGGTTCCAATCCCGTCAAAGTCTCCTTCGTGAACGTCAACGACCAGTCGGGCAACGGCGACAGAATCTGTTTCAATGTGGGCCGTGAGCTCTACTTCTACATCTACAAAGGCGTCCGAAAGGTAGCACGCTAACTCTCACGCTGCTAATGTCAGCGAAAAGTACGGCGTCGCTGTTAAACGACATGCCCGCTATCTCAACTGCGGTTAAGTACAGACACGGTCCGATTATCGCTAAAGTTTGGCAGGTGCTTGACTTTGAAATTAATTGACTGCCTGTGTTAGCTTGGAGCTAGGAGCTAGCTCGTCCAGTGGCTAACGTAACGTAACCAGCTAGCTCGGGGGTTCGGGGGAGGGGGTGGTAGATTTTGTCTACACACACACACACACACCATAAGTCTTCCTGTAGTTTTGCTGGGTGGAATATCTAGTTTCGATGCGCTACAATGCAGACCATGGTCGTGTTATTTTAGACCGACGTAGCAAATCTTCTCTGAAATCTAGTGGAAAATGCAGACAACACCTGTTTACGGCCAGTGATTGACAGGGGTCGATGACGCAGTGATGGTGATGTTCATTGCCCGGAGTTCCAAACAGTCGGATTACCTACAGTAGCTGGACTCAAATCAGCTTTTTAGCAGGGAGAACTCATAGTGCGTAGGCTATCTAAAATCGAACACGTTAGCCTAAATCTATTTGGGCTAAAAGTTAGTTGTGCAAGGGTAAAAAGTGCACCGGTTTGCAACAAATTGATGAAAGTGTAATTGTTCCTGTAATGCTCAATCATTTTACCTCTCCTTATAAAAACATTTAGAGGATATGTTTGATAATCTGCTTGCTTTTTCAAAGATGTTGGGTCATCTGCATGGCAACAGGTGTTAAATAGAATGGGATATTTGCTTTTGCTTATAAATTCTTGTGCTTGGAGGAATCCCTGAGTCATCACTAGGGATCCTAGTGAGAGTTCCAGACTTGTCAGCCATCTTTTACATAAGCTGTCACATCCTATAGTCTTGCAAAATCACATGTAGTCTACATTCATTGGTTGTCAGATGCCTTTTGCAAAGTGACCCAGCAATATAGTACATTAAGAATGCAGAGTTTGTAGCCGGTAAACATGCTAAAACGTCTGTAGGCATTAACAGTTTGATGATTGTTTATCTGCTATTGCTTGCCTGTTTAGTTGCTATTGCTTGCCTGTTTAGTTAACTGAGAAAAGGCACTTGGATTGCATGTTAAGAGAAAATTGGTTCATGAGAAAGCTAGCTGTTTCACTTTGTCTATATTATCTTTTATCTGTGACTTTGTCTCTAACCTCAGACTCCATTGCTTTGGAGATAAAGCCCTGTATATGTCAGCACCTACCACATTAAGTTGCATGCAATTGTCTTAACAGGCTGCCGACCTGAGCAAGCCCATAGATAAGCGTATCTACAAGGGAACGCAGCCCACGTGTCATGACTTTAACCACCTGACGGCCACAGCGGAGAGCGTGTCCTTGCTGGTGGGTTTCTCGGCCGGGCAGGTGCAGCTCATCGACCCTATCAAGAAGGAGACCAGCAAACTCTTCAATGAGGAAGTAAGTCTACGGTTAGGTGACCATGTCGCATTGCTTCTTCTAGTGGTAGATGCTGGTTGACAGTCAGAAGCTATTAAAGGATTTGTATGTTTACAGTACACGCTAATCCCCTGAAACAAAATGGATTCTGTTTTTGAAATCGTTATCAATAAAGGTACACTGTTCAATTAATGTCAGAAATACTGCTGGCTGAAATCAGTGTTACGAAAACATTGAGTTGGTTGTCTGGAAACTAGTCTCCTACTATCTTAGAAACATAAACAGTGAGCTGAGACAGACTTTAATGAAGGTGCTATAACACAGCCTAGGAATGTGTCTGTAACTGATGTGAATGCTATTGGTGCTATTAGTTATCAGGCAGATATCAAAGGTTCACCTGTATTTGTATTTCAGTAAGATATCCGTTGTGTTGCCATATTGTTTATTAGCTCGTTCTATTTCGGTTATTTCCCACGACTCAACCATATCGGTCTTTTTGTCTTTATTAGTTTGTATCATAGTGTCAAGCAATGTGTTTAGAATTGTATAATTCTTAACTTCCTATTTTTTTATTGTATTTGACGCTGTTCCCCTCCCCCTTTCTCCCTGCTCCCTCCCTCCCTCCTTCCCTCCCCTCACCCGCGCACCCCACCCCTCCACACCCGGCACACTGTCACCTTTCCCCCTCTGGCCCCGCCCCCTAGAGACTCATAGACAAGTCGCGCGTAACATGCGTGAAATGGGTGCCAGGCTCAGAGAGCCTGTTCCTGATGGGCCACGCCAGTGGCAGCATGTACCTGTATAACGTGGAGCACACATGCGGCACGGCCGCGCCACACTACCAGCTGCTCAAGCAGGGCGAGAGCTACTCCGTGCACACGTGTAAGAGCAAGTCGACCCGCAACCCCCTGCTCAAGTGGACGGTGGGCGAGGGCGCGCTGCACGAGTTCGCCTTCTCGCCCGACGGGAAGTTTCTGGCGTGCGTGAGCCAGGACGGCTTCCTGCGCGTGTTCAACTTCGACGCGGTGGAGCTCCACGGCACCATGAAGAGCTACTTCGGCGGCCTGCTGTGCGTGTGCTGGAGCCCCGACGGGAAGTACATCGTGGCGGGCGGCGAGGACGACCTGGTGACCGTGTGGTCGTTCCTGGACTGCCGGGTGATCGCGCGGGGCCACGGCCACAAGTCGTGGGTTAGCGTGGTGGCGTTCGACCACTACACCACCAGCGTGGAGGAGAGCGACCCCATGGAGTTCAGCGGCAGCGACGACGACTTCCAGGACCAGATGATCCACTTTACCCGCGACCGCGCCGACAGCACGCAGTCGCGCCTGTCCAAGCGCAACTCCACGGACAGCCGGCCCGTGAGTGTGACCTACCGCTTCGGCTCGGTGGGCCAGGACACCCAGCTGTGCCTGTGGGACCTGACCGAGGACATCCTCTTCCCCCACCTGCCGCTCTCACGGACGCGGACAAACACCAACGTCATGAACGCCACCACCGCCCCCCTCGCTCCCCCTGCGGGGGCTCCCGCGGTGACGAACGCCCCTAGTAGTAACACTACCAATGGCAACAACAGCGATGGCAACACGCCCGCCGCCAACTCCCTCTCTGCAACGTTGCCGCGCTCCAACAGCCTGCCGCACTCGGCGGGCGGCAGCATTGCCGCCCCCTCTGTCGCCACGGCGGCCACAACCGTCACCCCCACCGCCGCCACGGCCAACAACAAGGCTGGCGGCATCATAGACAGTGCCATCGCCACGGGCGTCAGCAAGTTTGCCACGCTGTCGCTGCACGACCGCAAGGAGCGGCACCACGAAAAGGACCACAAGCGCAACCACAGCATGGGCCACATCAGCAGCAAGAGCAGTGACAAGCTCAACCTGCTGACCAAAACCAAAACGGACCCCGCAAAGACGCTGGGCACGCTGCTGTGCCCGCGCATGGAGGGCGTGCCCCTCCTCGAGCCCCTCATCTGTAAAAAGATAGCACACGAGAGACTGACTGTACTCATATTTTTAGAGGACTGCTTAGTGACTGCTTGTCAGGAGGGATTTATTTGCACATGGGCAAGGCCAGGCAAAGTGGTAAGTTCATTTTAATGTGGCAAACTGTGTGGAATTCAAGGCCAGAGAGTGCCGGTGTCATATTTTTTAGGTGTCAGGATTCTTTCGTGGGGAATGTAAGTCCATAAAGCGTATTCGGAAACCCTTAACAAACTGTGGGTGTTTATGGAGCTGCATTTAAGGTAGAGACACACACTTAAGTAAGGCAAAAGTAGTAAACTGAACAAGTAACGTGTAAAGGTTTATGTACATCTGCTTGGCAATGCAAAACCTATCCGGCCTAGGTTTTATAGACAGCCATTAATACTAAGAGGATATAAGCTAAGTTGTCTTTATTCAGACCTAGAAGAAGAATGGTCACTTGCTAATATCCATTATCCCACATAGCTTAGCCATAACCAAGACATTTGTCTTGTCTGGTCATCTGCACACACCTTTCTGTCAGCTTTTATGCAAGGGCTCTGTATGCAAACCTCTGCATTTCCTGTGCCAAATGCTTCTATCTTAAAATATGTGTATACATTTTGTGTGTACGTACATATTGTTTGTGTTTGAGAGGATCTGCGTAAGTAGGCACTATATAGTGTATATAGTCCCCGCATCACTCTTACAGATGAAAATTGATGCCTAGTCCACACGTACACGGATACATTTTTAAACGGGGAGTTTCCTGCTTCGAAAAAAATTCCTGTCCATACGACACTATAAGAAAAATATTCTCTCTCCATGAAAATGCAATTGCATGCAGGGCCCAAAATTAACACCTGACAAGCGCCAAATGTGGGTAGATTTTAGTTTTAACTAAATTAGGCTAATACTGAGTGAGTTTCTCTCTACCACTGTCGCCTGTGTTGAGTTTGACACACACATTATCAGTGAATACATGCCTCTACTCTCTGAGATTGGCTCTCTGACATCTTTTAAACCAATCATCTGATCATTTCATAACAAGTAAGTAGAAATGGCCAATCAGAGAGAGCAAGGGCAGTAGTTATGCAATGTCTGAATAACAACCAGGAAGAAATATCCGTTGTCTAAATCATGAGTTTTGAAGAAGTGTATATAAAAAATAGATATTTTAGCGAATATCTTAGTTACACCAACCTCCTACTTGTGAAATAGGTTTTTGCATGAATAGGTAGTAGGTAAAAATATCACAAATTAAGCAGTGGCACTCGCAAATGGGCTCGGATACAGAAAAGCCAAGACGACCATAGACACGTATAAAAACGGTACAGTTAGGTAGCAGTTAAAATGTGAATAGATTCCAGCCAGCCCTACTTGCTATACAGAGGATAAATACGTGCAGTCAGTGTCAATATTCAAAAGGAATAAGCCAAGCTTTACCTTTACCTGTGTTAGTATCCAAATTAAATACTAAAACATAGTTAATACAGTAGGCTACTGTTATGTGAGGAAAATTACAATGTATTTTGACAGGTTAAAAAAAAAAAAAGCTTGGTGGGTAGATTAATTTATTTTTTGATCTACCAGCCAATCTTGGCCGGTGACTCAAAGTTAATTTTGGATCCTGATTGCATGCTTTCAAGCCTGTGAACAAAATCACCTTATGTCAACAAAGGATTGAACTGCACACACTCTGACATCAAACAATAGACAAAACTGTGTTAAAAGCCAAAAACACAGTTTTAAACATGTGAATTAAAAAATATATATATTCACCCTGGAATGCCTTAAGTGATCGTGTACATCGTTTGTGTGGATGAAAGGCGAAACCACATAGAAATATGTGTGTGTGGAGTAGGCATGAGTCTGGACAGCAGGACGTAAAAGTGCCTCCATGAAGCAGTCCTCTCAAAGACAGTATGAGCTTTGCCCTCTCTACATTCTCAGCATCCACTTTGACTTCTGCGACGTTCATTAAATGCAGGGATGCTTGCAGGACGCTAGAGGCTAACTTAACGATTTATTTGTTGCTTGACGTTTCTTCTTTCTTTTTTCTTTTCGGCTTTGTGAACTTTCCCAATGCAACTTTCCTTGTTTTCCTCTTCCAGGGTTTATTGTCATCCCAAAACCAAGCCAGCTCTCCCAGTGGAACAGTAGTATAGCCACAGTATATCTGCTGCTAAAGAACCCCGCAACTAAGAGTGGGCTGCTGCTCTTCACCCTGCAAGCATTGCAAGTTTTCTTTTCCTTTTTCTTTCACCCCCCCCCCCCCCCCCCCTTTCATTCCCAAACACCCTTCTTGGTTCATTTTATTTTTTAAATTTTTTTTTATATATTTTCTTTTAACTACATTTTGTTTATCACTCAATAGGGGATGAATGTTAAAGAAAGGGTGCGGTGCAATTTTGGAAAATGTACAAAATACACTCAAGGCCCCTCTCCATTGCGCCATGTTTTGGAATTTAAGTTTGGCATTGTTAGATGCAAAACAGTAAAATGAGGCTTGTGATCAAAAGGATAGTTCGTTCATGTTTCATAACCTTTTATTTTCCTTTTTTAAACCTAGCCCAGTTTCCCAGGCTAAGAATCACTGACTAAAATAGAAGTATTGGCTGAACTGTCCTTTTCTAACCAAGCGCGTGGGCATCTTAAGCATGCACAACCATCCCCATTCAACCACTTGTCTTTGAGTAGAATCTCCCCGTCAATGATTTTGCACTGATTTTGTTGTTTGTTTTTATAACTATTATATTGGAAACGAGGGTTGAGGACTGCCTTGTTGCACTTGGCTTTAACACCCTCACTTATGAAACCAGAATCTGTAAACCTGGATGCTGCAATCTTAGTCTTTTTAAAGAGAAAGAAAAAATTGTTTGCACTTAAATTAGTTTATTAGAAAATGGCTTTACATATTTGGGTGTGCTCAGAACTCACAGACGGCTAATACAGTAGGTGAGGAAAACGTTGAGACTATTAAAAACTTTATCTATTGAGCATTTATATTATTTCAGATTCAAATCTGCTCTGTATCATAATGTGTATATTGTAATTCATCGATTTGATGGGGGCCTAAGCAAACGACCATTACTCCAGTGGACGTTTTGGCATTGATAGTTATATTTCTAAAACCTAAAGTATACATATAATATTAAATAATCTTGAATACAGTTTTCTGTACTTTTCTTTTGGTTCAATGTTTACCCAAATGTATAGTTCTAGCATAATAAATATATATATATATATATATATATAAATAGGCAGACTTTTTACAATTTAATAAATAAATTAAGCTCAGGAAATGTAATTGTTGGAAATAAATGGTTGACTCTCTCGTAAGGCTTTCCTCAACCTGATTGCCTTGTGACAGACCATCCTGACTGTCCTAAACTCATCGCTGAGTTTGACTCTTTCAATAGAAAACACTGAGGACATAACCGGGCTAAACTGTTAATCCATTTACTGTAGTGAGTAGGTTCCTCACAAAAGCAAGCACCTGTGTTTAAAAAAAAATCTGAATCTAGTTTGTTGTTGTTCTAATGATTGAACTGTTGACTGCTAATAACATTTACATCTACAGAGCATGCCCAGACATTTAGATAACTTATTTCAAATTAACATGTTTTGTGGGTGGGATCCACAACAAATTGCTGTTTTTTTTATAAATGCAGCATATTATTATTTTACATGTAGCTTCATCAAATCGAATACCCAATTCCTCCCGGTTTTGGATGAGGCTTTCAGGTCAGGATAGTTTCATGTTCATTGAAAGTAACAAATCATAAATGAGAAGATCGGGATGGTCTCATGATGATTACAGATCACACCCTGCTTATGAAAAGCTTTTTCTTTTCTGCTAAAAGGTTGCATTAGGCTGTGTTCAGACCCAACTTATTGTTATGATTTGAAAGCGCTGGCCTAGGAATTTTTTATGTATAATAAAAAAGCGTCTGAAATGATTATGGGAAACACTGGGTTGGCGCTTGTGATTGGTCAAAACGGATGATGTAGGGCACTTTCTACATTGAGGCGTTTTCAACTGAAAAGATGCTGAAAAAAGTGCCTCTGGCAGCGTTTTACTTTAGCGCACATAGCGCTTTAAATGACACCGTCTGCTCCATAGCGTTAAAATGTAAAAAAAGAGACCGACAGCTTCCAAAAATAAGTTGTCTGAACGCGGCCTTGGGAAGCAACAGAACATAACTGCTTGATATATTGCATACTAAATCTACAAACAACAGCTCGCAGGGCTTTCCCTACCCCTTCAACACTGCTAGGTTGTTGTTTCTTTTTCTTTGTGACCACCAATCATTGTTGATGCTATGAAGAGCGCAATGAAACACTTACTTGGAGACAGAAGGATGGTCAAGCTTATATATTTTTGATTAATGTGGTTAACATTTACATTTCACAATTTTATTCATTAAAAAAGTCCTATTGTCATTTCTTCAACAATATTTTTGTGTCAACTTACAGATAGAACGGGTCCAATTTACTAAAACATTTATTTTTGGGGTTAAAAGAAAAAGCATGTTAGATTGACTCTAAATACCTAGAAGGATGGCATACTGCATACTTTAAAGTTTAGAACTCGGTCATTTGTATTCAAACATGACATAACATTTAAATATATACAATATTTACATTTTCCGGTAAAGACAACGTCTTGGGTAGGTGCATTTTTGGAAGGTAAATTGCAATTAATCACATATAATATGTGGACCAAAACATTACAAACGTGTATCGTTTTTTTTTTAGATGTGAAACTACTTACATAGGCCTATATTTTAATGTGATGAATGTAGTACGGTTAAAGAGCTATTGAGATGTTAAACATGAATTCCTCTTGTTTGGCTTGTACCACAAGCTCTATGCAACTCTAAACATAAAATAACCAACTAGGTACTAAATCTCAAACATTTGACATAATTGGTTACATTTTATTCTAGTCACTGCGGTGAAGCATTGAGGTCTCCATTACGTTATTCTTCCAACATGTTGCATTAGTGTCCAGAAAAGCAGCAGCAGAGTTGTAAACGGCATCCTCTTCACATCTGCCCTCACCACTGTATGTCTTGCTTCTTAGGACGAAGGCTGTCAGTCAGTAGCCCCCGTGTTTTCTATCAAGAGGGGGCATGTAGTAAGTCTTGAATGCTGAGCGGTGAGAGTCATCCCTAGGCTGCAAAGAAAGGAAATGCATCCCGAATGTCAAATTACACTGCCTATAAGACAACCTAAGTACGTACATAGGTGCTTGTTGGGGGGGGGGGGTGAAGAAGGAGAGAGAGAGGTGTGCTAAAAGGTCTACTACTTCTGAGGTAGTTTACCTTGGCCAGCCGTGAGTGGCACTTCTTAGCTGCGATGGCTGGCAGGGAGCCTCGGTGGGTCAGAGGAGGCATGGTGGAGACTGGGTAGGGGACTTGAGGGCCAGGCAATGCCATGTTGAGCTTAGGCAGCTCTGCTGCGTAGTGAGGCACATTTCGCTTAATGAGCGGTTCTGCTAGGTGCTTTATGTTGTGCTGCACAGAGGGGAAAAGCAGGCAATATGAGAACTCAATTAATGTGGGGGAAATGATGCGCCCTAAAATGGGCATTCAGGGCATTCATTGCACTGCAACGTTGGTGAGCCTGGAACCTGACCAAATGAAGTAACCCCAGATCATAACACTGCCTAAAACTTCTGTTTTATCCAGGCAGTGTATATAAGCATAGAACTTACACTGAGTAACGGCGTCTGTCTCATATGCCTTCCTCTCGCTTGTCGGCCATGTCTTGCCAGGCGCCATATCTGGTCTAGAGAATTAGGTGTCCCGCAATTCCCGCTTCCGTCCACTGTCCCAATAGCCCTCAACAGGTTCCCCGCTCTCCTCTCTGCCAGCCTGATGTCAAGGAGACGGGAACAGCAAGATTAATTACATCATATCGAATGTGAAATCTGTGGCCCATATGAACGGCATTTATATAGCGCTGTTCTAGCCGTCCAGCGACCCTGTACAACAGGATCACCTCACATTCACCCATTCGCACACACATTCATACACTGATGCCATGGTCATTGCTGCCATGCGGTGCGACCAGCTACAGGGAGCCGTTAGGGTTAGGCGTCTTGCTCAAGGACACCTCGACACTTTTAGTTAGCCGGGCTTGAACCAGCGACTTCTGGGATCGTCTGTCGCCCCACTCTACCCACTGTCGCCCAATTACGCCAATGTTACTGAGCCGTCCACCTGATTTCTCTGAAGTAAGTGTGCTGCAGGGATGTTTCCGCACTGATGCGTTCATCTGGGTCGTAGGCAAGCATCTGATACAACAGTGACAAGGCTGGGGCCGGGCAACTGGGTAACAGCCGGGAGATGCCACTGCCTTTCTTTGGAGGGAAGTCGAATCGCATCGCCCGTGACCTGCAAAACAAAGCTATCCCAATGTCTTGTTCAGCAGAGAATGAATGTGTTTCTTCTCGAGGAAGATCTGGGGAAATAAAGTGTGGGGGGGGCGGGGAGAGCTTACTGCTTGAACTTCTGAAGGAGACTCTTTTCAGGCGTTCCCAGGATGTCATGAATCTTGGCAACCTGGTCCAATTCGTTGGATCCAGGGAACAGAGGGTTAAGGCTGAAATATTTAATATATGCAATTAATGATTTTTCTGTGACAACGCTCTTTAAAGGTGAATTCCTCAATGTGTATGAAATAGCCATTGTAGTGGGCATGCTTCTCCTGCATATTAGGGGGTCTACTTTCTATACAGAGCTCTAAGGCGTGAACTGTTCAATACTATTGGAATGTTTACCTTTTAAAAGCAATTAATTGTGCTATCACAAATGAATAGCGAAATGTTCACTGATATAACGGTACAATTTCTAAAAATGTGAACAAAATTTAAATGTTTTCTAGTCCAGGGCTTGGAAGTTACATTTTATTCTCTTATATTCTGTTTTAGTTTGTAGGTTACAATAAGTCGGCCCTAACGTCTGTTATTCTAGGGGGGAACACACAGCTACCTCATGATCTCAAAGAAGACGCAGCCAGCGCTCCACACGTCCATCTTTAAGCTGTAGTATCCGTCAGTGAGGAGGCATTCTGGGGCTCTGTACCAGCGCGTGGATATGTACTCTGTGTGGGGGGGCTTTGAGTACACACTCCTACATGAGCCAAAGTCTCCGAGCTTCAGAACGTCTTGCTGAAACCATAGTATGTGTCATGGGGAGAAGTGTGTGTCTGTGCGTGCATGAAGACATTATATCTAGAATGTGTGTGTGTACACATGCTCACACACTAATATTATATAAATGAAAAATATTTTGTAATACATGTATCCAAATTAATAATATAAGCTCACCTTAATTAAAATGTTTTCAGGCTTGACATCTCTGTGAAAGATCCCACATCTTGAATAAAGAAGGTAGATGGATTTTATGTGTGTTTTCTATGTAATATTTCACATTACCCCCCCCACCCCCCCCCCCACCCCTCCTCATCCTCCCTACACACACACACCTACCTGTGCATATGGTCCAGTGACTTACAAAGCTGGTACATATAGTGCCTGACTGTACTCTCAGGTAGAGGGCTTTGTCTCCCTGCAAGCAATAGACAATGAGCCTTTTATATTTCTACTATATTAATATTGTATACTTCTATAGTGATGCATTATGTTTAACTTTAAACTGATTGTTTAATTATGACCAGGCCCTTCTTCCTATGATTATAAATTAAGTATTACTGCAAACGCACCTTGAATGAACTCATAGATGTTCATTTCCATCAGTTCACAAATCAGTGACAGGTTTCCAGTGTCTTTGTCGCTGAAACACAAAAAAAAGTACACATTTTGCATAGCCAAAGACAATTTATTGAATGAGTGTATTATGTATTTCACTAACACATTTAGCAAACAATGCTGCAGTAGCCTACTTACAATATCAGTTCATGCAGCTGAATAATATTTGCATGTGGATTTAACCTCTTCATGGCCTGGACTTCGCGGAGGGTGTTTGCCTGTTCCAGACTAAATCAGACAATACTGATGATTACTGTAGCCTACTGATGACAATCTAGCAGTACAGTTGGGTACATGTTACTGTAAAATAAATCCATAATGCATACTGTACCTGTTAAACCAGTTGAACATTTAATTAAGGAATCATATTACTATACAATACACACGCCAAACCTAAGAATTATTTTAGTTTTAGTTTTATAAGAACACCATTTTAACTTCAAGCCTTCACAGTATGTGTCTCTGATATGGACTCATCACTACAGGCTGAGTGTGGTGACGGTCTAATATAAGACTAGGGCGTGGTAAAATGCTGTCTAGAGTAACAAAGGTGCATTGGGTCAAATTCAAAATGACATCACAGCACACAAACTGAAACACAACACAGCATCTGTAGGTACTACTGATTACCTGTTTATTGTCTGCTTCATCGTTTTACACGCATAGAACTTCCCATCTTTCAGATTTTGAGTTTTCAGCACCTCTGAAAATGTGCCCTCTCCAATCTTCTTAATTATTTTGTAGCCTGCATAAGAAACTAACGTTAGGCTAAATAAATAGAAACACAAATGTACAGATTTTTATTTTTTATGAATGATTTTACATTATAAATATTAATTTGTGAAGAAATAGTCATTAAGTTAATATCTGTACCGTACTGTATTTATTAAAACACTGATGGAGAACGTTTTGTTTTCAAATTAATTCGAACACATCGTTTAAAACAGCATCGTCTTTGACCTGTCAAATGTCAAGGCACCAAGCGGTTAGCTAGCTCAACTACAACTTACAATGCATTCTCCCAGAGGTCCGCTGGATACAAGTAAATTATCCATAACATGCGCGTTTTAACTAAAAATATAAACAGTGTGAATCAAGCAAGTTTGTGAACAGATTTAGCCAGCAGCAGGCTGTCAAACGGGTTCAAACGCGCCGGATCGCTTAGCCCGCTAGCACACCCTATTAGCTGACCGTTGCTGTGGCAACTGAGCACGCCGCCTCACCCTGAACTCTGACCTGAGGTGAATCCCGAAACAAGAAACTGTTTCACTCCTGTCCTGACTGCCTGGCTAAATCACTGAGATGGCCGAATGAAAGGCAAAGTGTAGCCTAATGTTCACAACAAGCAACAATGGAAAATATGCTGTGATTTACAGGCCTAAATTTAAAAAGAAATGTGACACATGACATTTAAATTATTACGATTTGCCCCATACCTTTCTTCCAAAGGTGGGTGCCCAGGGCTAGGTCGGATGTTTTTTGATTAAACTGGATATTGTTCTGCATGTCCAAGATATTTCCTCTCCTATTCCATTCGCTTTCAGGCGATCTACACCCATTTCGAAGGCTTGCTTTGTTTTTAACCTCAATAAGCCAATTCGAGTAGTGCATCATTATTTGATACAATACATTCACACTGAAGCCTGTCCTATGACTAATACATTGAATATGATATAATAGCAAGGGTAAACTGCATTCATGGCCGCATCAGGTACACAAAAAGTCAGATACACTACACACTATTTATTCTGCTGGGTGTGTGCGGCGCATGCACGGCCATGCACGCGCGCGCGCGTACGTGGAAGACGTCATGCAGCTTCGGGATGCGTAAATTGTCCTTTTTGATTCTAACGGGCTTCCGTGAAAGTACCTTGAACTGCGCATGGGCTAGAAACCTGCGTGATGTTTGCACTTGACATGTTGACGTGATGAGTTTCTTCATCTTGCAATAATATATATGTTTGAAATTGAATCCGCCGTTAAGTCACAATGAAAACACGATTCAATACTGTGGATATCAGGGCAGTCATTGCCGAGATCAATACCAAGTAGGTGCTATTCTAATAACGCTTTGCAGTAGCGACAGTTTGCTAGCCTCTGCACTTTGCTAGTCCCTTAAGGAGATTGTGTACGGTACAGAGGTTGACATGTACATTAATTTTCTCCACAGTTACATTGGTATGAGAGTGTACAACATTTACGACATCGACAATAAGACGTATCTCATACGCTTACAAAAGTAAGAAGTAGTTTGTTTTTGTTGTGTGTGTGTGTACACACATTGTTTTCCAAACTATGGAAGTTTGAATATATATAAAGTAAGTGGTAGTGGAAGGTAATACAATTCAGACTTATGCTATTTTAGGCCAGACACCAAAGCTGTTCTCCTGGTTGAGTCAGGGAATCGTATTCACTCTACGGACTTTGAATGGCCCAAGAACAACATGCCGTCAGGCTTTGCCATGAAAGTAAGAATATTGTGTTTTCCATAAGTTGTGTATTCATTTGTTATTGGTTTGGATATTAACCAGTTAAACAATGGTTGATTTGTATAGCTCACGTCTTATGAATATAATGTGCATACTGTGTGCTATATATATATATATATATATATATATATATATATGGTAAATATGATTACATGTATTGTCTCCATAGTGTCGAAAGCACCTGAAGTCAAGGCGTCTGACCCAGGTCAAGCAGCTTGGAATAGACAGGATTGTGGACTTCCAGTTTGGCTCAGACGAGGCTGCCTACCATCTGATCATTGAACTGTACGACAGGGTGAGTGGATGAGGTGATGGTACAATTTCATCATGTCAAATTACAACCGTATGCTCATTATATCAAGCCAGAAGAGAACCACTGTGTGTGTGTTGCTGCATCAATCTCCAGGGCAACATCGTCCTTGCAGACCATGAATACACCATTCTGAATCTGCTGAGGTTCCGCACAGCTGAGGTTGAGGATGTGAAGATTGCAGTCCGAGAGCGGTACCCTGTGGAGAATGCCAGGCCTCCTGAACCCCTCATCAGTCTAGAAAGGTCAGCGTGTGCATTGTGCTTGTGCACGTCAAGCTCTTACACTTAACATGCATTCCTGCGCTTGATGATTTGTTTTGCAAGTTCAACAGATGTATGCAAACCAGTCCGTATCTATAGATGCATTAGATGTGATGTCAAGGGGAGGAAGAGCAGGTTAAGGGGGTGTTTATTTGTTTCCATGTGGAATGTAAAACTCTTTGAGACTGCAGTGTGATTAAAGGCTATATAAATAGACTTGACTTGACATGTCCATAAATAAGATAATAATTTAAACTATTAATTTCCAGAGTTGTTCACCTTTTTTATGCAGAAAATTCATTCTTCAGATTCAGATTTTTATGTTTTTCATCCAAATATTTATAAACAGTGCTTAATTACAAAACCTACTGTTTTTAAGAAAATCTAATTTCATGTGTTGCTACTCTACATAATGCTTGTGGTGTTAAGAGTTCTACTGTGTGATGAGATCTAACTGACTGTTAGTTACTGGCTATAACATCACATAGGCTCACCGAAGTCCTCTCCGGAGCACCGAATGGAGAGCAGGTCAAGCGGGTCCTTAACCCTCATCTCCGTAAGTGGCTAGGGATTTCTTCTCAATAATGCTTTGATCCAGGCAAGTAAGTGTAAAGTGCTTACAGATGTTTTACAAGTATGGCTACTTCAGCTACTATTACCAAACTGATATATTGCATTTAGAATAAAATAGTTCTGCTAAAAGACTTCAAATGCAAGGCAGGTAAGTGCAATGTATTTCTCTTTTCTTGATGTATACATTTTGACTACATACTCACTCTTGTTAAATTCTACAGCCTATGGCGCCACTCTCATAGAACACTGTCTGATGGAAGTGGGATTGGCTGGCTCCTTGAAAGTTGACAAGCAAGTAGATTCTTCTCAAGGTACATATTCTATAAGATCGTTTGCCTATCATAATGACAAAGGGCCTATAGAAGTATGTATAATATTCTTATATTACAATATCCGTAACTGTTTTTCCTGTAGCTGCGCCAAAAATCCTTGAAGCTCTACAAATGGCAGAATCGTATTTGGAGAAAACTGAGAACTTCAGTGGAAAGGTAACATTGTTAAATCTCTCCCTCTTAAAGGCATTATGAGTGGTGAGATGACTTTCCAGGCTTCTGCAATAACAATTTATATGTGTTGACTCAAGGGATACATTGTTCAAAAGAGTGAGAAGAAGCCAAGCTTGACTCCAGACAAACCCAGTGAAGAGCTGCTTACGTAAACCTTTATTGTTTTCTCAAGACTTTTCCTCCTGTAGACCATCTTTGTGGTGTATAATGAATAACAATGTCTTCTAGGTATGAGGAATTCCATCCGTTCCTCTTTGCCCAACACAGAAAAAGCCCCTTTGTGGAGTTTGATTCATTTAACAAGGTTAATATTATATTATTATAACGTAGTTAGTGCAAAGTTGAATAGTTATGTTTGAATCTAAATGTCAAGTTTCTAAAATAACATGGTGTCTTATACCTGTCAGTCAGAAAAAGACATTCTCTGTAAGACTAAAACTTCCCTCCTGCATTGTTCTACCCAGGCGGTGGATGAGTTCTATTCAAAGATGGAGAGCCAGAAGATTGACATGAAGGCCTTGCAACAAGAGAAACAGGCTCTGAAGAAGCTGGACAACGTTAAGAGAGACCACGAACAGAGACTGGAGGCGCTCCACCAAGCACAGGTCAACAACAGCATGAATGTCATAACAAAAATAATTCATAAGAAGCAGATCCCAAGTGTGTGTGTTACTGTTCATTCTTGCTGCGCTGTGACGTACATTGTAATAAGGCCAGATAATGAAAATGAAATGTTGACCTATATTTCTCATTTTAAAAAGTAATGTCATATCGCATCCGTGAGCTCTTTTTAATATTGTAAGTGATTCCAACTATTTGTCCAATATATTCAGATTTAGTTTGTTTTGACCTCGGTTTTTTATTGTGGGTGCAGTTGCAGAAGAAACATAAAACATAGCCAGACCTTTTGTTTTTACATTTAGATGCAGTGTCTTCCTTTTAAAAAAAATGAGTGAGACCTGAAACATAGATACCGTTTTTGTGTTTCGGGGTGTCATTCATTTTCTATCTGAATTAAGGCCTGTGACACTAACTGAATAAAGGCTGTGCAGATTAACCGGACGGGGCTCATTTCAGGAGGTGGACAGAATCAAAGGGGAACTGGTGGAGATGAACCTGCCAATGGTGGAGAGAGCACTGCAGGTGGTGTGCAGTGCCCTGGCCAACCAGGTGGACTGGACTGAGATCAACCTCATCGTCAAGGAGGCACAGGCCGCTGGAGACCCTGTGGCCTGTGCCATCAAGGAGCTAAAGCTACAGACCAATCACATCACCATGCTGTTGAAGTGAGGCCGATGTGTGAACGAGCTGAATCACAGCTGCTGCGACTGATTTCTGCACCGTTGACGCATGTGCCCTCTTTTCACCTCCACGTTTTTTTTCCTTCTAGAAATCCCTACATTTCCGAGGAGGACCGGGAAGAAGAGGAGGATGTTCCAGAGGAGAAGGGCGTTTCTAAAGGAAAGAAAAATAAAAACAAAGACAAAGGTCAAAGAAACAAGCCACAAAAGGACAAGCCTATGTTGGTGGATGTAGATCTCAGCCTGTCAGCCTACGCTAATGCCAAGAAGTAGGTTTGAGTAGCCTATGAGCAGGCTTCAACGTCGGTTACTGTTTGTCCCATATCGTTCAAAAGTCCATCGTGTTGTGGAGAGAGGACAGGTCAGAGGTGATTGGTTACAATCCTAGAGCCGAACCTTCAGAGAGGACGTTGGTTTAAATTGTTCATGTGTTTTCACTCAACAAAGCTTTTTAAATCCTGCATTGTTGTTTCAGGTACTACGACCACAAACGAACGGCTGCCAAGAAGGAACAGAAGACTGTTGAGGCCACACAAAAGGTGGTTTAATAAAGATTACAATGGACTCATGTAGTAACGTCTCTTTATCCTGTCACACTCTAAGCTGTGTTTGTGTGGCGAATGTGATTGGGCGAAGAGTGATCTGTTTTCTAAACCTAGTCAAAATCTAATGCTATTCATTCTTCGTCATGTTACTGCAGGCTTTCAAATCGGCAGAGAAAAAGACCAAGCAAACGCTGAAAGAGGTCCAGACCGTGATTACCATTCAGAAAGCAAGAAAAGTCTACTGGTAAGATACTGTGCCTGTAAAAAATAAATTAAATGGATGTGTTTATAAAGGATGCCTCCCTTGGGAGGTGTTCCAGGCACGTCCAGCTGGGAAGAGGCCTCGTGGAAGACCCAGGACTAGGTGGAGAGAATATATCTCCACACTGGCCTGGGAATGCCTCGGGATCCCCCAGTCAGAGCTGTCTAATGTGGCTCGGGAAAGAGAAGTTTGGGGGTCCCTTGCTGGAGCTGCTGCCCCCGTGACCTGGCTCCGGATAAGTGGGAGAATGATGGATGTTATAAATATGTCTGTGTTCATACCTGTTCCTTCCCCTCTTCCCTTCCCCTCTTTCCCCACATTCACACTCTTCTCCTCTTGCCAGGTTTGAGAAGTTCCTGTGGTTCATCAGCTCAGAAAATTACCTGGTGATCGCAGGCCGAGACCAGCAGCAGAACGAGATGATTGTGAAGCGCTACCTCAGGGCCGGTAAGAGGCGAGCGCACAGTGCAGTAGTATGCACCCGTGTTCACCATGAGCTAGCGTCAACATTCACGACCACCTGTGCTTTCTCGCTGGTCAGGTGACATCTACGTCCACGCCGACCTCCACGGAGCGACCAGCTGTGTCATCAAAAATCCCTCGGGTAAACGATACCTTATTTTGGCCATCCTGCCACCATTTCTGTTTTTCTTCTGTTAACCACCTCCCCCATTCCCTCTCTCAGGTGAGCCCATACCACCTCGCACCCTGACCGAGGCTGGGACCATGTCGGTGTGCTACAGCGCAGCCTGGGATGCAAAGGTCATCACCAGTGCATGGTGGGTCCACCACCATCAGGTGAGTCTCCAGCGTCATGCAACGTGGTTGACTGTTGTCCTGCATGGAGCCACCCTGTGTGGAACTGGTTCTTGTGGTGCCTAATATTTCATTATAAATCAATATAATTCAATAATAAAAACTATTTTAAAATTAAAATGGTATAACAATGTAAATATTATAAAAATGTTAAGGAAGATTCATATATTATTTTGTCTCACTTGCCAGTGCAGGCCTAAGTGTTAACAGCCTGACATCACAATATGACAAAAACTCCACATTCGGAGAGTACAAATATTAAATGGGTCATGTTTTTCTTTGCGATAGCAAGCTGATTTTATTGTTTCATGGCTTGCAGGTACAGTAGGCAGTCCTACGTTACAAATACAGTGCTGTTGCATTATGTGATGTCAGAAATGGAATAAGGAATCTACAAAAGCTGTATTGGAAGTGAAGTGGCAAAAACTACAATACTCTAATAATAATGCATAACTAGTGAAATAATATCGCTGCTAATGCACAGCATAGCCATTCTACCTTCTAATGCTGTTCTTTGTTTGCAACAGGTGTCCAAGACTGCTCCTACTGGTGAATACCTGACCACTGGAAGCTTCATGATCAGAGGTACAGAACACTGGCATTCTATGGAGAACGGCTTCTTTACGATACCAGCTCCCAAGAGACTAACATTTTGGTTTGCTTGTCATTAGGAAAGAAAAACTTCCTGCCACCCTCTTACCTGATAATGGGCTTCAGTTTCCTCTTCAAGGTACAACCTTGTTCTTTGGAAAGTTTTTTTGCTGCTAGTCAGGATCTATATATAAATAAAGCAAAACTATTGTTACCATGGACACCATGTGTGTTACCATGGACGTGTGTGTCTGTTTAGGTGGATGAGCAGAACGTATCCAGGCACCGGGGTGAGAGGAAGGTCAAGACTATTGAAGAAGATATGGAGGACACCACGTCTATCAATGCCGAGCTTCTAGAAGAAGGGGAGGAGCTTATAGGTAGGCGGGCCCACCGTTTACAACCATACCATCGCCAGACAGATTAGACACAGAGGGTTCAACAAACTGACTTTATGCAGACCAGAAGCGTTTCCAGAAGCGTTTCATGCAAGTCAATGGGGAGGGCCACAGATTTCACCTGACTATTGCCCGTTATTTTTGTCTGTGGGCGTTAAGGGGTATTCTGAGTATATAACAATTATTCCCAAGAAGCTACGATCAGTCTTGAGGCCACAACGGTATTTCAGCAGTGAACTGTTTTGGGGGTAAATCGACTTTGTTTCAGGCCATGCGTGGCAGGTTTAGCTGTCTGGACGCTGCTTACGTCAGCCTCAACAGCAGGATGCCATTACACGTCCACTTAAAGAGACCAGAAGCGTCCCCATTTTTTTGCTTCCATTGAAATGCATTGCAACGCTCCATTTCTGCTGTGATTCCAGTATCTTTGATACTACATTAATGTCATTGCTAACTAGTGGACCTTTTTATCGCTCTCGCAGGGGACGACAGCAGTAATGAGGGCGAGGCGGAAGACGCACGCGGAGACGTTGTGGAAAACGAGGCGGGAAGGTCGGATAAGGAGAGCGGGCGAGAAGGCGGGGGGAGTGAAGAGTCTGGCAGCATCCCAGAGGAGAGCCTACCCGACGGAGGGAGCCTGCCGGCCCAGCGGAACGACGTCCCAGGAGCGGAGGGGAAAAGCGAGGAAGAGGGTGAAGATGAAGAGGTCGGCTTTCCGGACACGAGCATCTCACTTTCTCACCTACAGCCCAGCAGGTGAGAGCTGATCAGCCCATCGAAAACACCCTGTGGGGTGGCTGGGGGCTTGAACAGGACGTGGTACACATCAGAACTGCAATATAATTATTATTGTTCCCTACGTAGGCCTGCCATGAGTGACGGGTTCAAAAGCGAAGTGACTTCTCAGGTAATAAAAAGCAGTATTATATAGAAAGTATCACTCAGAACTAGGGATGGCACGATCCAGTTTTTTCAGTCCCGATACAGATGCCGGCACTTTGGGTATTGGCCAATATCGAGTACCGATCCGATTTCAGTGTTAAATTAAGTTTTAAGTTAAGTTGCAAAGTAAATGACAGCCAATCTCTATTTGGACTTATATGCATTTTATAAACCTGCTGCTGATAGTGTGGCCTGGGAAGGTTAGACATGGCTGATGCTTGACAGTAGACCTACGCGTGTAAATTCATCTAATTGGATAAGCCCCATGGATCGGTTACAACTGTCCAATTGTCACCGATACCGATCCAGCTATTTAAGTCAGTATCGGACCGATTTCCGATCTCAGTATCGTATTGGTGCCAACCCTAGTTTGAACGAATGTAATTGTTGTACGTTGTGCCAATACCATTTTAATTTCTTTAGGCTGATGCAGATGCCAAGGGGAGGAAACACATGTCAGCCAAGCAGAGAAGGTAAGCTTGCAAACCGTGATGGCCTCACGCTTCCCTTGCAGCTATGTGCCTATATCGCCTCCCATTAGCCAGCCAGCCTAGACCAAATGACTTATAACTGCTTCATCAAACAACCAGTACCCTTATTCAATGTATCAACTAAGTAAATAAATACATGGTTATTGTCACGCTATTAAATAGTTGCTACAACATCATGTAGCTATTATCCAGGTATTAGCTACATTTTCTTTGATAGTCGTCATATTTATTTATTTATAGGGGTGCCTGCTTAGACCTTTGTCACAGGATTGTGTGGGCGTGTACTGACCACGCTTGATTGACATTTCCTCGATTCTGTGTCTGTTTTTATATTGCGGAATAACTAAAGCAGGGCTCTTCGTATTGGTTATCATTCATAAACAGCTCCGAATTAAATCAGGGCCGTGTACAACGTACGGAGTAGGACAACAGTCTACGGTATTCAGTCTGTGGTTGACAACCTTTCTAGAGAGAAGAAGAATAAGCAGAAACAGGAAGGCGATGAGGCGGAGGAGAGAGCTGAGAGCTCAGCTGGCGTCCCTACAACCAATCAGGGAGGCCGGAGCGGGGGCGAAGCTTCCCAGCAACCTCTGAAAAGAGGTCAAAAGGCAAGCAGGAACGCCTGCTATATGTGAAAACATTTGGAACAATTTAATGTAATGATAGAATCATTCATTTAAGGCTGGGAGTTACAAATGAAGCATGTTTAGTTGCTTTTTACTGCATTCAAAGTAAGGGTGATATGTTTGCAGGCATATTACATTACATATCCAATAATAATTTAAATACAAATGGAAATGTATGTTCTGTAACTGATGACTAAGGCAAATCCAATTTAACCATGAGGAATATAACCTTTTCATTGGCCATGTTTCTAGAACAAGATGAAGAAGATTAAGGAGAAGTACAAGGACCAGGATGAAGAGGACAGAGAACTGATCATGAGGCTTCTGGCGGTAAGATGGTTGGCAAACACTAGAACCCTCACTGGGGCTTCTTAAGACGGTCTGGATGTGACAGAGGAGCGTCCGCCTGTCTTCCCTAGTCGGCCGGCTGTAAAAAAGAGGAGAAGGAGAAGGGGAAGAAAGGGAAGAAGGGAAAAGGAAAGGAGGAAGCAGTCAGGAAGGCCCCTCCGAAGCCGCCTCAGAAACCCCGTGGCGCTGACGCCACAGTGAAGAAAGCAGAGGATCCAGCAGGGGGGCTGCAGGAGGGCGAAGAGGTCCAGCCTGGAGAGGAAGGAAGTGCTGTCGAACCAGAGGACAAGGTAAAACGGAGGCAAACGGCTTGCTCAGCATATTTAGATGCCCTTCATGATCTCCAAAAAAACCCCACTCAAAGTACATTTTTAAAATTTTCATTGCATATGCTATTATTTGGCCCAAAAAAAAACCCAACCCTTTCTACTTTTAGGAAGATGAAGTGGACCAAGACAACCCTGGAGCAGAGGTCGGTTTTCAATCCTGTATTGTTATTAAGTTACGCTTGGTGTAGTGTATCTATAAATTTTAACATGCATGACGACCATTAGGGAGGAATGTCCCAGTGGCACTAGCTAGTAATAATCTACATTAAAACATACTAGTGTAGAAATGGTTGACTTGCTACAGATCTATGGGTTCATTGGTGACACAGTCCATCTCTCCAGGAAGCAGAGATGCTACTGAGCTCTCTGACGGGCCAGCCACATGCAGATGACGTGCTGTTGTTCGCTGTGCCAGTGTGTGCTCCATACACAGCCCTCTCGAACTACAAGTAGGCCCACGCAAACACTCACTGTAAACCATTATCAAAGATACTGGAGTAACAACATGGAGCATTGTGATGCATTTCAATGGAAACACAAGTGGAAAGCAGTGAGCATCTTTCACCACTAGTTGTGCTGTGGAGGCTAATGTATGCAGCACCCAGACAGCTAAGTCTAGTCCAACGGTCCATTTACCTCAAAACAGTTTGTGGTAGGAATACCGTTCTGGCCTCAGACTGATTTTTAAGTAACTGGGAATGAATGTTACATACTCAAATTACCAATTAACCATGGGTTAATACCCAGGGGGAAATAATGGGCAATAGTATGGTGAAATCTGTGGATCTCCCTATTGACTTGGATGGAAAGATGGGTCTTTCTGGTCTGCATAATGGGTGGAAAGCCACCCCTTCCAAAAATTGAATGCAGAAGTTCTGTTATTCCAGTCTCTCTACTACCATAAGCCACACCGTTAATTGGATGGGTCAGAGCGTTATCTGGTTTTAATAACACAAGTATTTTCGCACATAGGCATAAGGTGAAATTGACACCTGGTGCTCAGAAGAAAGGAAAAGGTACGAGAAGTGGCATTTCTGGGAAATAGTTGGGATAAAGAAAGAATTTGTGACCATAATATTAACCCTGGGCATGTGCCTCTGCTTTAGCTGCCCGCACTGCAGTGTTGAGCTTTATGAAGGCCAAGGAGGTTTCAGCAAGAGAAAAGGACCTGTTCCGTAGTGTTAAGGTGAGGACACCCCATCTGTTCCTGTGTAGACTAATTGACAAACCGAATGAAAATGTATGCAAAGCCTCATTAGCTGTGATGTGTCAATGATACGCTTTCATAGATGAGGTCATGACTTCTGTGTCTCTTGGTATGAGTTACTGTGCTAGTTGTGATTCTTCCAACGTCTTCTGGTCTGTTAACAGGACACAGACCTCTCCAGAAACATGCCAGGAAAAGTTAAAGTGTCTGCGCCAAACCTGTTGGCTGCCAAGAGGAAATGAGACAGACCCACGAAGGCCAGGCAGGTGTGGTATTTATTCAGGTTTCCAGAAACAGTTGGGACTACACCAGCTTAATCAATTCCCATCAACTTGTTTTCATGTCAGCGCTTTAGATCATTTATATTATCGACCCACCAAAATAATTGTTAGCCCTAAAGATGTACAGTCCCGCCACTGAAGACTAGACTCACTGCTGCTGTCAAAAAGACATTGACTGACTGATATTTAGGGTTTACGGAAGACTTTCACCAACTACAGCACTACGACATGGCTGGCCAGTATTTTATCTAAATGGATTGAGTATATTCATCTGACTTCCTAATTAAAATGTAAATCAGCAGTTATGATACTCCGAACATAATTTCATCCAATGCATGTTTATTTTGATTAATTTCCAATTGAACACGTTTTTGTACAATATATTCTACAATAAAATACCAAGGCAAAATTGTGCAAACCACACAAGAAAAAAAAAAGACTGCTGCAGAATTTCAGTGCAATGTGACATCACATCAATGTACAGCGTCTATAGTTTCACTGATTAGCATTACAATGCTACAAGCCCAGTTATGGAAAGTTAAAGGCTTTTTAAGCCATTTCAGTAGGTCGGGTAATAGTTTTCAAAACACAGGCACCACAAAACAAACATGCAAAAATAAATTACAATATATACAAAATACCTAAACGTGTAGGCTAAAGTGGGATATTTAGGGATCCAGATTTACATGTCTCAAGTTTGTACAAAGTCAATCAGATGTTAATAAACCATGTGAGCTTTCTTCTTAATGAGGGATGCTCCAGATTTTAAGTCAACAAATTGCATAAGCTTTAAATGTATAGTTTAGATGTTGAAATCATATAAAAGCTATTTGCAACAAATCTGTCAAACCTTGAATTCAATTTCCAAATTATAAATATCAGATGCAATGCAACATGTACATAAGAGATAGAAAATATCTGACCCTTTCCTTTAAAACTCCTAGATGAACAAGCATCGTTTAAACTAGTCCAAGCTGTGGACTCATGTGGAATTGCATTAAAACAAACAAAACTAGCCTACCTCAAGGTAGTCAACTTGCTTACACATTTGTTTTGTGTTGCACTCCGCAGTTTGAAACTCCACATGCAGGAATCAAGGAGTGTACCTTCTCTCGAAAATGCCATTGTAGCCATATAAAGGACCCCGTGTAGTTCCACTATCGTTTTCTTTTAATTCCATGCGCCCAATCTTCATTGTCTGGCTGGCAGCATAGGTCAGGGATGAATGGTTACAATCCAGAATTTACATCACCTGGGGCTAAATGAGCTAGTGTTACACCACAATTACTTTTCATAGAGAGGCGTGTTTTTAGACATTTTAGAGATTTCAAAATTAGTCTAGCCCTTTCATGTCTCTTCAGACACGACAGCTGGGGAAAAACTGAAGATCGGGGGGACCTTTGAAGTCTCTCTACCAAATGCATTACCCTGACACCCCACTAACTGCCTAGTGTGTTGACTTGGCCCATTCTCTGCTGTAGGCTGTGCAGAAGGTGCTTTGGAAGGAATTCCCAGGAGCTAGCCAGTTGTTCCCTGTGCTTAAGCGCCGTCTCCATGCAGAACCTGGAGAGATGGAGATGCAAGCAAGAAATGTCAGATGAAAAATCATCATCATAATCATCCCCCCCACCCCCTGCAAGATGAAATGTGTTTACTTACCGAACAAGGGACTTAGGCTGCACGTTGAATATCAGTAACTCATTGCTGTGTGCCTGTTGGGGAAAGTAACACAAAAACTCCATAAATGGATATCTGCTCAGTATCCTATCCTCTTTTTTTAATGTTTGTTTTCAATAAAAACAAGGCTGCAGTAAAATACCAGGAGACATGAAATAGTAAATGGGGCAACTCACAGCTATCTGATGGGACAACAAGTTATTGGCACAGCCTCCAAACACAAACACCTCTCCATCGGGACCGGAACAGGCCGTGTGCCACAACCTAAGTTTAACCAGGAAATAGTTGATGTCTAGTTACTGTATATTGCATAATGCGTCAAGTGTATGGTTCATTACAGCAGCAGTATAGTGACTCTCAGACACGACAAAATAAAGTAGCTTTCATTCAGATGGTTGTATGAACATAAATTGTCCTTGTCCTGTCAGTTGTTTTCATTTAAACAGTGTTTTAAAAACATTGTGCTTATAGTTGGACTTAAAGTCAAATTCCCTGGCTTGACCTATACAGAAATAGGCCTACACAACTGAATGAATGTGATGATATTACAACCAGTACTTATTCATCTCAAAATTATCTTTAAATGTAATACCTGCAACATTGATACAATTAAAATCATGCTTCAAACTAATATTACATAATGTAATGAGAAAAAAAAAAAGTTACCAGGCTTTCTAGGCTCGCAAGATTATCCTGACCTCGCAAGATTCAGTTTAATTTCGACAGAGGCTGGTACTACCTGTTCTCCTGCAACTAACTATGCTAATTGTGTGTTCAAGTGGACATAACATTTCGATTGAAGACACGGTTCCTCGAAAACACAAACACACACACACCGAGCGGAAGTGATTACCTGGGGCTCTCTGTGTGACCGTGTTTGAAAGGCTTCCATTCGTTCTTAC
This sequence comes from Forbesichthys agassizii, assembly GCA_026546735.1. Taxonomy (NCBI): domain Eukaryota; kingdom Metazoa; phylum Chordata; class Actinopteri; order Percopsiformes; family Amblyopsidae; genus Forbesichthys; species Forbesichthys agassizii. The sequence goes on from JAODLL010000015.1 coordinate 1,128,251, forward strand.
TCACACAGTACAGCCAAGCATCACCTGCAAAACCAAACAAGCAAATTAGTCGGAAGTTAATAATACCCAGTTGGGAGTAAACTTCTAGCTGAGGGAGCTAGCTGTGTCGTTGTCCGTACGGGACTCACTCAGCGTCTCTCTATCTGTGGTAAAGCCTCCAAAGAGGAAGATGTGGTCTGCTGACACGGGCGTGAAGGAGTGCCACGACCTGCCTACTGGACCGTGCTGGGGAACACACCTGCAAGGGCAAAAAAGGAGATTATAGTCTGGAATCCCTGTTAGCATTAGTGTTCTCACAGTAGGGTCATACTTTTTATTTTTTGCAAATCAATTGAGAGGGGTGTTAAAACAATGTATTTTGGTCTGTAGAATACAAATTTGATTTTTTTTGCAATTCTGATAAACCTAACCTACATCAATTTGCAGTTGAATATTGATACATTTAGAATTTTTTGCGATTAACTACGTTTGCGCGTTTGGTTGATAAAATGGTGACTGAGGCTTCTGCCAAGTACTTTTCACAAGAAAAAGGGAATGGAGGGATCAGGGCTCAGGAGACCAGCAGGAGATCCAATGATGAATCAAAGAAGGACTTGTACAACCTGGCAAAATTCATAAAGTTAGATTGTTCCTTGTAATTTTTTCTTTTTCATGCAGTTCATTACTTAATAGATAGTACATTTCATTTGTCTATGTAAATATGAATGATTTATATATATATACATACATACATACATACATACATACATATACACATACACACATATATATATATACATACACATATACACACACACACATATATATATACACATATACACACACACACATATACATATATACATACATACATACATACATACACACACATATATACACACATATATATATACATACATACATACACACACATATATACACACATATATATATACATACATACATACACACACATATATACACACA